>SJYA01000638.1:119852-176873 GCA_006410615.1 Neotragus moschatus | reverse complement strand
TTTTTTTTTTTTTTTTTCAAGTTCTTGAATTCTTGTCCTTGTCTTTCACTTTTAAAGCTAAAGTAGAAGTTTAATTTTCGCCATGTTTTAGTGGTCCAGAGAAAATTGATGAAAGTATGTAATTATAGGCTTCTCACAGCAGTGACTGTGAGACAAAAACTCATTTTAGTCCTTTTTGCCAGTGTAAAAGCTTGTAAGACATTTCCCTCTCACGATCCTAGCATATGAGTTCACTTGAACGGCACATAAAGAAAATGTTGCTTTATATTTTTTCTTTGAAAACAAAATAAACTGCATTTGTTCAAATCAATAGAAGTTGAACATACCGGCAATTTTGCGAGCACCCAAGGAGAGAAAACCAAGTAAAAAAGAAGGGGGCACACAAAAGGCATCTGCTCTTCCTGCAGTACTTTATAGGCAAGTAATGAAATTTTGACAGATTAATATAGTGTATTTTTAAGTGAATACTTTTTAGTAGCAAGATGCTTTAAATATTTGTGAATGAATTATGTTTCTATCAGGATTTAAAGTTAAATGTGTTTGAAGTTCATTTTATGAATACCTTCATCAAAAACACTTTCCAGATTGAATGATGGTAGGATGGAGTTGCTTCTCTTTTAATGATAAATCACTTTTTGTATACTTTAAGTAACTGGGGTTATATGTGCACAAGCTCCATGGAAACTCCTCTTTAGAGAATTGGAAAGTGACTTTTAAGTAATGTACATGATTGTTTTCTTAAATAGTTACAACAGTGTGTTAGGTAAATGGACATTTATATTTTATTTTGTTTGAGTGATTTTTAGAGGTTTACATATGTTTTTAGGTAGTGTTGGATATTATAGTTTGTATTACTGCCTTTGTATAGTGGTAGTGGTGGATGAGGAAGATAAGTTTTAGATTTGAATCTGTCTACATTTTTTTCTCTCTGTGCTCAGTTGTAGTAATTTCATTTCCCCAAATATTTTTGTTCTTTTCTGGCTCAGTATTTTCCAGTGTTCACCATTGAAACAGTTTTATATAGCTATTAAGATTTCTTTCCATAACAGTAGGTTTGGATCGTACATTTTTAATGTAGCTGATGAAACTAATTGAGAAAAGTTTAGAAGATGCAAGTATGTTTGTGTGTATCCATACACACACAAATGTATCTGTTCACACACACAAGTAAATATGCTTATAGAAATAGCAATGACAATATCAATCTCAATAACTACTTTCTCTTCTAGCTTGGAGGCTTTCTTCATAGGTAATAGCAGTTAACTTCCTTGAAATGTGGGACAAGCTGGCTAATGTCTATGCTGTACCAGATGAAGGCTAGCACTGTCACAGTCTAGCTTTTCGAGATAAAACGGTTTCATTTGAAACAGTCAGGCTTATCACTTATGTTTCTGACTTTTCATCACTACAGCTCATTTTTGTTTCAGGATACAGTTTAGTAATTTTTAATTTTTACTCTGAGCAACTTTGAGACCAAGTATTGATTAGTCTTTGTTGTATACGTGTGTATTTGATTTTTTTTCTAAGGTTATTTAAAATTCAAACATCATTGCTGTTTCTGTATGCGTATGGCTTTTTTAGGTTCTTAACAGCTTTTTCCTCACTCTTCACATTCCTAATATAAGTACACCCTGGATTTGTAGATCAAGGTGTTTGTGCTCTCAGGAGTAGTTGACCTTTTGCACAAGAAAAGTTAGATTTCTTAAGAACAATCAAAAATCTAAAACAACAGTAACAATAATAATAAAACTTCCAGTTCTTTATAATAAATATCAATTAGTATATTTTTAAGACTTAAAGTCTGATTCTGTAAAAAGACTTACATATGTAGCTTATTTACATGTGGAAGGTTCTTTGAAAGATTTACAGTTAATGGTAGAAAATAAATGGAATTGCATTTGTAAATTAACTTTGTAGTTTTAGAGAGGTAGGAATTGAAAACTATTTTTGTTTAATAATATGTTCCTAGAGAAAATTTAGTCTGATGTTACATGGGCTTTAAGTAGTAATAATATGATGTTAGAATAAATACCTAACATATGCCCTTCTCTGAATAGTTTGACTCCAGCAGAATTTAAATTTATAGTAGATCTAAACTATTCTAATTCTCAAAAAAAGTATTTAGATTGTTGCCATTATAAAAAGATATGTGTTATAAAAAAGTATTTGATTTAAATTAAAGAAATATTAAGTTAAATCACAATGAAATTTTGAAAGTTTAAAAATACGCCATAAATTAACTATTCATTATGATAATTCTTATTCTAATCCTTTATTGCTGCCTTTATCAAAGTTGTGGAATTTGTAAGAAGAACCATGATCAGCATCTTCTTTTATTGTGTGATACCTGTAAACTCCATTACCATCTTGGATGTCTGGACCCTCCTCTTACAAGGATGCCAAGAAAGACCAAAAACAGTTATTGGTAAGTAAATTGAAGAGCATTTAGATGTTAGAACTGGTGTTGCTCTTTGTTTCAACAGTATAAGATGAAGTGTTAGAACATATTTGATGCTTAATTGAAAATTTTATATATGTTTTCCAATAATATTGACATATTGACATTTAAAAGTTGTGTATATTTAAGATTTGCAAATTTAAGGTTTGCAACGTGATGATTTAATATATGAATACACTGTGAAATGATCACCACAATCAAGCTAATTAGCATATTCATCACCTCACATTGTTATCACTTTTTGTGGTCAGAATACTTCAGAGATAAATGTTTATTACAGTATTATATGCATAAAGATGTATCAATTTTTTTGATTAATGAATTTTTAAGTTAATTTAAGTTTAATTTTAAGCAATGGTTTCTTAAGACATGAATTCTGTTTAGTGTATTTATAACTCTTTATTATAACATTTTTTCAAATTCATTATTTTTGTTTTTTATCAAGAATTTGCCTCCATATTCATGCTTTAAATGTAGTTTAGTATTTTGTTTCTAAATTAGTGTCACCAAAGGCTTTACGTCTGGCTAGTTATATATTTAAATTCAACCATTCTTTGTAAATCTAGAAACATTTGACTTATGTTTCTGAATTTTTTCATTAACTTNTTAAGACATGAATTCTGTTTAGTGTATTTATAACTCTTTATTATAACATTTTTTCAAATTCATTATTTTTGTTTTTTATCAAGAATTTGCCTCCATATTCATGCTTTAAATGTAGTTTAGTATTTTGTTTCTAAATTAGTGTCACCAAAGGCTTTACGTCTGGCTAGTTATATATTTAAATTCAACCATTCTTTGTAAATCTAGAAACATTTGACTTATGTTTCTGAATTTTTTCATTAACTTAGGCATGTTGAATCACTACTGATGTTTAATAAAAGTTTATGATACTTGTAAGTTTTATTCTTTCCTTAATTTTAGTCCAAGAGAAACACAGATGTTCAAATTCTAATAGATTGATTCTGTAGAGGAAGAATATCAGTTGATTGATTCTGTATAGGAAGAATATAGACCACGGAGAACTTTGGAAGGCACGTGACTATTCTTTTTATACAAATTTTACACAACTTCTAGTTTAGAATGCAATCTCAAAAACGACAGAATGATCTCTGTTCGTTTCCAAGGCAAACCATTCGATATCACAGTAATNTGTGTGGCAGTTGTCTTGAAATAGAAATAAGTTTCTGCCTTAGCAGTTAGATTTTTTTTTAGATTTTTCTGAGGTCAGTGTTTTGTGGTTTTCAGAGCATAGCATTTTTATTTATCTGAGTGCACTAAAGCAAGTTTCTTTGTCACCTAAATGTATTAACTTTTGGTGGGGATGAGCTTGAGAAGCTAGAGACTATCCTGACAAGGAATATAGTTACAAACTGAGAAACAAAATGGGAAACAAGTCACTTAAATAACAAACAAAAAAATCCCTACAGTGATAAATTCTGAAAAGATACTTGTTTCCGTATCCCAGAAATGCATGTATGTTAAAAATATTTTTATTTGATGGTAATCTATGAATCTGAAGAATAAAGTGCTTGGTTTTTAACAACATGATAATTGACTCTTGTGGGTCAAATTTTTTAGTGTTAAAATTTTTGCTTAATGGAAATTTTAAGATATTAAAAGTAATACCTTAAATTTTAATTTGCATGTTACCAATAGTACATTTGTATTAGCCACACATGATACTTTGTATTTAATTCCGTTATTGGAGTTCAGAATTTAAAGCTGTTAAAATACATACTAATTTGGTATTAAATTACAGTGCTAATGAGTAAGAAGTATGAATCTTTACAGAATTTTCTCAGTTGGTATATTTAGCACAGCTTGCCATTAGTTAAGATGCAAGGATATTATAGCTGTGACAAGTAGAGTTGGTCAATGAATGACTTTGATTTTCTGGTGTCACAATGTATATCATTTGAGGAAAAATCACAATTTCCTAAGGGAAACTATCTTTTTAATCAGTAGTGGGCCTCATGAAATTGCTTTGGACATTTTACATGCATTGTCATTTCTCTTAAAGGAATGTATGTGCTTTTCTGTATGTGTGGTCATTATATGCCTATGGTCACATGTTCCTATGTACATTTTCATATATTCTAAACATATACCTGCATTTTGTATTTATGGAAACCATGGCTAATGCTGGAAGGTAAAAGTAAATGTATGAAATAATATCTTTTTCTTTATGTAGGCAGTGTTCTGAGTGTGACCAGGCAGGGAGCAGTGACATGGAAGCAGAGATGGCCATGGAAACCTTACCAGATGGGACCAAACGATCAAGGAGGCAGATTAAGGAACCAGTGAAATTCGTTCCACAGGATATGCCTCCAGAACCCAAGAAGATTCCAATAAGAAACACGGTAATTTACTCCCTAGTAGCCATAATAACCCTTACAAAACTCTGAGGTCAAAATTTAAAGGGAGAGAAAGACAAAGGGCAAGCATATACTCAGTAGCCAATGAAAGAAATATATTGCTTTGGATTTTTCTTTTCTTTACTGTTTTATATTATGAAATAATACTATGCCAGTTACACATGAGAATGTATAGTTTACATATTCAATGCAAAGCACTATAAAATGAAGATCCATTGTATTCACATTGTATTCACAAACCCACTTTAAAGATAGAACATTACTAGAACCTATGAAGTCACCTTTGAATCCCTCAGGACTCACTTCACCATCCGTTTAGTCTAGAGATAACCTCCTTTCTCAAGTTTGNCAAAGCACTATAAAATGAAGATCCATTGTATTCACATTGTATTCACAAACCCACTTTAAAGATAGAACATTACTAGAACCTATGAAGTCACCTTTGAATCCCTCAGGACTCACTTCACCATCCGTTTAGTCTAGAGATAACCTCCTTTCTCAAGTTTGTGATTCTTATTCACTCCATTTTTTTATATGTATTTATGTATGTATATTGGAGAAGGAAATGGCAACCCATTCCAGTATTCTTGCCTGGGAAATCCCATGGACAAAGGAGCCTGGCGGGCTACAGTGTGGTGGGGTCACAAGAGTCAGACTCAACTTAGTGACTAAAGTACCACCATCGTGTGTGTATATATTCATAAGTAATACATAGTTCTGCACAGTTTGAATTTTGTGTAAATTGAGTCAAACTGTTTTTTTCCCATTATTTGATACTTTGACCAACTTTACCTTGATTTGATTCATACATGCTGATCTGTGTAATTGTAGCTCATTTATTTTCACCAGTATGTCATTTTTTATTGAAAATAGATCATTTTCAGTTCAGTTCAGTCGCTCAGTCATGTTTGACTCTTTGCGACCCCATGAACCACAGCATGCCAGGCCTCCCTGTCCATCACCAACTCCCGGAGCTGACCCAAACTCATGTCCATTGAGTTGGTGATGCCATCCAACCATCTCATCCTCTGTCATCCCTTTCTCTTCCTGCCCTCAATCTTTCCCAGCATCAGGGTCTTTTCAAATGAGTCAGCTCTCTGCATCAGGTGGCCAAAGTATTGGAGTTTCAGTTTCAACATTAGTCCCTCCAATGAACACTCAGGACTGATCTCCTTCAGAATGGACTGGTTGGATCTCCTTGCAGTCCAAGGGACTCTCAAGAGTCTTCTCCAACACCACAGTTCAAAGCATCAATTCTTCGGTGCTCAGCTTTCTTTATAGTCCAACTCTCACATCCATACATGACTGCTGGAAAAACCATAGCCTTGACGAGACAGACCTTTGTTGGCAAAGTAAGAGTTTGGCAGTTTTGTTTCCATTTTTTTACGTCATAATGTTATTTATTTATTTTTAGCTGTGCTGGGTCTTTATTGCTCTGTGGGCTTCTCTCTGGTTGTGGCAAGCGGGGGCTACTCTCTAGTTGTGGTGTGAGGGTTTCTCATTCTGACGGCTTTTCTGTTGCAGAGCACGTGCTCTAGAGTGCACGGGCTTCAGCTGTTGCCTGGGCTTGTGGTTCCCCGGCTCTAGAGAACAGACTCAATAGTTGTGATGCACAAGCTAGGTGCTCCATGGAATGTGGGATCTTCCCAGATGAAGGACCGAATCTGTGTCTCCTGCATTTGCAGGTGAATTCTGAGCCACCAGGGAAGCCCTCCATCTTTTCGCTTTTATAAACAACTTCACTTTAAATATTATTCTAAATTTCTTCTGCAGCTTGGTAACAAGGTGTTAGGTTATATAGCAAAACATAGATTTGATTAGTTACTGGATATTGGCATCTTCAGTTTTGCTAGGTAAGTGCAATACTTTCCAAACCAGGTTACACTTATACTAGCAATTAGTAATGTTACTTTTTCTGCCAAACTTGGTTTGTCCAGTGTTATAATGCTTTCCAGTGTGATATATGTAAATAGTAGAGAGTCATTTTATTTGCGCTTCTCTCAGTACTTAGTTGACTTAGAGCATTTATATATTTTTGGTTGGTTGTATGTGCAAATCTTATTCAGCTTTTCTATCAGGTTGTTAGCCTATTCTTATAAAAAATTCTCTCAGGTCAGAGTTTTAAAAATTTTTTCCAGAAAACATTTATGTTAGTTATTACCAGGTGCCTGGAAGCTCTACTAGCCTAAGGCCATTTTAATAAAAGTTTGTCCCGTGTGTCTCTTCCACTACATGAATATCGTTAATTTCTACTCCAAAGCCATGAGCAATGGCTTGCAGCTATGAATTCTTAGGGGAGACATTTTTCACTTTCTTACCTTGAGCCAAGGCAGACACATTTTACAAATCTGCCTACCCCTATTGAATTGAGTCGAAGTCGCTCAGTCGTGTTCGATTCTGTGACCCATGGACTGCAGCCTACCAGGCTCCTCTGTCCATGGGATTTTCCAGGCAATAGTACTGGAGTGGATTGCCATTTCCTTCTCCAGTAGATCTTCCCAACCCAGGGATCGAACTCGGGTCTCCCGCATTGTAGACAGATGCTTTACCGTCTGAGCCCCCAGGGAGGGAGATGTAAATATACTTTTAGGGATAGTTGTCAAATTCATCTGTTTGGTTATCTGTTTGGTTTTAGTCTTAATTTTTTCTTTCCCTTACAGTAACAGTTTTTTGAAAAGTTCTTTTTTTTAATCTATAGTATCCATCTATATTATAATCACTTAAAAGATTTTAAGAGAAATAATCTAGATTATTTCATTCAGTTTTGTGTTATGGAATCATTTGAAATTGATGAAGTGAATCTAGGAATTGTTATCTTTTAGATAATTGAAATATTTAGTTTTGGGTGCTCTACATTGATCAACTTGAAATAGTTTTTCTTATAATCTCCACTAGTTTAAGACATTTTTTTAGATTTCACAAATATATTTTATTTACAGATGAACTAGAGATAATTTTATTTCTTTAAATAAGCCTGTTTATTTCTATTTCTAAAACATTCTTCTGTAACTCTTTGATGCTATAATCTGTAGCTGTTCTTAAGATCTTAGAGAAAAAGCTGTTATTACTTCTTATGTCTGTGTTTGCATAGATTATCTTCTTAGGAAACATTTTTTCTAGTTTCTTTATTGTTTAAAGACATCTTTAGGAATGATATTACCATTAACTTTGGAGTTATCATATAGAGGGAAATTTTGTACATATAATAGTGATATTTGTGTGTCCATATTTCAGTGTTACTTAAGATAAAATAAGATTCCATTTTTTTCTAATTTACCTGTCTGCTTTTTAGCCTTGAATTATAAGAAAGTTTTTAAGTTTTCAAGTTTAGTCCAGTGCCTTTCATCAAATTCTTTGTCTCCAGTTTCTTTGTGTTAAATTCATTTTACAGTAGTCATATTATTCTGTCAAAATTTTGAAGAAAATTTTACCCTTGTGACATAGAAGATTCATGACAGACCTTAAACTTCAGTTTCTCATTTCAAAATAGTCTCTCACTCAGTAAAACAGTTCAAATGATCATTTGTTCTCTAAGTTTCCATTTCTGTTAAATTTATTATGTTCCATTGGATTATAATGATAGCACAATTTTTAGAAAAGTGGTTTGGGGTTTTTTCATGCTAGTGAAATGATTTCACCATCTTTCAGAAATCCGTATTCTGGGGTGTATGAATTGATATTCTGTTAGAATGATTTTATTTAAAAAAAATTAAGACTTTACAGTATAATTAAGTGGACAGAACTTTAATCTCTTATTTTGAAGTCTGTCTCTGTGGAATTTGTCTAAGAACCATCAAAAATAAAAAATGATCAGAGCTGCTATAGATCGAAGTTCCATTTTTATTGATTAGTTTCCTTATCCTGTTATTAATTTCTCTCCTTTTATACTTTATAAATATACTTTATATCTTTATGTTTAAAAATAGCATCATTGTAGTAAGGGAGTAAAAGGGAGAAGGAAGGCATTCATGTGTTAGAATGTTTGAGTAAATACTGGTGTGTTCCTGGTAATAATTTAACGTCTGTTTATCTATACTGCTAACAAATCCAACTACTTTATTATTTTATATTTCTTCCTATTATTTGACCTTTGGCTATGTTACTTCATAACATTTTTCAAAGGTAGGTAAGTCAGAAGTGGATGTGAGTATATGCTTACTCTTACATAAAATAGTTTAGTAGTAATAATACCTAACATTTTCTGAGGATTGATCATATACCAGACACTGTGGTAATCCTCCATCCTACTCCCCCTTAAAAAATTAATATTTAGGTATTATAACTTCTGTATTACTCAGGCACAGAAGCCTTCAGTAATTTACCTGTGATCTTACAGATAGTAAGAAGAATCGGAATTGAACCCAGATAGCTGAATTAAGAAGTACTGTGTTTTCTGAGGTCTGTAGAAGAGCATTTAGTTGTGGTGCACATGAAATAGTTGTAAAAACCTTTGATCATTAGATAACATAGTTGGGAATGTGATACTCTCAACTGGTACCAGAATGGTCATGTGTCTTTCCACAGCATAGTGTTACCTATGAGCAGCCAGACACATATCCACTTACTGACTCTCAAAACTGAATTCATTCACATTAAATATTACATTTAACACTGTTTTTCTTTGTACTTTCAATTGGGTGTGAACTGTTTTCCTTTTCAAGCTTGTGCAGGAGTGTTGGCAACCCTCTTGTCAATCACAGTATAATGCTGTAGAAGTTAATAAAACATTTGAAGATTATTTTACCTTCAGGAAATTATATTTTAAAAAATCAGAAAGAAAAAAAATTAGAAGCAGCAAATCAATAAGTATACTGATGGCATGTGTATGTGTGAGCTACCAATATATGTTTATTTTACTGTTCTCTATTTTGGTTTGTATTTTTTCTACCACATTGAGTACTGTGAAACCTGCTGTGGGAAAAAAGGAGTATTGAGTGAACTTGGAGAAGTGCATGGTGGTTTTTTTTTACATTTTTTTCCTTTCACAACTAGTTATCCCAAATTCACCTAAAACATTTGGCTTATTGCATCTCAACTTTTTTGATTAAGCAATGAATATCTTTTTGATTTGTTCACTTGGTTTGATCACTGTTAAGAAAGATGAGCCCATAGACTCAATCTTTGTGCTCCAATGCCTCTTTTGTGGAAAACAGAGCTACTACTAGAAAAATGGCATCCACTTTTTCCTACTGACAGGCAGTTGCCATTTATCATGACCAAAGGATGCAACAGGGTGTAGAACACTTTGTTAAACTTTACTTTATTCTTATTATTTGGATACTTCCTCAATAAGAATGTATAGAAATCTAAACAGATATATCATGTTTTGAGACAGTAGATTTAATAAGATCTAGATGCTTTTCAAAGCAAGTAGTCTCAGTACTATTTTTTCTATTAGAAATATTTTCTACCCAAAGATCATAAAAAGATTAACCAGAAAAGTTACTTTAAAAAAATTATAGCATTAAAGATTTAGTGATTTTTTTTTTTTAATGGGTTAAAAGAGGTATTTGTATAAGAATGAAGATAGTATACTTTCAGAAAATATCCTTCCTATAAAACATGGAGAGTCTCTCTGTTTTGTATTTTAATGTTATCTCATATTTAATTGTTAAATTATCATTGTTTCTGAAATTTATCATTCTGAAAGTTAGAATAATTTTAAAATTGAGTTTTAACTATAAATGTAATGTGAAGAGTTTTTTTTTTGTTGTAAGAAGTTTAAAAATCCAAAGTCTGTTATAACTCTTTTCCCAGCATTCCCTTTCTCCAACCCAATTCACATGCCTTGAATCTATCTTTATTAGAAGAGTATATATTTTGAACTTCGATTATTTGACATTTCTATAGGTGTATTTGTCAGGAACAAAAAACAATGATGAATGAGTCATACAGAAAAGTAGTATGGAGATGGTTCAAGACACACAGCATATAATTCAAGTATTAATAAATAAAACAGTATAAAATTCTTCATGTATGGTTTCCTGCTCCAGAGATAAGACTTTGTAATACTTTTTCCATTGGCTCATAAATATCCCATCTCCAGTATTTCAGTGTCTTAGTAACCATTATTCTCTTTTATTACTGGTTACAAAAAGGAGTAAGTTTAAAGAAGGAAGAGGGTTGAAAAGCATATTTTAATAAACTTTACCTATTCTTTAGTATGTATTTAATATTTATTCATTTGTCATAGCTATTCTATGAGTTAGTTAATATCATTGCCAAATGAGAAACTGAGGCAGAGAGTTTAAGTTACCTATCTAAGGACATACAGCTTCAAAGTGGTAGAACCAAGAATCAGATTTAACTACTAGGTCCTGAGCCCTTTAATTACTTTATTAGGCTGCCTTTCTAGACAAGATCCTTTCCTGGACTTTCTTGGGCTAGAATCATAGGATCTTCATGCTTCCAGCAGCTTAGTAACTAAGGATTTGATCCGGAGAATGGAAGGCATTCTGTAAAGAATTTGGCCTTATACCACAGTTGAGGGCCTGAATGTCAAGAAAAGATCACCATAGGTTGAAGGAGCTCTGCTGAACATCAGAGGGACTGTCAGTGAAATTATCCTGAAGCACTGAGCAGAGCGTAGAAGCTGACATTAAATCAGAGAACTTTGGTGAAGACCTCAGCCTGAACATCACTGGTAGTAAGTGGGTAGAAAAGTGAGTATTTGTGGGAAAGTCTGCAAAACCTGTCAGGACTGTGAAGTGGGAGCTGATGTAAAGGTCTGCAAGGCTGCAGCATCTGAAAAAACCAAGCACCTGAGCCCTGTTACTTCTTGAGAAAAACTGGCCTTCACTTATCTGCTTCAAATAGGAGGTACTATCGTGAAACTGTACAGACCAGGAGATTGTGGGAAATATGGTTTCCAGCCTTAGACTGCATAAACAAGGTGGTGGTAGTGTTGGTGGGGTGTCTGCCAGATTGACCACAGACGATCTAGCATAATAACCTGCTGCAGCTTAATGTAGTGATACTTCACATGTGGTACGTGCCATAAAAATAACGCTTCCAGACTCCTTCCCCCACCCCACTCCTGACTCCCTTTTCTTTCCACCTTTAAATGTAAAATGACCATACTTCATATATTGTTTTCCCTTTGATTCTTATATTACATAAGACAATGTAATATCTTTCAACTGTGACTTTTTATTATAGTACTTTCTTTTTACTAATTTCAGATAGTTTCGTTTTCCTTCTTCCACCTTTCCAGTTCGTTTCTCTGTCATTGAGCCAGAACAACTTGTAATACTGTTGACCTGGTGGGTTGCTGTTTACTGATAAGTGACACATTTACTTTCAATCCTTTGGACTGCAAGAAGATCCAACCAGTCCATCCTAAACGAGATCAGTCCTGGGTGTTCATTGGAAGGNTTTTTTTTTTAATGGGTTAAAAGAGGTATTTGTATAAGAATGAAGATAGTATACTTTCAGAAAATATCCTTCCTATAAAACATGGAGAGTCTCTCTGTTTTGTATTTTAATGTTATCTCATATTTAATTGTTAAATTATCATTGTTTCTGAAATTTATCATTCTGAAAGTTAGAATAATTTTAAAATTGAGTTTTAACTATAAATGTAATGTGAAGAGTTTTTTTTTTTGTTGTAAGAAGTTTAAAAATCCAAAGTCTGTTATAACTCTTTTCCCAGCATTCCCTTTCTCCAACCCAATTCACATGCCTTGAATCTATCTTTATTAGAAGAGTATATATTTTGAACTTCGATTATTTGACATTTCTATAGGTGTATTTGTCAGGAACAAAAAACAATGATGAATGAGTCATACAGAAAAGTAGTATGGAGATGGTTCAAGACACACAGCATATAATTCAAGTATTAATAAATAAAACAGTATAAAATTCTTCATGTATGGTTTCCTGCTCCAGAGATAAGACTTTGTAATACTTTTTCCATTGGCTCATAAATATCCCATCTCCAGTATTTCAGTGTCTTAGTAACCATTATTCTCTTTTATTACTGGTTACAAAAAGGAGTAAGTTTAAAGAAGGAAGAGGGTTGAAAAGCATATTTTAATAAACTTTACCTATTCTTTAGTATGTATTTAATATTTATTCATTTGTCATAGCTATTCTATGAGTTAGTTAATATCATTG
This sequence comes from Neotragus moschatus, assembly GCA_006410615.1. NCBI lineage: Eukaryota > Metazoa > Chordata > Mammalia > Artiodactyla > Bovidae > Neotragus > Neotragus moschatus. The sequence goes on along the minus strand of SJYA01000638.1, from coordinate 163,922 downwards.
CCAAATGAGAAACTGAGGCAGAGAGTTTAAGTTACCTATCTAAGGACATACAGCTTCAAAGTGGTAGAACCAAGAATCAGATTTAACTACTAGGTCCTGAGCCCTTTAATTACTTTATTAGGCTGCCTTTCTAGACAAGATCCTTTCCTGGACTTTCTTGGGCTAGAATCATAGGATCTTCATGCTTCCAGCAGCTTAGTAACTAAGGATTTGATCCGGAGAATGGAAGGCATTCTGTAAAGAATTTGGCCTTATACCACAGTTGAGGGCCTGAATGTCAAGAAAAGATCACCATAGGTTGAAGGAGCTCTGCTGAACATCAGAGGGACTGTCAGTGAAATTATCCTGAAGCACTGAGCAGAGCGTAGAAGCTGACATTAAATCAGAGAACTTTGGTGAAGACCTCAGCCTGAACATCACTGGTAGTAAGTGGGTAGAAAAGTGAGTATTTGTGGGAAAGTCTGCAAAACCTGTCAGGACTGTGAAGTGGGAGCTGATGTAAAGGTCTGCAAGGCTGCAGCATCTGAAAAAACCAAGCACCTGAGCCCTGTTACTTCTTGAGAAAAACTGGCCTTCACTTATCTGCTTCAAATAGGAGGTACTATCGTGAAACTGTACAGACCAGGAGATTGTGGGAAATATGGTTTCCAGCCTTAGACTGCATAAACAAGGTGGTGGTAGTGTTGGTGGGGTGTCTGCCAGATTGACCACAGACGATCTAGCATAATAACCTGCTGCAGCTTAATGTAGTGATACTTCACATGTGGTACGTGCCATAAAAATAACGCTTCCAGACTCCTTCCCCCACCCCACTCCTGACTCCCTTTTCTTTCCACCTTTAAATGTAAAATGACCATACTTCATATATTGTTTTCCCTTTGATTCTTATATTACATAAGACAATGTAATATCTTTCAACTGTGACTTTTTATTATAGTACTTTCTTTTTACTAATTTCAGATAGTTTCGTTTTCCTTCTTCCACCTTTCCAGTTCGTTTCTCTGTCATTGAGCCAGAACAACTTGTAATACTGTTGACCTGGTGGGTTGCTGTTTACTGATAAGTGACACATTTACTTTCAATCCTTTGGACTGCAAGAAGATCCAACCAGTCCATCCTAAACGAGATCAGTCCTGGGTGTTCATTGGAAGGACTGATGTTGAAGCTGAAACTCCAATACTTTGGCCACCTAATGTGAAGAGCTGACTCATTTGAAAAGACCTTGATGCTGGGAAAGATTGAGGGCAGGAAGAGAAGGGGATGACACAGGATGAGATGGTTGGATGGCATCACCAACTCAATGGACATAGGTTTGGGTAGACGTTTGGGTAGACTCCGGGAGTTGGTGATGGACAGGGAGGCCTGGCACGTGGCGGTTCATGAGGTTGCAAAGAGTCGGACACTACTGAGCGACTGAACTGATCAGACAGTCTTACGATTTAGTAATATTCTAGTTTTAACACTTAAGTTAGCTTTTTCACACCTTTAGAGATCCCAGTAATTCTGTAGTTGTTTCATCTTCTCTGATTTTGCTTATTTTCAGCTTTATCTCACATCATGTAGAGGGTAGATAGTGACTTTTAATGCATGCAGCACAATTCTCAGCCTCAGTGGTTTGATCTTTAAGTAATTTTGTCCTCTGGGTAAGCTTTCAGAGTGCAATAAAGATAAACTTTTGTTTGTAATATATAAGGACATGAATTGATGTTACATTTTCTTCACGGTTGTTAAAATTGTAGGGAATTACCTTTTATGTGAGTGCTTTGGTCATATTTATTCCTGAGTTGAATAGTCAGAATTGTAGAGAATTACCTTTTACGTGAGTGCTTTGGTCATATTTATTCCTGAGTTGAATAGTCGGAATTGTAGGGAATTACCTTTTATGTGAGTGCTTTGGTCATATTTATTCCTGAGTTGAATAGTTCTTTATATTAAGCAGTAAAAATTGGCTACATGGATATCTAGGTCTTTCCATGTTCTGTGGTCTTTGTGACTCCTGTCCTACTCTTGAACCTTGATCAGATCAATTTTTCCAACATACATCCATTGAGCAGCTAATGGGGTAAGGCACTGGGCAGTAGATGCTGAATGGAACACTAAAATGAAGACACGGTCTGTGTCCTCAGTGAACTACGCTGATAGAAAGTTGACCCTCAAATAATATAATATATTATAAATTATGAAGGTAAGATGTCCATATGAGGGTGACATTAAATTACACTAGCAGATAACATGCTAACTGAAATGGAAGAGGAAAGACAGGAGATTGGGATAAGCAGCAAAGACGACAACCTGACTGTTATTGCCGTCAATAGTAGGAAAGTATGCCACTGTCTGAGAAAGTCCTTATTTTCCACTGCTGAAAACCTTGCTATTAAAGAAGTTGAATTTTTTATAGTAACAGCAAGCTGAACACGTGTAAAAGGTTTGGATACTTTAGCATAAAGTTTAGTGTAAAAATTTTGAGCCATATATGGTTATCATTTAACACCTGTGTCTTGTCTTGTCTTACATGTTTTTATGAGCATCTTTATGGCTGGCAACAGCTCCTTGGATTAGTAACTGCAAAATTTTAAATAAGTTAATTGGGTCAAATCTTAATAGCTCATGTTAGTACAGATGTACTTATCAATTAAAATTATTGGTGATTAATGAGTTAAAGCACCATCAGCAAAAAGTCTTTTAAAATTTCAGTTCTTTAATTTTTTCATATAAATAGATATGAACATTTTTTTAGGATAGCTCATTTCTCTTTAAATTATTCCTGTGTTAAGAACATTTTGATCATTAGTATATTGATTGAAGAGGTTTTTTTTAAAACTTAAATAACTTTCTTATATTTATTTAGTTGAAAATATCTTATATTTAGATATGACTTCTAATTCTGCTTGAGAAAATAACCAACCATTGTAACTGTACCGGTATTTTCCACTCTAGGACAATTTCTTTGTAGCATTATTTCCTTTAAAAGATAAATGGCACAAAATCAAATTCTTGAGTTTTTTAGATAGCCTTGAAACCTATAAGATAGCATGGTATGTGGTGGAAAGTTCCTGGGCTAGCACATGGTAGATTCTGCCAGTAACCCTTTGTGTGACCTTGAATAAGTAATTTACTTATCTTGTTTGCACTCAGTATCCTCATTTATAAAACAGATGATCTGCAATCTTTTCTAGAACCAAAAATCTCTTTCTAAATTTCACAGTTGTATTTATTTTCTATCCCTAAAACTGTTTATGAGAGGGTTAAAATATACACATTGAAAGATGGTAATAATAACCCTGTATGCGAGACAGCAAAAGAGACACAGATGTATAGAACAATCTTATGGACTCTGTGGGAAAGGGCAAGGGTGGGATGATTTGAGAGAATGGCACTGAAACATGTATAATATCATATATGAAACGAATCACCAGTCCAAGTTTGATGTATGAGACAGAATGCTCGGGGCTGGTGCACTGGGATAACCCAGAGGGATGGAACAGGGAAGGAGGAGGGAGGGGGGTTTAGGATGGGGAACACGTGTATACCCGTGGCAGATTCATGTTGATGTATGGCAAAATGAATACAATATTGTAATTAGCCTTCAATTAAAATAAATTTATATTAAAAAATATACACACTGGCATTCAAATAATCTGGACATTTTGGTAATGTTTTGTAATTATATTTTAGAGTGTTTTGTTTTATTTTGAAAGATCACATTTGTTGGTCTTTTCCCTTTCTGGATTATATCTTTGTTATTGTTATTGTCTCCTTCTGAAAAAATTGTGTGAATGATTCCAAGAAAGTGGGTCACCAGATATGTAGGATAACTTATTTTCATGATTTTGTTTAAAAAAAATTTTTTTAAGTTCTTTTGTTTGCAAGGTAACATTTGATTGTTTTACTTAGCCAGGTTTATATTGACTTCATGATAGTAACTTACCAGAGATAAAATATGAAGAACAACAGAATAGTTCCCTAAACACTTTATGAACTTTTAAACATTGACACACTTTTTGCCCTATTACGGGTCTAAGGCTGTGTAGGCAAGAGTGAGGCAGGTGCTGAAGGAAAGAATACAGTCAGATTATCTCACTAATTAAATTCTGAGGATTCTTATTCAGTTTATTTTTAAAGAAAGGAATGGATAGTTTTAAAAATAAACTATTTGCCTTTCATTGTATTTATAATTTATCTTTAAATCTAAGGCTGTCTTCTCACAACCTTCAGCTGCCTTGTAAAATATTTCTGTTACACTGTCTTACATATAGTCACATATGTCATATAATTTCTTAAATATTTTCTCTCAGAGCACTCTCCTCCAGTTCTAATGTGAATTTTTTTTTTTTTTTAATGTTAACCTTGAACTCTGTTTCATTATCATCCTGGGAATTCCTTTTAACCTTTGAAAGATGGAATTTCCTGTCGCTTGCATTTCAGTTTCGTGTTTTGTTTTGTTTTTTTTTCACTTAGTCCCTTATCTTGATGGGGCAGCTCTTTTGATGACTTATTGAGTAAAGATTAATAAGAGGTAAGTTTTTTGAGATCTTATATGTCTAAAAATCAATTTATAATTTCATTACTTATTTGGCTGTGTATAAAATACTACATATTTTTTTAAGTATTACTTGACTGACTCCTGGCTCCCAGTATTGCTTTCTGCATTTCTTTTTTTCCTTCTCTTGAAACCCTTAAGATTTTCTCTCTCATTTAGGATGACCATGTACTTTCATTATTTCTTATAATAGCAAATTTCTTTAAAACACAGCAAGTATTCTTATTTCATGATTACAAAAACTTCTTTTATATCCTTATGACTATTATAATTTTTATTTTTTTTCTGTACTCTGCATTTGGTTTCCTTATTTCTATTCATGTTTCTCTTTTTCATGTTGAAGCTTTCAGATGCCTAGGAATCTTTGGAGTCATCTACTCATATTTTGTTTTATAAAAGGTAATTAAGTTCCTGTAGGGCTGGTAGGCCCAGTGTTTCCCCCAAAGGTTGATTTTATGATCACAGGGCTTTTTCTTTGGAAACTCCCTAAATGTCAGTATGTATAGGTTTTTTCCACATTAATTCAGTAGAAGTAGTCTCTTGTCTCCTAATTGATAGGTATAATTTTGACTGTCAGGATCCTGGACAGGTGAGGAGAAAGGGGCTAAGGGGTTCTCATGGCTTAGAAACCAGAATGCATTAATGCGTCCTGGTTTCAGTTTGCTACCTCACTGCTTCCTTCTCTGTGCCTGAAAACCCCTTGTACAGAGTCTCTCTGGTTCTTTTCCTCCAGAGAATATACTTCCTGTGTCCTATGGGAGAGGGGTAATCTCTTGACTGCACAGAAAGGAAGTGAAATCCTTATATCTTCACGTTACTGACGTTTCATCCAAAGTAGCATTTTCTTAATATTTTTTTTTAATGTATTTATTTTTAATTGAAGGATAATTGCTTTACAATGTGGTGTTGGTTTCTGCCATACATCAGTGTGAATCCACCATTGTTATATGTATGTCCCTTCTCTCTTGAATCTTCCTCCCGCCTCTGACCCCATCCCATCCCTTTAGGTTATCACAGAACCTCAGGTTGAGTTCCCTGTTCATACATCAAATTCCCACCAGCATCTGTTGTGCACATGGTAGTGTGTATGTTTCCGTGCTACTCTCTCCATGCTTCCTACTGTCTTACCTGCCCTGTGTCCACAGGTCTGTTCTCTGTGTCTGCATCTCCATTGCTGCCCTGCAAATGGGTTCGTTGGTACCATCTTTCTAGATTCCATATATATGCATTAATATACGATATTTGTTTTTCTCTTTCTGACTAACTTCACACTGTATAATAAGCTCTAGGTTCATCCACCTTATAGAACTGCCTCAAATGTGTTCCTTTTTATGGCTGAGCAATATCCATTGTATGTATTCACCACAGCCTTATCCATTCATCTGTTGATGGACATCTAGGTTGCTTCCATGTCCTAGCTATTGTAAATAGTGCTGCAGTGAACACTAGGCTAAAGGTGTCTTTTTGAATTATGGTTTCCTCAGGAGTGACTGTTGGGTCATATGGTAGTTTATTCCTAGTTTTTTAAGGAATCATAGTGTCTTTCATAGTGACTTTATCAATTTATGTTCCCACCAACAGTGCAAGAGGGTTCCCTTTTCTCTACACCCTCGCCAGCATTTATTGTTTGTAAATTTTTTGGCCATTGTGATTGGTGTGAGATGATGTCTTACTGTAGTTTCTCTAATAATGAGCGATGTTGAGCATCTTTTCATGTGTTATTAGCCATCTCTAGTTCCTTTGGAGAAATGTCGGTCTAGATCTTCTGCTTACTTTTTGATTGGATTGTTTGTTTTTCTGGTATGCATGAGTTGCATGAGCGGCTTTTATATTTTGCAAATTAATCCTTTCTCAGTTGTTTCATTTGCTGTTATTTTCTCCCATCCTGGGAGTTGTCTTTTCATCTTGTTTATAGTTTTCTATGCAAAAGCTTTTAACTTTAATGAGGTCCCACTTGTTTGTTTTTATTTCCATTATTACTCTAGGAGGTGGGTCATAGGGGATCTTGCTGTGATTTATGTCGTAGGGTGTTCTGCCTGTGTTTTCCTCTAAGAGTTATATACTTTCTGGTCTTTCATTTAGATCTTTAATCCATTTTGAGTTTATCTTTGTGTATGGTATTAGGAAGTGTTCTAATTTCATTGTTTTAAGTGTAGCTGTCTGGTTTTCCCAGCACCACTGATTGAAGAGACTATCTTTTTGCCATTGTATATTCTTACATCCTTTGTCAAAGATAAGGTGCCCATAGATGCATGGGTTTATCTCTGGACTTTTATCTCATTCTGTTGGTCTATAGTTCTCTTTTTATGCCAGTACCATACTGTCTTGATGACTTTAGCTTTGTAGTATAGTTTGAAGTCAGGAAGGCTGATTCTTCCAGCAACATTCTTCTTTCTCAAAATTGCTTTGGCTATTTAGGGTCTTATGTGTTTCCATATGAATTGTGAAATATTTTGTTCTAATTGTGAAAAATGCCATTGGTTATTTGGTAGGGATTGCATTGAATCCAAAGATTGCATTTGGTAGTATAGTCATTTTCACAGTATTGATTCTTCCAACCCAGGAACATGGACTATCTCTTCATCTGTTTATTCTGTTTATATCTCCATCTGTTATTCCTAGTTTTGTTTTTTTTTTTATTCCTAGTTTTTTAAGGAATCTCCATACTGTCTTTCCTAGTGACTATATCAATTTATGTTCCCACCAACAAAGCTAAAGTCATCAAGACAGTATGGTACCGGCACAAAAACAGAACTTCCTTCATTAGTGTCTTATAGTTTCTGTATATAAGCTCTTTTGTCTCTTAGGTAGGTTTATTCCTCGGCATTTTATTCTTTTTGTTGCAGTGATAAATGGGACTNGATAGGGATAACATTGAATCTGTAGATTGCATTTGGTAGTATAGTCATTTTCACAATATTTATTCTTCCTACCCGGGAACATGGAATATCTCTCCATCTGTTTATGTCATGTTTGATTTCTTTCATCAGTGTCTTATAATTTTCTGTGTACAGTTCTTTTGTCTCCTTAGGTAAGTTTATCCCTAGATATTTTATTCTTTTTGTTGCAACGGTGAATGGGATTGATTCCTTAATTTCTCTTTCTGATTTTTCATTGTCAGTATATAGAAATGCTAGTGATTTCTGTGTATTGATTTTGTATCCTGCAACTTTGCTAAATTCACTGATTAGCTCTAGTACTTTTCTGATACTATCTTTAGGGTTTTCTATGTACCGTATCATGTCATCTGCAAACAGTGAGAGCCTCTTTTTTTTCCAATCTGGATTCCTTTTATTATTTTTTTCTTCTCTGACTGCTGTAGCTAGGATTTCCAGAACTATGTTGAATAGTAGTGGTGAAAGTGAATAGCCTTGTCTTGTTCCTGTTCTAAGGGGGAATGCTTTCAGTTTTCCACCATTGAGAATAATGTTTGCTGTAAGCTTATCATATATGGCCTTTCCTATGTTGAGGTAGGTTCCTTCTATGTCCATTTTTTGAAGTTTTAATCATAAACGGGTGCTGAATTTTGTCAAAGGCTTTTTCTGCATCTATTGAGATTATCATATGGTTTTTATCTTTCAATTTGTTAATGTGTATCACATTGATTTGTGTATATTGAAGAATCTTTGGAATAAACCCAACTTGATCATGGTGTATGAGCTTTTTGATGTGTTGCTGAATTCTGTTTGCTAAACTTTTGTTGAGGATTTTTGCATCTATGCTCATCAGTGATACTGGCCTATAGTTTTCTCTTTTTGTGTTGTGTTTGTCTGGTTTTGGTATCAGGGTGATGGTGGCCTTGTAGAATGAATTTGGAAGTGTTCCTTCCTCTGGAATTTTTTGAAAGAGTTTTAGAAGAAGGTTAGGCATTAGCTAGAAGTATAGGGATTAGCTCTTTAAATGTTTGATAGATTTCTCCTGTGAAGCCATCTGGACCTGGGCTTTTGTTTCTTGGGAGATTTTTGATCACAGCTTCAATTTCAGTACTTGTAATTGAGTTTTTCATGATTTCTGTTTCTTCCTGGTTCAGTCTTGGAAGATTGAACTTTTCTAAGAATTTGTCCATTTCTTCCAGGTTATTCATTTTACTGCCATATAGTTGTTCATAATAGTCTTTTAATAATCCTTTGTACTTCTGCATTGTCTGTTGTAACCTTGCCTTTTTCATTTCTAATTATGTTGATTTGATTCTTCTCTTTTTTCTTGATGGGTCTGGCTAAAGCTTTGTCAATTTTGCTTATCCCCTNTGGAGGATAATCTTGAGAGTCCCTTGGACTGCAAGGAGATTAAACCAGTCAATCCTAAAGGAAATCCTGAATATTCATTGGAAGGACTGATGCTGAAGCTGAAACTCCAATATTTTGGCCATCTGATGCAAAGAACTGACTCATTGGAAATGACCCTGCTACTAGGAAAGATTAAAGACAGGAGGAGAAGGGGGCAAGAGAGGATGAGATGGTTGGAAGGCATCACCAACTCGATGAATGTGAGTTTGAGCAAGCTCCGGGAGTTGGTGATGGACAGGGAAGCCTAGTATGCTGCAGTCCATGGGGGAGTAAAGAGTTGGACACAACTGAACTAAAAGTAAGAGGGAGATGTGACTATAGATTATGAGTCAGAGATATGCAGCCTTTGTAGATGGCGGAAAGGGTCCAAGGAATGCTGGCAGTCTCTAGGAGATGGAAAAGCAAGCAAAGTGATTCTCTTCCTAGAACCCCCAGAAAGGAATGTGGCCTGCCAAAACCTTGATTTTAGCCCAGGAACACTTAGTATATCATTGTGGTTTTGATACGCATGTCTTTGTTGGCTAATGACACTGTTGATATTTTAAAAGAAAAAGAAATGATGCAGCCCCTTCTTCCTTTCTGTTATCTGTTCTCTATTACATATTGTAAAAACAAGGTTGTAGTTGGACTCTTAAGCAAAGGGAAAGTGACAGATTATAGATCTGTTGTAAAGCGTTATTCCTCTGTGTCATTATTGCCATCGTCCCTCAGTTTCAGCTTTTATGATCTAAGAAAATGAAACCTAATGTGATAGTATGATGAAGTTCTGGAAAAGTACTCTGAAGAGTAATTAACTGAAAGTATATTCACATAGTTACTTGATTTTGCTGCCCTTGTTACTTTATAATTATTTCTTTTGGTGTGTTTATTAGCTTAACAAATGAATGAACAGAGACTCTTAACATAATAAAGACCTATTCATTTATCTTTAAATATTTAAACTTCTCTTTCCTGAATGCTAGGATGTTTGGATAGTAAAACTGGAGCTGATAATTAGAACTGTCTTATATGGAACATTCTGCCTTGTTATCTGGAATAATCATGGCTTTTCTGCATTGAGTAGAGATTATATGAAATAATATTTGATTTTAATCTTAAGATTCGTGTGTATGAAATAATCATGATTAAAAGTAAATTCATGTGCCCTCAGTATGTTGTGGGTTTCTTTTCTACATTTCGAATCCAATTATCATCTTTATTCTCACAGTCACTTAGCAGCCTGGATGTCTAGGTATCATGCTTTCCTTACAATTCCAGTATCTCTCCTGCCTCCTTTGTTATTTTAGTAATGTGTTTGCTTCTGTCCTTGCTTCTTTTATCTTCTTGCCTGTCTGAACTCTTTCTTTTTCCATTCCTTCCTGAGAGTCACCAGTGTCACATGTAAGTGTGTTCCTTTGAGAATTTTTTTTTTTTTCGGTTTGTTAGGCATTTTCTCCACACCCATCTTTAGGATGAATGTAGTGTTACATCAACTTTGCATCATTATTAAGAGTATAAATTATGACTGACTTGACTTTTAGAACAGTTTTGATTAAAGATTTGAGCAGTATGTGACTTTATTTTTATGCTTCACCTTAGTTGCCCTTTCCAAATTTATAAGTAATTACACATTTAATTATTTGTTCTGAACCCAGTGGGCAGAGGCTGTCCTGTTCACCACTATGTGCGTTACCTACGGTAGGTCCTTAGTGTGTTTTACCAGTGAGTTCTTCTCCACTGTTGCTATGTATCAGAAGCTTAGTACACTTTGAAACAGTCTTTTCCCTAGCCCTTTATTGTTAGGAAGGGAATTAGTTTGTTTCTCCTTGTATGTATTAGTCATATTTCATTGGTGAAACTATAGAATTACTGGAAAGGCAGCCTTCCCTTTAAGTATCTTGTTATTTAGATATTTTCTCTGCATTTTTTTTTTTAATGTAGAAACTTTTCACTTGCTTTTAGGCAAGGAAATTACTTTTGAAGAAAATATAAATTAGCTTACCCATGTTCCTTTTGAAGTTACCTTAAAATTGATGTTTGTACTTTTGGCATATTTTCTAATAACTTTAATGTAACTTGAAAGCTTTCATATTTTCTTTTCATTTTCTTTACACTCTGTGTCATCTAGTGACTTTTCATCTTTTATACAAGTGCCAAAGGGACTTGTTGGGACTATCTTTCCATACTCTTATACACAATGTATCATCTTCTCCTTTCTTTGAAGTTGTCAGATCTTTTTTTCTGTCTCATACATTTTTATATTGTTTTATGTATCTCCTTTTTTGGAAAGATAAATGCAGTAAAATGTCAAAGTACTTTTTAGCAGCTTTGACTGAAGCCGTATTTTTTTCAGAATTCACCTTTTCTTGTAAATCATTATTCTAGAAATAGACTTAAACACATTATTAATCTGTTTTCCATTTTACTTAATAAATCAGTAGTCTAAGTGGTAAGCTTCATTTGAAAGATAATCAAATATCTGAGAGTCTGCTTTCATTTGATTTTAAAATAGTCTTACACATACACATATATTTTATGTCTGTGGTATAGTCTATTTAACAGAAAATTTTAAAATCTAGAATATGTTTTTCATACATACAATTTTTAGATGCTGGTTTAGTAGAAATAATAGAAGCATTCGATTCAGCCCTATTGAAATGACAGAAGGCAACTAGGCATTCATTGCCCAAGTCTTAATTTATTTGTTATCTTTATGCTAATGATTTTGATTAATTAATATAGTTCTGGGAAGAAAAGGTTGTTTATGGGGGTTTTAGTTATCAGAGTTATTTTTGAGTTTATTATCAGACTTAAGGGGACCTGTGAAGTACTAAATAGATTATATAACCTGTGTGTCTGTCACAGATCCTTAGAAGAAACCTAGGCAAAAATTTTTTTGGTGAACTAAACCATGCTTAGTTCACCTTGACTCACTTGGAAGAGAGCTACTGAGGGTGTCGTTCCATCAAGAAATCTTATTCAGAACCCACAGGCTGCTGCTGTGCTTTTTGCCTTTGGAAAGTCATCATTTTTATTTATTTCCAGGCGTATGAAATAAAGAGAACAAGGACAAGGCGGAGCTTCAGGATTTTCTTTATTTTGAATATGCTGTTACCTATGAGAAGGGCGTTACAGAAACATTTGTCATGTAAAATGTAGCTTTTATTTTATCTTTTTAGGCTTGTGGTTATTTTAATTTATAGTGCTAAGTGAAGCTGGTCATGATATTCTTTTTATTTTTCACCTATTTTCCAAACCCAGTTAATATAAATTAGGTAAAAATAAACTCTAGTCAGTTGACAAGAAGGGAAAACACTCATTTTTGGTGATCACCATTCCATCTGTTGTATGCCTGTAGCCAACAGAAACAGATGGTGCTTTGTTCACACATTGTTTATGTATATAAGATTTTTCTTTTTGAATATTTTATGAGTTTTAATATATGACTGTTTTTAGTGTTTTTTGGAAATTGGAAAACATACTTATTTTTAAGGAAAATATATATATGCTGTATATATATTTCACTGAAGCATTTTGAACAGCTGCAAGACAGCCCTGACATTTATTCCTCAGCCTAAATCTGAAGCTGTTTTAGCCGGACAGAGGTTTTCAAGGTTTAATTGTCCTAATTAACATTGAATTTTGAATTTTGTTAATAAGTAAAGCATTTTACCTTTTTATATATAAATTACCTCGGAAGGCATTCTTTGTTTTGTCTAACCACGTTTGGCTTATTTATTGTCGTTTGTGTAAATGGTGATTTGTCATCAAAAAAGTGTGTCAGACTTCGAGAAATCAGTGCACTAATGACTGTGTGAAATCCATCAAAGATGTTGCGATACTCTGTTTTAGTTTTAAATTTAGTTCATTTGTGAAATGAATCATTCTAACCTTGGGGAAGTAAATACATCTGACTTAATTATGAATTAAAATAACCCAGAATTAAAATTTGTTACTTGTTTATTTGTCCAAAGGAGTGAAGTTATTGAAATATTTATTTCAGATGGATGTGCTTTTAAAATGATGCCTATAGTTACAAATGTTTTATTCTTTCCTAACTTAGATACATTGTCTCTAATATTATGCCACTCTTTGCTGGTGTTTTTATCCCCTCCTGTTTTCAAATAAATGTGTCAAAGACAGGTAGAGCCAGGTGATCTAAGCAGCTCAGATTGACAGTGTTCCCTGAGCAAATAAAGTTCTTAAAAAAATAACAAAGAAGAAAAAAATAGGAACGTGTTAAGATTCAGAATGATTTTCAAACTTTCATTTACTTTTAAGAGTGTAATAATTGAAAAGGAACCTCAATTTGGAAATAAACTTTCAATCATTTGGAACGTCTAGGTAATATATCTGTGTTAAGTTCTAAAGCACATACTTATTAAATAATTGTTTTTTCCTTGTTCCATGCACTATGTTCTCCCTTTTTCTTTATCTTGTTTCTAAAGTAGTGTCAGGCTCAATGTATTCCATGAAATGACCACCTGGTTATGAATACTTATGTACATCTAAGATGGGACAAGCTTTTTGATTATTTATTGAAACTTGTTGGATGAGGCAAACTTTTTTTTTCCTGTTGTTTCTCCTTCTTTTTAACTCCCATTATGTGTTTGATTCACTAGAGATACCATGTTTAACAGATTTTGTCTGTTTTGTTTGTAGACTGGTGTGAATTACAATAGTTGCTGGCACTTCATTAAAACTAGGGGGCAAAACCCCACTACTCTCAGTATTTTCTTGGTTGAGGGACTTGATATTGTGAAGCATTCTGTTTGGATTAAATCCTCTTATTTTTAATTTTTGGAAATGCTGCTGCTGCTGCTGAGTTGCTTCAGTCGTGTCCGACTCTGTGCAACCCTATAGACGGGAGCCCACCAGGCCCCCGCATCCCTGGGATTCTCTAGGCAAGAATACTGGAGTGGGTTGCTATTTCCTTCTCCAATGCATGAAAGTGAAAAGTGAAAGTGAAATCACTCAGCCATGTCCGACTCTTCGCGACCCCATGGACTGCAGCCCACCAGGCTCCTCCGTCCATGGGATTTTCCAGGCAAGAGTACTGGAGTGGGGTGCCATTGCCTTCTCCATTGGAAGTGCTAGTTATATCATATTTGCTAAAGAAGCTTACTATAAATCACTTTGGTAATGGATCACGTTAGTCATAGTATGTATAAGGTGCCAAATTGAGTAGAATATAGAGTCAGCTTGAGGTATTGAGGTCTCCACTCCTTTGGGTAGACTTGTCTCCTTTGTCTCATTTACTTGTTTCAAAATGTAAGAACTTTTCATTTAGACGTAAGAGTGTTACAGTTTATTTAACTATCAAGTGAAAATAAGACCTTTGCTTTCTTTTGATAGTTTTACTCATCTCTATGTGGGATTAAATTAGTAATCTTCGATTTATCATGCAAGAAAAATCACTGAATTGAGAGTTGTGAGACCTGGGTTTGAAGTTCACCTTCAGTCAGTTATCAGCTGTGTGATCACAGCTGATCAAGTTACTTCCGTGACCTGCTTTCTCAGAACTCTAAGATGCTATAATTTCATGTTGCTAGTAACAACCTTGTTTTTCTGGCTAGAAATTGTTTATGTTGGTTTCTTGTATTTAGTTATTTAACATTACTGCAGTAATACGATTACCTTCTTGTAATATGTGCACTTCAGTTAAAATCACTTAATTATAAATGTTTAGTCATTTAAAAATACTACTTTCATAAAATATAAAAGAGAATTTATAAATGTAGAGATTTGTAACTGTAGTTATGAGATAGGATCAGTGTGGCATTATACTTTATGATGGTAATTGCAGTATGGGTGATAGCTTACAGTGAATGATGTAGGACTTGCTATCTCCAAAGAAGATTTAGCTTTAGGACCAGGGACCAGGCTTGATCACTCAATAGCTTTTGTGTAGCATTTTTATTAAAGTATAAAAAGTGAGAGAAAGTTTTTGACATAGACATCAGAAGGGGGAAGGATAGTGCCAGAAACTCACTAGTCTTATCAAGGCCTTATATACTTTTACTAGACTGCTCCCACAACATATATCTTAAATTAACAAGATTAGAACTAACAATAGAAAGGTCTTACCAGATCCACTCCACAATATATGTCGTAAGATAACAAGATTAGTCAGAATGTTCTTGTTAAGGAGAAACATGTCCTTCAGCAAGATAGATTGTTTTATTGACTAAGACAAAGCTATGTAGGAAAAAAAAAACAACCTTTGTCCTTTTCTCCTCCTTGAGGGCCCCAGACCCCTTTCTCCTTGAGTGTTCTGGACCCCTTCTTCCTTGAGGGCCCTGGACTCCTTACCAACCTACCTAAAGATTAGCTCTTCCATGGGTATATAAAGTTTCCAATTGATGGAATCAAACCAGATGTTTGAAAATTTAAAGTATTAATTAGAAATGGTAAATAATTATATATTTTTAAAGGAACTGAGAATATGAACTTGGAGCATTGACATATATACTTTAAAAATTAATTCAGTGAGTAGATGATTCAAAAATGAGATGACTCAACAAAAGATGGGTTGAATGAAGAGAAATACAGAAATGTGTGAAGGCCATTTGAACATTCTTTAGATGTTCATAGAACTAAAATAAGTAATTTGGATATCTTTCCTTTGATAGTGGTTATTAATTTTGATCACCTTATTGAAATGGCTCTATGCATAATTTTTGCAAATTGAAAATAGATTATTAGAGAAGGGAGCAATAACTTACCCTTTTTGTCAGTGTTATCATTTGTATTATCTGGTGTATTCATTTGTTGTTTCAATCCAGATACTTACATTTATTTTATTTAAACAAATGTATTGAATTTCTATGTAATATGCATTATATTAAGTTTAATTGGGTCTGAAAAGATGAATATGAGATGGTCCTTACCAGTTTGGGGAGAAATTTTGTAGGGGGACAGAATTTGAAGCATAAAAGAAGGAATGTCACAGAGGGGAAAGATGACTATACAAAGAGCTAGCCATAAGTTTTAATTAGGACTTGGGTAAGTGTTGTCAGTATTAAAGGCTGTTTTCAAACTTTAATGTGTATATGACTTACTTGAGGATCTTGTGAAAAGACAAGTTCTAATTCAGTATGTTGTTGTGGGCATGAGATTCTTCATTTCTAACTCCCAGTGGATGCCAGTGCTTATGAACCATGATTCATATTTTGAGAAGCAAGGCTTAGTACTAATTCTTTAGAATTAAAAATAGATATATGTGTGCTCAGTCACTCATTCATGTCCAGTGTGGACTGCATTTGAAACCTTTCCCTGGGTACAGTCTTACTTTTTCTTCCTAATTTCTTCTATAATATAATCAAAATATACTGATTGAGAGTATAAATGTAAGTGAATATGTTGTCTTTAAATCTACGTATTTTGAGTGACGGATTTAGTTAACTCTTGGTCATCTGTTGTTGTTCAGTTGCTCACTTGTGTCTGATGACTTTGTGATCCCATGGACTGTCCTTCACTATGTCCCTGAGTTTGCTCAAACTCATACCCATTGGTCGATGATACCATTCAACCATCTCATCCTCTGTTGCCCCCTTCTCCTCGAGGGGCAGATTAAACAGGATGTGGGTTCTAAATAACAAGTGACTTGGTACTGTGGAAAATTGAAATGACAGTAATTTACAATTGTTTGGTCCCTACTGTAACTTGGGAATAATGTTCCTTGATCTCAGCAGTCAGACAAAGTAATTTTTGAACGTGGTACCTCCTCCTTTCTCTTCATTCTCTCTTAAGAACAGTGATCTATGAGAATTGTAGATTTCCAGAGTGCGTGCTACATGGGTCAGGATTTTTAACATATAGGCTGCATATACTATTGTACTTGTATTACTTTAAAACATAACAAATGTTGTCTTTCACATGGTAAATGTGTTCTGAAATACAGGATATAAATTTCAAAAATTTTAAGTAAATAAGCTCAAGTCACCTGTACCATGTTTTAGTTAATTTTATTTTAACCAGGATTGGGAGGCATCTGAGCCCTTTGCCTCCCACTTGTTTCATAGCTGTTAAAAATTGATTCTTGTTACTCTGACATGTTTGTGCAGCACACAAACATACACACACACACACACACACACAGAGGCATACAATAGATGTATTGTGAGTCCAGGTTTAGCTCTAGCAGTCATATATGAGAAGTTATGAAAGTTTAAATGTTCTTCATAAATCATCATAGTATGACATCTATGGTGTTCATAAATCTTCAAGCTAATTTTGTAGCTTATTTTTCTTATCAGATATCTGTTATTTAAAAGTAAAGCACTGTTACTGTAGGCTGTACTTAATTTGTCGTGTCTTCATTTTCTATGATATAAATTGTAACAAAGTACAGTTGAGCAGTACTGCATTAATTAGAAATGCTGCTAACTTTCCAAGTGCTTAACCTAAGCAGTAACATTTAACAGAGAAGATTTATTTTTACTGTTAATTAAACATTGGATATTTTTGTGGATTTTTCTTTCTTTCTTTCTTTCTTTTTTAGAGAACCAGAGGACGAAAACGAAGCTTCATTCCTGAGGAAGAAAAACATGAGGTTGGAATAAGTTAAGCATATTTTGCATAGTCTAAACTTTGAGAAACTTTCTTGCTTAAAATTATTTCTGTTTTCCCCATATCCGGATTTTATATTTTGTTTCTTCCTTGTATGACAGGAAAGAGTTCCTAGAGAGAGAAGACAAAGGCAGTCTGTGTTACAAAAGAAGCCCAAGGCTGAAGATTTACGAACTGAATGTGCAACTTGCAAGGGAACTGGAGACAATGAAAATCTTGTCAGGTAAACTGGATGCTGAGACTTTATCTTTAGGGGATTAAGGTTCCATCGTAATCATTTTCTCATCACAGATATAATGGGGGAAAAAAATCACAGTATAGGACCTTTCTTAAAATCTTATTTAGTGAAAAAAGTAGTTCACAAACAAATTTCATCCAATGTGCTACACTGGTTATTCTCTGGATTTAGATATAGTTAAGAGTGATAATCTGGATTTTGAACAAAAGAGAATTAATTTTCCCTTGACATGAGAGGTTGACTGTGTTCTATAGATACAGGCCACAAAAATAATTGGATCTAAACTCTTTGTGCTAAGGTTATTCTGTTTTATCTTATAAAGCAATATACTGAGTTTTCTTAGCATATAAAAGTCGATAAGTTTTTTAGCAGTAATGATAAGAAAAACTTTTTATTGACACGAGCTTTGTTAGTACTTTATCATTTTTCAAAAAAATGTGTTAAATGCTTCTCTCTTATGAAATAAAGAAAGGTGAAAAGATGGCCTAGGTAGACATTTTTTGTTTTCTGTTTTGTTTTCTTCTTTGTTTCTTTGTTTTGTTTTGTTACTTTTTTTTTTTTAATCAGACATAATTCTAATCAGGAATCTCAGGTGATATGGCATAGTGGCTATTCCTGAGGGCCCAGAGACTGCTAACTTTAGCCATTTGCCTCTCTTGCTAAGATGATGAAATTGCGCAAAGCTTTCAGGGAGATGAACCAGTGGGTGGGTGAGAAAAAGAGACCTCATCTAAAAAGAGGTATCCTCTTTCAAAGGACAGTGACACAAAGAATTTTTTAGTATGTTATGGGAACACTTTCTGATTTCCTTCAAAATTTTGTCTTTTGGTAAACCCCTGACTAACTCATGGCATAGAAATTAAATGATTCAAAAATTATCAGTTAATATGTATTAATGCCTTTATAAGATTTTAAATATTTGCTTCCAAAATGATGTCATTCATTTGTCATTAGAAGTATAATTTGCTTGTTTTAATTTCTTAAATTAAAGCATGTGGTTTTAAATTTCACAACTTTATGCCGTCATTGAGGTAGAAAAAAGAAAAAGTATAAATTCCAGTGAAGAAATACAGAGTGCTTCAGGAAACTTAAAAAGTCTGTAATATTAGACCACTGTTTTTTGAAATAGTTTATGTAGAATATCATGAAAGCTTTCCTGGAGATTAAGCTTATTTAAGTTTAGGGTAAATTAGTTCTAATATCAGAAGAGACCCATGAATAATTCTCATCACGACATGACTTTCTGATTTATATAAAAGAAATGCCAAACATAAGCATAACATACTGGAATGCATAAAACAACAAATAAAAGAAAAAACATAATAAAAGCACTCTTACATAATGAACAAAATTTCAGTCTAGAATTGAGAGTGGCATTGTGGGACATGACCATTTTGAAGCAGTAGTTAAGAGAGCTGGTTATTCTTTTTATAAGTATTAAAATCTATGTAAATATCTATCTACCTCCTATTTATTTTCTTAAGATAGTAGGCTGATGCAGGCCTTTTTGCTATAGACTCTATATGTTTTTTTCAGGTTTTTATTTTATTTATTTGGTCATATTTGAAAAAAAGAACCTAAGAAGTAAATACAATTTTCATCTTAAAAACTGCTTTATAACAAGAGTATCTTCAGGACATTGTTTTATAGTTGTCTTAAAAAAGAAAAAATAGGTATCACATTTCTTTGATTCTTGATAAACATTTTTATCTAGTATTAGCCTTTCCTCTCCTTTATTTAATCAGTTCCTATTATAAAATTTTCATCCTCACTTGCATTATTATAACATTCCAGTGCTGAATTTTTGTGAAAGTCTTCTGGAAGGTAAAGATATTTTTGTTACTCTATAGAAATGATGGATATACAAATCTGTTCCTAGTTTTGCCTTGTTAAGAAGATAATATCAGATTTTCTGCAAAGATTTTAGAGGTAATGAAGAGGGAATTAAATGTTTTATAAAAATTATATACTAATAATGCTCTGAGAACTAAATAAGCTGGATATAAAGGTTTGACATAAAATGTTTCATAGTTAGAATACATAAATATTTTATCTATATTTTATACACTCACACACACACACACATTTAGTTTAAGCACATTGCTTTTGGGTTAAAGAAGAATTTTATGTAGAATTTCATGTGTTTCAAGAGGTACGCTTATAAGCCAATATCTACCATTTCCCCTAAGATCTCTTTTATTTTGTAATGGTACCATTGTTGTTTACAAATCTCTCTCCCCCAAACCCACACTTTTATGATTAAGTTGCATCTTAAATATTATGTACACATGCTATTTTTTTTAAGTTTACTTTTAAGACATTTTAAATTAACCTTTTTTTCCCCTGAAGATATATTTCAGTGCTTGATCATATTACTTATTATATATGTTTATTAAGTCCTCATAAAATCAAACTTCTTGGGTCATAATTTAATTACTAATATTATATTGAATATACTGTATTTTCTCAGGTTCCTTTGAACTAATGTACATGACTCACTGGAATCAGCTGTTTAGCAGCTTTGATTTTGAAACCACACTTCTCTATGTAATTCAGGCTATATAAAAAATTCTTATGATGTTCCTGGCTTTTACAATTATTTGTAAATGTGTATATGTTAATTTACATGTATAATTTTTTTAATATCACGAGAAAGCTGCATTCAATTTGTCAGTTACCTGTAATAGTAGGTTCCAAATGTTCTTTTCTGTTTTGCCTCTTTAGTTTTTCCAGATCTTTGACAAGTGATTTAGAATTCCTGTGTCTTGGTTTTTTCCCCTCTTGTACATGATCATAGTCATGTGCTCCATTATAAGCTCTGTGGGTTATTCTGTATAAGATAGTGCAGTGGTATTATTAATACTTAGTAATTCAAAGGATACATGTATGTGTGCTCTGAAATGGGGTTCTAGATGGTAAATATGATACATTAATAATACTCATGCATATTTTTTTTACCTTTCAGAGAGTGTGCTTGTCCTGTTTTTGTATATGATTATTCTTGCAATAAGGGAGACAAAAAAATTGAGTTTGTTGAAACATGGTCCCTAAAATGATTTGACCAACTATTTCTTCTAAACATGGGAGATATGAAAGTTATCAGTGTCTTAAGGATGAAAGATGGTTTACATTATTATATTGATTAAAAGAAATAGTGCTTCCTTTTTTGCCATCTACTTTTTAAACTTAATTAAAATTTAACTGGAAAGTTTCCAATTGAAAATAAATTCCTCTGTGTTATTTAGTGCAGTTAAGTGCTAAAGGGAAAATTGAAACTGTCTTCAAATTATGAGGTCTTTGGGGATATTTATCTTTTTGCTATGAATGTTCCTTGTTGGAGGTACTTTTGAGCTCTTAGTGATATTTTACTTGCTTTTGCTTCCTCAGTTCCTGGGTCGTTTAATTCTCAGTAAATGCGTGGCAAATGAGTAACTTTGCCATATGACTAGTGACCGATTATTCTTTGCTGAATTATTTTAAAAACATTTACTATTCTAATTTATTCCTAGAACAAATTGTTCACTCGATATCAGTATATGATAAAATGTTTAAAAGATTTAATAAAGGAGGATTACTTTCATGTCACTAAAGAGCAGTGGCTTTTTTCTGTGTTTTAGGTAGAAGACTAGGAATCACAAATTTGAAATGTTTGTTGATATATTAATGTAAAAGTAGAAATAAAGTGATTATTCTTCTTGAACATATTTTATTTTCAAAAGATAGATTTTAGAGGTAGGTTGGTTTTTATTCTCTACACATCTTTATCAAACTATCAGATTAGGAATAAGACAAAAATTTTAGGCTTCAGATTTTATCTTAACTCTGTAAACTCAGTGGGACACATTTTATTACTTAACGGAAGATAGGCGAGAGGAAAAAGGTCTCCTCAAACTAAGATGTTTAAAATCCATTGGTCCTCTTAAATAACATCTTTAGTTTTACCTTGTATTGTGACCATTACTTAGAAGCACTGAGGGTAGGAAATGATGTGTGCAGCTGTTTTATTTTTATAGCTAAGTCTATACCATTAAATGTTTACTATATTCTCTTCCTTATTTGAGTATATGACAAATTATATAGGTATTGAACCATTTTGGTTACCGAGTTAGGATGTTTATTTGGTCTGTTAACACTGTTATTAGCACTTTTATTTATTTGACATTTTAAACATATAGCTTCTGAGTGCCTTCCTCAAAACAATTTGTTGGTATCTTAAGTTACTAGGAACACAAATACAAATTCATATTTATCAATTATTTCAAATATTGGTCTCTGTGATAATTCAGATTTTTCAATTTATAATTACCTTTCCTGTTTTAGCTTTTTGGAGGTTTATAGATTGCCTGGGTCATAGTAAGGGGTGTTTTATTCCCCAGAGATTCTGTTAGATTAAGAGAGCAGATCTTATTTGTAACTCTACGTTAACTCTATGTTCACAGAACGTAAGATCACTTTAAATACTAATAGATTGTTTTAAAGTCCTTAAAACAATAAAACATAGTTTCATTTCTCTTAAGAATAATTGATTACATTTAATAGATTGCCCAAAATATTTCATACTGTTCATGGGGTTCTCAAGGCAAGAATACTGAAGTGGTTTGCCATTCCCTTCTCCAGTGGACCACATTTTGTCAGAACTCCCCACCATGACCTGTCTGTCTTGAGTGGCCCTGCACGGCCTGGCTCATAGTTTCATTGAGTTAGACAAAGCTGTGGTCCATGTGATTAGATGGGTTCATTTTCTGTGATTGTCATTTTCAGTCTGTCTGCCCTTGACCAATAAGGATAAGAGGCTTATGGAAGCTTCCTGGTGGGAGAGACTGACTGAGGGGGAAACTGGGTCTTGTTCTGATTGGCAGGGCCGTGCTCAGTAAATCGTTAATCCAATTGTCTGTTGATGGGTGAAACTGTGTTCCCTCCCTGCTATTTACCTGGAGCCAAACTGTGATGGAGGCAATGAAGGTAGAGGTGACCTTCCTGAAAAGATACGTTGCATGTACTGCTACACTCAGTGTCTCCAACCCCACAGCAGGCCACCACTGACCCAGGCCTCTGCCAGAGATACCCGGACACCCACAGGCAAGTCCAGGGCATTCTCCTGTGGGGTCACTGCGCCTTTCTTCTGAGTCCTGGTGCACAGATTTCTGTTATGCCCTCCAAGAGTCTATTTCCCAGTCCTGTGTAAGTTCTGGCAGCTCTATTGTGGGGTTAATGGCGACTCCCTCCAAGAGAGCTTATGCTATACCCAAGTCTGCTGCACCCAGGGCCTCTGTCCCTGCGGCAGACCACCACCGACCCGTACTTCCACAGCAGATGCTAAGACACAGTTCTCTCACAGTCTCTGTGGGGTCCCTGGGTCCTGGTGTGCACACGGTTTGTTTGAGCCCTCTGAGCGTCCCTAGAGGGAATGGGGTTTGATTCTAAATGCAAATTTGCCCCTCCTACCTTCTTGCTGGGGCTTCTGCTTTGCCCTTGGACATGGGGTATCTCCTCACTGCTGATCCAGCAAGTGCAGCCATCTCTCCTGACCTTGGGCATGGGGTATCTCCTATCTGTTTCTGCTTTATTGACTTTGCCAAGCCTTTGACTGTGTGGATCACAATAAACTATGGGAAATTCTGAAAGAGATGGCAATACCAGACCACCTGACCTGTCTCTTGAGAAATCTGTATGCAGGANTGGGGGTAGGAGGAGAAGGGGACAACCGAGGATGAGATGGCTGGATGGCATCACTGACTCGATGGACATGAGTCTGAGTGAACTCCGGAAGTTGGTGATCGACAGGGAGATCTGGCATGCTGTGATTCATGGGGTCACAAAGAGTTGGACACGACTGAGCGACTGAATTGCTTAAAAAACCTTTGACATTTACTTTTTGAATAACCATAATAAGAAATAGTTTATAGAAACAGATTTTCAAGGAATTCTGATATGAATACCAAAGAACATCACCTTATGTAAATAAAATTAAAATTGAATAGAATTCAGAAACGTATTTCTGTCATATTCTGGAGAGTTTAATATCATTATATCCATATTTTGAGATAATATTTCTAAATTTTCATTTTGTTTATCAGTTGATTTTTAAACTTTTTGATGTTAAAAAAAAACAAAACCCTAGTGAGGTCTACTTTAGTTTTGAAAGTTTATTATAATTTTTGAAGACCTGGTTACTTATTTTATTAACTTAAATTAAAAAAGCTTAATTCAATCAACTTAATACCCAAATTAAAACTGTATAAAAATGCTAGTATTTAATGTATGAATAATGCTAGAATATATAAAGAAATCAGCCTGAGCACTGATTAACAAAGATATTTTTCTTTATATTTTTAATCAAAGATTGGAGAAGGAAATGGCAACCCACCCCAGTATTCTTGCCTGGAAAATTCCATGGACAGAGGAGCCTAGCAGGCTGTAGTCCATGGGGTCGCAAAGAGTCGGACACGACTGGGCGACTTTCACTTTAATCAAAGATAAGTAGGAAAAATGCAAACATTGCAACTATTTAAAGTTTCATCATGTGTCACCCTCTCTGATATATTTTTTTTAATAGATATTTTGACAAAATATCTTAATAATTTTGATGTAAACAACATTAAAATTCAAGTAAAAAAAATGGCTGTATCTGTATAGAAGTCTAGTTACATGTACTTTGTTCAGTGTTTTTAATCCAGACTCTGTAAACTACTTAGAGAAACAATAATTAAGCTTCCCAAAGGTTGTAAATTCTGAATTAATGATGAAATGAAACAGTTTCATATAAACATTTCTATAAAAATATAAATATTTAATAGAAATATTAAATTATATTCATAAATTGTCTTATCCAGTTTAGGTTTCAGGATGATATATTTTCCTATTTGCTCAAGGTTTGAATATACAGGAAGTAGTTTCAGAATTGCGAGCCCCAACCACTGCAAAAAATAAATCTATTAAGTTCAGTAGTTGCTTGTGTATGTGTGTGTGTGTGGTTAAAGTTACAAACAGTGAAATGCATAAATGTTAAATGAAGAAATCGGTGAATTTTAAGAAAATCATGTAACAAAATTTTTTATGATGAGCTTATGTAACCCCCATTTCTATTAAGACATAGAACAGTTTTTATCACTCAAGAGCTGTGCCCTTTCCTAGTCATTCCCTCTTCTCAAAGTCAGCCACTATATTTTTTCCCCTAGAAGTTAACCTCTTGTAGAACATATAAATGGCATGTTTAGTTTTTATTTGATTTCAGCCATTTTAATGAATGTGTAAGGGAATGGCACTGTGGTTTTAGTTTGCATTACTCTGTGTAATAAAGTTGAGCACATTTTTATATGCTCACTGGCTGTTTGTATATCTTCCTTTGTGAGCTAATTCTTTTGCTCATTTAAAAAAAAGGATAGTATGTTTAGTATTGAGTTTGTATGAGTTAATTAATATAGTCTATTTTGCAAATACATATTTTTCAAACATACAGTCTTTATCTGTGGCCTGCTTATTCATTTTTTAATGGTATTAGAGAGCAGAAATTACTAATTTTACTAAGTTTAGCAACTTTTTATTTTATGATTAATGCCTTTGTGTCCTATCTAAGAAGTCTCTGCGTAGGTCCAGGTCACAAAAATTATCTTTGTATTCTTCTAAAAGCTCTATGAATTATCTTTTATACTGAGATTGTGTGGTTCATCCGAAGTTAATTTTTGTTTAACTTCAGGTGTAGTTAAGGAAGGTTTGTTTATTATCCTATGTGGATTTCTAGTTATCTAGCACCAATTTTCTGACAAATTTCTAGCAAGCATTTCCTTTCTAAATTAAGTTGCTTTGGTTTCACTGTTAAATATTAATTGACTTTTTAAATGAGAGTCAGTTTCTAGACTTTGTATTCTGTTCCATCAAGCTATGTACATATTTCTAGGCGAGTACTAATGTCTGGATTATTGAGGTCTTCTTGTAAGCTCATTTGTTATTTGGGATCCTTTGCATTTTCATATGAGTGTCAGAAAGAGCTTTCCATTTTTATTAAGAGGAAGAAAGCATGGATATGATACCAAAAAAAAGCACAGGCAAGCAGCAACAACAAAAATATATAAGTTACACTTCATTCAAAATTAGAAATATCTGTGTCAAAGGAAACTACCAACAGTGAAAAGGCAACCAACAAAGTGTGAAAAAATATTTGCAAATCATGCATCCAATGAGAGATTGATATCAAGAGTGTAAAAAGAACAACGAATCACTTACAACAATGAAAAAAACTGATTAAAAATGAGCAAAAGACTTGAACAGACATTTCTCCAAAGAAATTCTACAGTTATTAAGCATATGAAAAGATGCTATACATTAATCATTAGTGAAATTCAAAGCAAAACCACAATGAAATACTGCTTCAAACCCATTAGAATGACTATTATTAAACAAACAAAAATAGAAAATAATAAGTTTGGAGGAGGATGTGGAGAAAAAGAAATTTGACTTCTAGAGAGTATATACCCCAAAGAATTGAAGGTGATAGTGATAGTGAAATCGCTCAGTCGTGTCCAACTCTTTGCGACCCCATGGACTATAACCTACCAGGCTCCTCCGTCCATGGGATTCTCCAGGCAAGAATACTGGAGTGGGTGGCCATTTCCTTCTCTAGGGGATCTTCCCAAGCCAGGGACTGAACCTGGGTCTCCCGCCTTGCAGGCAGGCGCTTTAACCTCTGAGCCACCAGGGAACCCCTAAGCAGGAGCTTAAAGAGATATTGTACATTCATATTCATGGCAGCGTTATTGCTGTGTGCTTAGTCTGTCAGTCGTGTCTGACTCTTTGTAACCCCATGGACTGCAGCCTACCAGGCTCCTCTGTCCATGGGGATTCTCAAGCCAAGAATACTGGAGTGTGTTGCCATGCCTCCTCCAGGGGATCTTCCCAACCCAGGTCTCCTGAGTTGCAGGTGGATTCTTTACCGACTGAGCCATCAGCGCAGCCCAAGAATATTGGAGTGGGTAGTCTGTGCCTTCTCTAGGGTATCTTCCCAACCCAGAAATTGAACGAGAGTCTCCGGCATTGCAGGCAGCTTCTTCACCAGCTGAGCTACCAAGGAAGCCTGGCAGCATTATTAGTGGTAGTCAAATGGTGGAAACAAACCAAGTGTCCATTAATAGATGAATGGATAAACAAAATATGATATATACATGTTGTTGTTGTTTAGTCACTAAGTCATGTCCCACTTTTTGCAACACCACAGACTCTAGCCCACCAGGCTTCTCTCTTCATGGTGTTTCCCAGGCAAGAATACTGAAGTGGGTTGCCATTTCCTTCTCCAGGGGATCTTCCTGATCCAGGGATCAAACCTACGTCTCCTGCATTGACTGGTTGATTCTTTACCACTGAGCCACCAGGGAAGCCCTCAGGATATATTCCAACAATAAAAAGGAAGGAAATTCTGATACATGCTATAACATGAATGAACACTGAAGACTTTAATGCTGACTGAAATAAGCCAGTCAAAAAAGGACAGATGTTATATGATTTTACTTAATACAGGATACTTAAGAGTAGTCAAATTCATAGAGACAGAAAGTGGGATCGTGGTTGCCAGGAGCAGGGTGACTGGGGAGTTAGTGTTTGAATAGGTACTGAGTTTAAGTTGTGTAAAATGATAAATGGTGGTGATGCTAGCACAAATACTTAATGTGTCTGAAATGTACACTTAAAAATGGTTAAAATGGTAAATCTTACATATATTTAACCACAGTGTTTCAAAAGAAGCCTACTGGGATTTTGATAAGTTTGTGTTGAATATGTGGATGAATTTGAGGAGCATTAATATTGGGAACCATTGACAGAATTGTTTCCTGATGCATGAACTAGGTATATCTTTACATTTGTTCAGATTTTCAGATATCCATTATTTTTTTCATCAATGTTTTTATAGTGTGCATTGTAGAAGTCTTACATGTTTATTATTAAATGTATTCCTAAATATTTAATGTTTCTGATGCTATTGTATAGGAAATTTTAAAATAAGATTAAAAAAAAAAACCTGTTTATGCAGGTGTTGAAAGCTGCCAGGTGTTGATGTTGTCAGTTAGGATCAGAAGCCAAGCTGAATATTATGGTTAGAATCAGAAAGCTTTTGCTGTTTAATGGACCCAGGGACTGGAGTGAAGAAAAAGGGAAAGGGCTAGGAAATTAAAAAATACAGAGTCAGTGGTGAAAAGTGTTTCTGCTGCTGCTGCTGCTGCTAAGTCGCTTCAGTCGTGTTCCGACTTTGTACAACCCCATAGCCCACCAGGCTCCCCCGTCCCTGGGATTCTCCAGGCAAGAACACTGGAGTGGGTTGCCATTTCCTTCTCCAGTGCATGAAAGTGAAAAGTGAAAGTGAAGTCACTCAGTTATGTCTGACTCTTAGCAGCCCCATGGACTGCAGCCCACCAGGCTCCTCCATCCATGGGATTTTCCAGGCAAGAGTACTGGAGTGGGGTGTTATTGCCTTCTCTGGGCGAGAAGTGTTAAGACCCCTCAATAAGATCTTGGCACAAGTAGGTGCACAAGCAGTGTTTCAGTCTAGCTTTTCCATACTTCACAGATGGAGACCTCAAAAGTTGTATCAACTTTACAATCCTGGGATAAGGCCCTCCTGGGCTATATATTTGGATTTTATTTGTTAGTATTTTGATAAGGGTTTTGTGTCTCTATTCATGTAAATATTCTTACAGTTTCTTTTCTTAAGTCTTTATCAGATTTTGTTTTTCAGGTTATACTGGCCTTCTAGAAGATGTTAGGAAGTATTCTGTTTTTTTAAAGTATTTATTGATTGATTTTATTTCTTCATTGAATTTTCATTGAATTCTTCAAATGTAACCATCTGGACCAGAGTTTTCTTTCTTTCTTTCTTTTTTAATTTTAATTTGAGAATAGTTGGTTTCTGCCATACATCAGCATGAATCAACGATAGGTGTAGATATGTCCCATGTCCCCTCCTTCTTCAACCTCCCCCCCACCTTCCAGCCCATCTCACCCGCTTCATTGTCACAGAACACTGGGTTTGAGTGCTCTGTGTCTTGCAGCAAATTCCCACTGGCTGTCTGTTTTGCATATGGTAAGGTACGTGTTTTGGTGCTACTCTCTCAGTTCATCCCCATCCACTCCTCCCTCAACTGTGGCCACAAGTCTCTTCTCTAGGTCTGTGTCTCCATTGCTGAGTTGCCGATAGGTTCATCAGTACTTTCTAGATTCCATATATATATATATATATATGTTAATATACAATATTTGTTTTTCTGACTTATTTCACTCTTTATAGTAGGCTCTAGGTTCATCCTTTTCTTTAGAACTGATGTGTTCCTTTTTATGACTAATACTCTGTTATATATATGTACCATAGCTTATTTATCCATTCATCTGTTGATGGACATCTAGTATGCTTCCATGTCCTAGTTATTGTAAATAGTGCTGCAGTGAACATTGGGGTGTGTGTGCCTTTTCCAATTATGGTTTCCTCAGGGTATATGCCCAGTAGTGTGATTGTTGGGCCATATGATAGTTTATTCCTATTTTTTTAGGGAATCTCTATACTGTATTCATATCAATTTACATTCCCACCAACAGTGCAAGAAGATTCTGTTTTCTCTGCACCCTCTCTAGCATTTATTGTTTGTAGATTTTTTTTGATGGTGGCCATTCTGATCGGTAGGAGGTGATATACCTCATTGTATATTGATTGGCCTTTCTATAATAATGAGCAGTGTTAAGTATCTTTTCATATGTTTATTGGCCATCTGTATATCTTCCTTGGAGAAATGTCTGATTAGGTCTTCTGCCCACTTTTTAATTGGGTTGTTTGTTTTTCTGGTATTGAGTTGAATGAGCTGCTTGTGTATTTTGGAGGTTAATCCTTTTTCAGTTGTTACATTTGCTATTATTTTCTCCCATTCTCAACTAGAATTTTCTTTGTTGGGAGGTTTTTGGTAATTAATTTCATATTTAAAAATCTTTACTTATTTATTATTACTTTTTATTTCTTGACTGCCCCATGCAGCATGTGGGGGTCCTAGTAACCCAACTAGAGATTGAACCCACACCCACTCCATTGGAAGGACAGAGTCTTAACCACTAGACCACCAGAGAAGTCCCTCAATTTTTAAAATATTTAGATAATAGAGCTATTGAAAACTTTTTCTTCTGTCTTACCTTAGTTATGGTGAGCTGTGTTTTTCAAGCAATTTATTGATTTTATTTCAGTTGTCAGTTGCTTCTTTTCTTGAGTATGCTTATCTTTTGGATGGGCACTGCAACTGTTTGCTTGAGACTTGCCTGATTCCTATACTATTTCAGATCATATTCTCTTTCTTCTAAGAATAGGTCGGTATTTACTTCTTTCCAGACTTACATGATCCTTCCAGACTTACATGATCCCATAATGATGCTTTTCTTACTTTGATTGACCTTGGGATCCACATAAAAGCCCACATCATGCTATTATCCAATTCCTTGGAAATCATCTATGAATTACTTTTTTCACTAGATTAAGTGAGGCCAGCCATTTATTCATGATGATTCTCATAGTCTTCTACAATATGGCACAAGAAGTTAATCAGTAAATTTTTGTTAAATTATTTACTGATGCACTGCTAAGTCTGTATGCATTTCAGCCTTATACACTGAAATAGTGTCATCTCTTTGAGAGCAGACTTTTCTTTAGGTCTTAATTGATTTGTTTTTTTCATTTTTACTTATTAAAAACAAACTTTAAGATAGTATATTCTTGTAGCAAACAACAACAAAAAGGGTAGGTAAATAAGAGTTTCTGATTGTGATTACTCACTGAGAATTAGAAGACCTCA
Organism: Neotragus moschatus; assembly: GCA_006410615.1. Taxonomy (NCBI): domain Eukaryota; kingdom Metazoa; phylum Chordata; class Mammalia; order Artiodactyla; family Bovidae; genus Neotragus; species Neotragus moschatus. The sequence continues at coordinate 133,496 of SJYA01000638.1, read as the reverse complement.
GTTAGTCCACGCTTGTCTCTTACCAATTCTAGCAAGCTGCTGAATCTCAGAGGGTCTCTGTTTTTTTATTTGAATAGAAAATATGTCAGGCTATATCATCTCTGAGCTCTAACAGACTACCTCTGATAATCATATGTGATGTTGATTGAGTGAAGTCACTTAGTCATGTCTGACTCTTTGTGACCCCACGGACTGTACCTACCAGGCTCCTCCATCCATGGGATTTTCCACGCAAGAATACTGGAGTGGGGTGCCAATTCCTTCTCCAAGAGATCTTCCTGACCCAGAGATTGAACCCAGGTCCTCCCACATTGTAGGTAGTCGCCTTATGATCTGAGCCACTAGGGAAGTCATGTGATACTACAAGTTCCCAAATCTATACTAAATTACGTTCCCCTACAGGCTTTCCTATAAACATATACTTATACATGGAATACATAGAATCTTTTTCTAGACTGTCCTGTAACTATGTAGAATATATATATATGTATATATAGTGATTAAGTCTCTTAGAGTGGAAGTTATTCTTGTTGCTTTTTCTCTCATTTAGCTAAAGAGACTGGAAAATAAGTCAGTTCCCTTGGTACAGCCTACTTCCTTGGATAAAGAGCAAATATTTTTTCTTTTTAAAAATAACTATATTAAGATTTAATTTTCATACTGTACAAATTCAGCCATTTTATATGCAGACTGTTACAATTTTTAATAAATTGATAGAACTGTTCATCTACCAACAGAGTCGCATTTTAGAGAATTTTCCATCACCTCAAAAGGTGCTCTGCCTGTGCACTGTCAGCCCTGGCGCCCACCCTGCCCTCAGACAACCACTGCAAATATTCTCTTGTCACTGGTTCTTCATAGCCTGTTACTTTCCTGATCCATTTTTTTCATCTTCGTGTTACTCTTATGGGCTTCCCCAGTGGTCCAGTGGTTAAGACTCTGCACTCCAAATGCGGGTGTCATGGGTTTGATCCCTGGTTGGGGGAAGACTCCATATGTCATGTATCCCATATCCCACGCTCACCCTCACCCTCAGAAAACCACTGCAGATATTCTCTTGACACTTGTTCCTCATAGTCTATGCCTTTCCTAATCCATTTTTTTGTCTTAATATTATTTTTACACGTGTTTGATTAAATAAAATTAGTTTTTGTTGTTTTTTCTTCAAAAAAAATTTTTTTTAAATGTGCTAAAGGCAATAAAGATTCTTTGCTGGACCAAACTTTAGTCAGGTTATTGAACTTTCTCCGAAGTTCATCTGTATGTTTCCTTATAATGTCCAGTTTTAGCAGGAACCATGCTCAATCAGTTTAAGCAGAACCTCTCACCCTTGATGTCTGATCACCCTAGGTATCTGATCCGGTTTCTCAGTCTCTACCATTCTGATCACCCAGGCATAGCTTAAGAAAAAATTCTTTCAGGTCAATTTAGCCAAAACCCCCTTAGCACTGATATTTCTGCTTATTAATTTTCTATCCATTGATCGCCACCATGCACTTTTTCTATAAATTCCCTCTTGGCCATACTGTATTCAGAGTTTGGCCCAGTCTTTCTGCCCCAGTATAAAGTCCTAATGCAGTGGTTCCTGAATCTATCATGATGGTCCTAAATAAAGCCTGACATACCATCTTGAACACCTGTCATTGAATATGTTTCTTCTTTAACAAAAGAATTTAATGAAATAGACACTTCTAATTCAAGTGAATTCTGTATGTGAAAAACTTATCCCATTTTATTCCTTCTTCAGCATGATATTTTACATTGTATATTTTTAAAGCAAACCTGCTAAATTTATGTGAAAAGCCTAAATGTTATTAAATTTCAGAGTCTTTCTACATTTTGGGAAACAGTTTTATATAATGAACAATTAAAAATGGGTATTTATAGCCAGCCACCTGATTTAAAACCTGTTACTGCTATTTGGGAATTCTGCCCTTATGTTTTCTGTGGTTTGGTTTCTTTATCTGTAAAATAACCATAGTCAATGGTACCTAACGGGGATTAAGTGAGATAAATAGAAGTAAATGGCTTGGCACAGTAATTAGGGAATTGTAAATACCCTATATATGCAAACAACTGTAATAAACTATTTATATAATGCTTATATGGACCAGATACCATATATATATGTACATATTGAATCATTCAGTCCTTACAGCTACCCTATAAGGTGAGCAGTAGTATTGCTTCCATTGAATTGATAGGGCAACTAAGACATAAATAACTTCCCAAAAGAAAGTAGTGAAACTGATACTCAGATTCAAACATTCTGTGCTCTTAGCTCATACAGACTCAACATAAATCTACATTTCAGCTCCCTGGTAGAATAAAACTTGCCTTTGATAAATGTATTTGTTTCAGGCTAAATGATGACATCCCTTTTGGGATCATATCTGATGTTTCGAATTTTGGTGTTTTTTTTTTTTTGTTTTAATTGAATTTGATGTTCTTTAANGTGCTCTTAGCTCATACAGACTCAACATAAATCTACATTTCAGCTCCCTGGTAGAATAAAACTTGCCTTTGATAAATGTATTTGTTTCAGGCTAAATGATGACATCCCTTTTGGGATCATATCTGATGTTTCGAATTTTGGTGTTTTTTTTTTTTTGATTAAATTTGATGTTCTTTGAGACTATAGTGCTGTAATTTTTATTCTTCCAACTATACTATTTGATTTTCTTTGATATTAACAGGATTTATTAAAATTACTACTTTTTGTTTTTAACTTTAGATGTCATTATTCTTCATTTGTATTTTATATTAAATGAAAGGCATAGGACTCAATAAATGTGACCTTTGTAGATGTCTATCTCTGGGACTTTGTTTTTAAGGAAATATACTCTATCCTTTTTTCATGGGCAAGTTACATCTTTTACAAATAACTTTCAGGTTGAAAGGTATATATATTTACATTGTATTTATGTTATATGTATACACATTAAAATGGCATTATATATACATACTTAAATCACATACATAATGTTGCATATATTAATTGAAGTTGCTGTTTGTGAAAATGTATGTTACCTTTTTGGTCACTTGTCATTTTAATTGTGGTCATCTGTTCACTAAATGCTTTTGTAGTCCCTCTGTGTTGTCTTGAATTATACAACAGCATCACTCTAATAATAGACTGAAGAAATCTTGAGTTTGTAGGCACAATGATGTGAAATTTTAGAGAGGTGAGTATTTGAATTAACCACCAGTTGTGGGGGTAAAAAAATCACAAGTGCAGTATATTTGCATTTGGTAGATTAAATTTGAAAAACAGATTTACCTCTGTTGTAGTCAACCTCTTAATTACCTGTGATCTGAGGGTTTTGTCTTTGAGAAGAGAGATTATTTAAATGAGTAGAACAGTACAAGTTAGTGGACCAAGAATTGCGGTCCTTTGAAATTCAGTGAGCAAATAAGAACATTGTCATTTCAGAATCTTCATAAAATAAATGTTAATATGTTCCCCACTTGGGAGGTTTTGCATCATTTAGTTGATTCTTTAGCATACATAAAACTGAGACTTAAATCTCAGAAATACATAACCTCAGAATTCTTTAACCTTAGGGTGATCTTGTTCAGGTTTTAAAATGTGAATGTGTGTGTATTAGATATAACATTGTTGTATTTGAACAAATGTTTTCATATTGCTATCTCTATTTTTTGAATAAGGATAAAAGTAAGTTATCAAACCTCATTCTTCCCTTAATTTCACCCTATTCACTTATTATTTAGATGTGGTATATGTCATTATTACAGCTCTGATTTTCCACATAATGCTGTTAACATATATGAAGAAATTGTTAGGAAAACCAGGAAGATAATTTTCTTGCTTATTAAGGACAATCTCTCTTTGGCCGTAATAGTGCATTGAATGTTTATCTTAATAGGCTCAAAAAATGATCCTCACTTGAAAACTTCATTAGGTAACTAACCAGGCAAAATGATGGTGCAAGGTGTAGGACTAAAACTGAGAGTTTGAAGACTGTAACCTTGAGGATGCAGACAGCTTTTCTGGAAACCATCTGCCTCATTCATAAATTAAGCAATGTATTAGATATATTTGAAGATACCTTTTAATTTTCACATTCTGTGATTTCATTATATCATAGACTAAAGGAGAAGAGAAGGAAATTCAGAAATGAAAAATACCCAGCAGTCTTGGATTTTGAACAACTTACAGCACAAACCTCCCACCAACAGTGCTGTTTTTTATTATATTAATCCATATTATTTTTCTAATTTTGTTGTCAATTATACATTTTATAGGTCATAGCTTACCAGAAGCATGTGAGTTAATTTAAAGGCAGCCTCTTTTTATTTTTCACTAACTGAGATGTAGAAATAGTTTGTGAGAAATAGTTTATAGTAGAAACTTTTCTTTCAATTTGAAAAACTTTTTATTTTCTTAATTCTATAAAATATTACAGATTTAGCTTTTAAAATATACTTTAAATATATTAATATAAGTAATGTATTCAAATATTTTTAGATTAAAATATTATCTGGGTATTTATAGAATATCTCATTTACTATATCTTTATAGTTCTTAATTGATTTACATGTATGATATATAGTTTCTTTTCATTTTAATTTCTAAGAATATTCTTTTTAATTGTTTATTTTAACCTTTTTTGTGAAACAGTTTCAGTTACATTTATCCCAAACTGAAATGAGTTAAGATTACCAATTTCTGAATTAACTCTTTCTATAACAATGCAGTTAATAGGATTTAAAATTAAATATAGTATACCTGTGTACAGCAGGCTCTCATTTAAATGGAGTTCCTCTAATTCTGGCGTTAGTTTCTAGACTGACCTCATGTATTATTAAGAAAATATGCAGTCCAGAATTAGGTTGATAATGTGAAAAGAGTTGGGAGCTGACTTTTACCACTGCACATAAACAGTGCAGCTATTTTGAGTCGCAGTATCACTTTCAGTCAGATAACCACTAAAATCACTGCACTGTGGTTTCTGAAAATGCCATAATCCTTCAAATGCCACATTAAACCGAGAGAGAAAACCGTCAGTAGTGGCTGCACGGTTATGTAGAAGGATGAGCCGTGAACCAAGTGAAAAGATGTTCTGGAAGAACAGTAACCTTTCCCTTGATGTGTGCATTCCCCATTACATTTTTGACACAAAATGTTGCAGAATGATTTAATGGTGGCATTTTGTTTTGCTGACTCCTTTTTCTCATTAAAAAGAAACCAAAGTTTAGGATAGGAATGTAGGGGAAGAGTGACCAAGCACTGAATTCTATTATAGGGATCTACTTTCAAAATAAATCAGTTAATTTTTTTTTAGTAACATGACTATTACCCCTTTACATTTTATGTTAACTGTGATACACAAATCATTTAGTTCTAGTATATCTTTAAAGCAGTGTTTTTATTCTTTCAAGTTAATTTTTTTCTCCATTTTCCACCGCTCTCTTTTTTTCTTCCTAGTAACTCTTAATCAGAAATGACATGTCGGTAAATCAGGACAGCTTTGTTTAGTAATTAAATAGACCTTACCTATTACGTGTAACCAGAAAGTATCCTACTTTTTATTGTCACTTTAGATGTGTATTATTAGAGCTGATTTTATAGGCTCACTGGTCTAAAGATCAGTGCCTGTTAACTTTGAGAGGGCACATTATTTTCTGTTGGGAACGAAGTCATAAAGTTGTCCCACATAAAACTTTTTTGCCCTATGGAAACATACTGAGAAAGAGAGAGTCACTTACTAAAATATATTTTGTAACATCTGTACAGCATTGGACTCTGTTTGAGAGTTGATACGGAGTGTTTGGATATGGGCCCCATCACACAATAATTTAAAAAACAAAACCAAAAACCTTGGAAATGTTTTTTGCACATATATATTTCTTAGTATCTCAGTTTTGAAAAAAGATACATCAGATAGTATTTGACTAAACACTACTTTGGTTCCCCTGAATCCCTAGGATTATAGGAGTATTCATAAAAGGTGCAGTTTCAACTAAAGAAATGGAAATTTAGCTTGAAATTTCTCANTAATTTAAAAAACAAAACCAAAAACCTTGGAAATGTTTTTTGCACATATATATTTCTTAGTATCTCAGTTTTGAAAAAAGATACATCAGATAGTATTTGACTAAACACTACTTTGGTTCCCCTGAATCCCTAGGATTATAGGAGTATTCATAAAAGGTGCAGTTTCAACTAAAGAAATGGAAATTTAGCTTGAAATTTCTCAATCTGCCTGTTTTCCCAGCTGGCTTTAATAAGAGACTATCACTCTTTATGAACTCTATTGTCAATTATATTTAGTTGCCTGACAGACTTTAATTCTGCTGCTCTTTCTTGCAGATGTCTCAGAATGGAGGGGGTTACATTGAGTTCAACAGTTCTTTGTCTTCAAATGATTATACAGATCAAAAGAACTAATTAGAATAATATGCAGTGTGGATATAAATCCGTGTGTTTTCAACTGAAAATGATTTGGCACTTTGTTAGTGATATAATTAAAGTATGCCGTACTGAGCAAGTACCTTTCTTTTGCTTTCCTTTTCTTTTTCACGTTCTTCCTTCCTTTTTTTCTTTTTTCCCTCCCTCTTACCCTCCTTCACTTTCGCTTCTTCCTTCCTCCTTTGTCCCTCCCAACTCTGCATCATTATGACCGGAAAGCCACAGAAATTTGTTATGTAGAGATAATCAGTTTTCTGAAAATTCTCAGATAATGGGAACTGTTAGTATAGGATTGCCCAATAAGATAATTGTAAAAAAAAAAAAAAAAGAAAAAGAAAGAAAGAAAAAATGGTAGCCAGTAAAGCCAATGGATTTGTAAAAGAATGGGTAGGTTTAAGCAAGTAGGGGAAAAAAGAGCAAGACTTTCCAGAAGAGACGAGATGCTTTTTGAGTATTCTCAGGAAGATGGGAAGTCTTTCTGTGGCAGAATTCTGTGCAGAATTATTTGACCTAAAACACCACAATTTATGATTGTTCGGGGGATTGTAACATTACATAAGTAAGATAAAAAAAGATACTTTATAATGTGCTATTTTGCATAACATAATATTTTCTAATGTAGTTAAAAATAAATACAAACTAAACATGTTCATGAAGAAACTGTATACGTACATTATACATACATACACATATAATTCTGGGAAAACAAAAACCCTCAATATAATAAATGTTTGGCATATACAGATAGCCTTTTATTTTGGAGATACTGGCATATTGGATTAGAGCATATTTGTTAATTTAACAGATTGTTTTTTAAGTATTAATGCAATATATGTTGTTTTTAATTGCTTAATAAGTGTACAGAGAAATGTTATTTTCACCTTGCTTCCTCAAAACCCTTTCCATTTGAGGTAACAGACATAGTCAATTAGTGTATAATCAATCAGCATATTTCTTTCTTTTAAGTGCAAACAAAATATTCAGGGCATATTGGCTGGCTTCCTCCCTCTCTGTTTTATANAGCATATTTGTTAATTTAACAGATTGTTTTTTAAGTATTAATGCAATATATGTTGTTTTTAATTGCTTAATAAGTGTACAGAGAAATGTTATTTTCACCTTGCTTCCTCAAAACCCTTTCCATTTGAGGTAACAGACATAGTCAATTAGTGTATAATCAATCAGCATATTTCTTTCTTTTAAGTGCAAACAAAATATTCAGGGCATATTGGCTGGCTTCCTCCCTCTCTGTTTTATAGCTATTTTGGCTTTACTCTGAAATATCCCTTGTTTTTTTTTTTAACTTGAAAACATATAGTGGACTTTTTCAGTAAATATAGAACTAAACCAGTCTTTTAAGTAGCAATAAAATAGTACAATAAAACAAACCACAATTTATTAGTACTTATCTATAAATGGAAATTCATGTTTTTTTATTTGATTTCTATCCCAAATTGAGTTTGCTAGACCAAACTGTATTTATATTTTACATTTTAGTATATATTATTGTATCATTTCCCAATATACATAATGTGTGAGGATGTTGTTGCATAAGTTTTTGACAATTTGGTTGATAGAAATTGACATTTTTATTTTATTTTGTGATTATGCGGTTGAGTATTTATTCATATATTGATTAGCCATCTGGATTTTCTTATCCATGTGTTGTCTTTCCATATCTTGTGCCTCCTTATTGAGATGTTTCCTCTTTTTTAAAAAATGATTTTATCACATATTTTTTATATAGATTATAGGCTTTTTCTTTCAGGTATTTTGTGTGTGTGTGTTTTGCTTGCTAATGATACTTTTGGCAAAACTGAACTTTTAATTTTTATATGTTATGATATTTATGTCTAAAGAAACTAGTTTGTGTTATTATGACATAACCAACTAATATCTCATACATTACCTAGTCAGGCAGTGCATGTTATTTGTCTTTGCCCTTTGGATGATCTGTGTGTAGTTGTGCTTGAAATATTTTTAAAGACCTGTGGAGATACTACGTCAATTAAAAATAGTTTTATTATATATTTTTGTATTAGCATAATATAAAATGTTACTTTGCTTTACTAGTATATATCAAATTCTTTGATTTAACACCAATTTGTTTTCAGAGATGATTTTGTAACTTTAAATATTGAGAATGCATATTTTCAAGCTCGTTGAAGCTTCTGTTCAATTTTGTTTCTTTTTATATAATGTTTTAGACCTTATTAATAGTGTTTGGTGATTGGACCTTGAGTAAATTGAATTTGTGTTTGGTGGTTGATTACAAAGGCAAAATTATTGTTTTAATTGAAGAAGTCACTGATAAATTCTGAATTGCTAAATTCAAAGGCATTTTAATTTTCTAAGTACTCTTCATTTTTGGTCTTGTTTCAGGTGATGAACATTCCTTCTTAAAGCTTTTGTTTTTACTCTAGTTCCTATCAGTGGCAGAACAGTAGTTAAAATGCTTGTGTCTGGGGCCCAAATTATTTGGGTTCAAATTCTCNCATGTCCGACTCTGTGCTACCCCGTATACTAGAATATAAATAAATCACTAATTTGTGCATATGTATGTATTTTTAACATACCTGATTATGATAAATTAGACCCTCAGTGTTATCTGGCAGTCCTTCCATATTTTCCTAGTCAGCTTGAACTTTCATTTCTGAGAGCACCTGTTTCCATTCTTCTCGTGCTCCTTATCTCATCACCTTTTCTCTTGCTTCATATTTATCAAATGACCTTGTCTCCTGCTTCACATAGAAAACAGAAACCATCAGACAGAAATCCCTAAACTTTCTGACACGGAAGCTATAACTTACATCCATAGGCTTCTGTCTTCCACCACTCTTTCCTCTCTTCTCATAACAGTATAGTAGAAGAGGTGTTCCCTTTTCCTTCTGAAACTATCATGTCCACCAGTGCCCCCTGGATCCCATTCGTCATGACTCTGATTATTTCCTACTCTTCTGTAATTATCTTCAATTTCTCAGTTGATTCCTTTCCTTCAGCTTTCAAATCATGCCATTCTCTTAGATATTCTCCTGTGTCTCTGGATTGTTGCTGCTGTTGTTCAGTCGCTGAGTCATGTCTGACTCTTTGCAGCCCCATGGACTGCAGCACACCAGGCCTCCCTGTCACTCACCATCTCCTGCATTTTGCCCAAGTTCATGTCCATCTCTCTCGATAGTCCTATTGTGGAGATCTCTACCTTTACACTTGCTGCTCTTCCTAAACCTTTGTCCAAATTTTTTTTTTCATTCTACACAGTCCTTGGTGATCTCATCTTTGATGTCTTCTTTCTTTTAATTAAGAATACTCCCAAATTTTTCATTCTAGCCAGACTCTCCACTTAGTTTCTGAATGGTATTGCCAAATGCCAACAGAACATTTTTCTGATATACTCTTTCAAAGAACTCCTCTGTATGTCTTCAAATCTTATTCCACATATTCTCTCCCTGATAAATTCCTACTTACTTTGTAACACTTGCTTTAATCTGTTGGGTGTTTTCTCTTCTTAATCCTTTCCTTAGCCTGCTCTCTCCTACTAATGAAGCAAAGATAGTCTGTCTACCTAATATGTTTTATTGACCATTTGTTGCAGGCCTATATGCTAATTAATGCTTTTTACTTTGTATTAAATCTCTCCTGTATAGAGTCTTACACTTCAATTCACTTGACCCTCCATCAGACGGTGAATTTAGTGGAAGAGTTATACTTTTATCTCAAGTACCAGAATAAAACTTGGCATACTGTAATCTTTCTGTGATTATTTGGATGGATACTTTTTAAGAGATCACTTGGTTAGTGCGAGTTAGGCTTAGAACCCAGACTTCTTGACTTCAGTATTCATTATCAAACTGTTTCTACAGGTTCTGTTATTAACTTCTTATAATAATCCTACTCTTTATAAAGACACTATTACAGTGCACAGTTGTGTCTTTACTTGCCTTACAAACAATATTATTAGTTTTAATAAAATATTTATACTTTTTAACACTTTTATTCTAGTATCTGGACTGTTGATCATTTTAGGTTCATTTTAATTTTGGAGAATATAACTCCATCTGGATTAACTGCACAAGTCTTTTCATTGTTTAAGTACTTACTGGAAATACTAAATCTTCTGCAGTGTTGTGTCACTGTACATCATTGAGTTTCCATATTTCCCTTTTGTAACAGTAGCTACTTTATTTTGTGACATTTTATTGACTTAGTCTGGTCACTTGAACGTAAATGGTACAAAAAGTTTAACACCTCATACATTTCTTGAGCTTTAATCTTCACAGTCACATCTTTTTAAATTTGGCACCCATTATAGAAGAAGTATTATATTCCATATATAAAATTGCTCACTTTGAAAACTTCTTAGATCTTCTTGTTCTGATGTTTGTTTGGCCATCTTAAAAATCCCTGAAAACAATTTGGTAACTATGTGTGATTTATTAATATCAGATAGACGTGTTAACAATGGGCAAACTTTTAAGTCTCATTAAACCTCTTTTTTTTTTTTTACTGGTAAGTAATAACTTACTCTATATAAATAAATATCAGCACATATGTGCATGAAATATATATAACGTTGCTTCCTTTACAGCTCATTGCTTACCCTGTAGTACTCTTAGAATTAAATTTTTGGAAATTCCCTGGCAGTCCAGTGATTAGGACTTGGTACTTTCCTGGCTTTGGCCAGGTTTAATCCTTGGTCAGGAAACTAAAATCCTGCAAGCCATGCAGCTTGGCCAAAAAAAAAAAAAAAGAGTTTGATTTGGAATTAGATTATTTTCTTCTTGATTTTTTATTTTTATCAATTACAGTTTTTATATACATTAAATTTATTAGTAGAACTAGAGTTAGAAACTAGAACACAATAAGTGTTCAAAAGATTCATTTACTGTTAAATTGGATTTTTTTCCTTTTGAACCCTGCACATTAAAGAGACAGAGAAGAATTTCTTGTGATCTTTGTTCCCTTGCATATATTATGATTATCTGAAAATTAAGCAATCAATTCCAGAGTTTATTACCTGTTTCTAAAACAGTGGGATTTCCCAGCAAGAATATTGGAGTGGGTTGCCATTTCCTTCTCCGGGGTCTCTTCGCAACTCAGGGATCAAACCTGCATCTCCTGCTTGTCGGGGATTCTTTACCTAAGACAGAACCACTGGGTTCAGTACCTCCTTTCATTTGCTCAAATTGCTTGTTTTGATATTTATTTTAGGCAAGAGCCTGTTGTTATTTAATCAAAGTTTTGTTTTATTATAGTATTTTAATTCTTTAGTGGATTAAAGTGAAAAATTTAGAAAAAAAAATAAGAAGTGAATACATCAGTTTCCTCAGCCTTTCTCTCAGATATACTATATCAGTTATATAATTCCTTATGACTTTCCTTTGACCCTTATCTGAATACTCCATGGTTTTTCTTTAAAAGTTGAATATCAGAACTCCACAAACAGTTTTTAACGAGGTACTTAATGTTTGTCTGTTTTCCTAAAATACTTTGGCAAATTTGAGAAAAGTGAAGGTAATTATTACCTTCTAACTATACTATTAAAAAAGTGATTATGACTTAACTTTAGTATAAAATTCTTCATGCATTCTCTGTGTGTATGTTTCATTTTTTAGTACATAGGTAATACATGAAGCCCATGATCTGAAGTGTCCTAAGTGTGACTTAGCCAGTTGAATACTGTGAGAATTGATAGATTGAACTACATGAAAGTAACTTTAAGTGTGTTCTGTCCAGATAATATCAAGTAGAGGAAGAATTCTGCTTTAAATGAAACTTCTTAGATCATCTCTGTAGATGCTCAATAAATCAGATGGACACAGACCCCACTGCACAGAAAATAGGCCTAGGAAAGACAAAATCAATGGGATTCAGTCACATCCAAGAGAAATTACGTGTCAGTAACTTGCTTTTTAAGTGACTGAAATCTTCCAAACCCATTTCTTTTGTCAGTTACTCATTTGAGTCAATTACTAAAGAATTTTAATAAGGACCTTGTTGTGAAGTGGCCTTTAAATGTAGATCACTTAAAAAGGAAAGTTGAGTTTCTTATAGTGAGTANGTCAGTAACTTGCTTTTTAAGTGACTGAAATCTTCCAAACCCATTTCTTTTGTCAGTTACTCATTTGAGTCAATTACTAAAGAATTTTAATAAGGACCTTGTTGTGAAGTGGCCTTTAAATGTAGATCACTTAAAAAGGAAAGTTGAGTTTCTTATAGTGAGTATATTAAGCACTCTGACCAAAAAAATTTTTTGATTGTGCTTTTGAAGCTTTTGTTTGTAAAGAAATTAAGAAATCTGTTTCCCTCCAGTTCTTTTAATAATAAGATTCCTATGTTTAGTCTCATCAAATTTATTTTCTAATCTATTTAATATTAAGGAAATTAAAATCCATTTATTCATCAAATTGTCATTTGGAAGATCTATAAAGGCATAAGACTTTATATGGGAATGGGGATGCTTGTAAAAGGATGAGGGAGAAATTTCCATGTAAACGAAGGTGACATGTGAGTTGGATCTTGAAGTATGAACAGGTTTCAGAAGATTGAAATAGGAGGTGCCAGATCCTTGAAGAGAATGAGCATGATTAAAGACATAGAGCACATCATGTAAAATGCTGGACTGGATGAAGCACAAGCTGGAATCAAGGTTGGTGGGAGAAACATTGAGGACCGCAGATATGCAGATGACACCACACTCATGGCAGAAAGCAAAGCAGAACCAAAGAGCTTCTTGATGAAAGTGAAAGAGGAGAGGGAAAAAGTTGGCTTAAAGCTCAACATTCAGAAAACGAAGATCATGGCATCTGGTCCCATCACTCCATGGCAAATAGATGGGGAAACAATCGAAACAGTAACAGACTTTATTTTTCTGGGCTCCAAAATCACTGCAGATGGTGACTGCAGCCATGAAATTAAAAGACACTTGTTCCTTGGAAGAAAAGTTATGACCAACCTAGACAGCATATTAAAAAGCAGAGACAGTACTTTGCCAACCAAGGTCCATCTAGTCAAAGCTATGGTTTTTCCAGTAGTCATTTATGGATGTGAGAGCACCGAAGAACTGATGCTTTTGAACTGTGGTGTTGGAGAAGACTCTCGAGAGTCCAAGGAGATCCAACCAGTCCATCCTAAAGGAAATCAGTCCTGAATATTCATCGGAAGGACTGATGCTGAAGCTGAAACTCCAGTACTTTGGCCACCTGATACGAAAA
>SJYA01000638.1:53923-118587 GCA_006410615.1 Neotragus moschatus | reverse complement strand
AAAGCAGAGACAGTACTTTGCCAACCAAGGTCCATCTAGTCAAAGCTATGGTTTTTCCAGTAGTCATTTATGGATGTGAGAGCACCGAAGAACTGATGCTTTTGAACTGTGGTGTTGGAGAAGACTCTCGAGAGTCCAAGGAGATCCAACCAGTCCATCCTAAAGGAAATCAGTCCTGAATATTCATCGGAAGGACTGATGCTGAAGCTGAAATTCCAGTACTTTGGCCACCTGATACGAAAAACAGACTCATTTGAAAAGACTGTGATGCTGGGAAAGATTGGAGGTGTGAGGAGAAGGGGACGACAGAGGATGAGATGGTTGGATGGCATCACCTACTCGATGGACATGAGTTTGAGAAAACTCCGGAAGTTGGTGATGGACAGGGAGGCCTGGCATGCTGCAGTCCATGGGTCGCAAAGAGTCAGATGCAGCTGAACTGAATTGAAAGACATAGAGTGGGATCCTTGGAGCCATTTGTGATGTAGATTGAAGGTAGATTGGGGCCTGGATTCAGGCTAAAGATTTGGAAAGTAGGGTAAAGAAGCTACTTGCCCATGCAGGAGACATAAGAGACGTGGGTTTGGTCCCTGGGTTGGGAAGATGCCCTGGAGGAGGACATGGCAACTCACTCCAGTATTCTTGCCTGGAGAGTCCCATGGACAGAGGAGCCTGGTGGGCAGCAGTCCATGGGGTGCAAAAGAGTCAGACACTACTGAGGCGGCTAAGCACTTAAGCACACACAATGGGGATTCACTGAAGGTCGGAGATAACAGGGAGAATAGTACTTTTATGTGGTTGATATTGTGGTGGCCTGTGTGATGAATGACCGGTTTGGGGGCCTCGAACTTAGACTGATGGAAAAATAAATGGAAAGGATTCAGTACATTTGGGGGATATAAGTCCACACCAGTGGTTACAGCAGATAAGTAGCCAAAAATGAGGAGGCAAGGAAGAAAGGGGTGTATTAAACCAGACTCTCCCTTTCTTTCCTTTCCCATTGTTGTGGCTGGCTTANGGAAAGGATTCAGTACATTTGGGGGATATAAGTCCACACCAGTGGTTACAGCAGATAAGTAGCCAAAAATGAGGAGGCAAGGAAGAAAGGGGTGTATTAAACCAGACTCTCCCTTTCTTTCCTTTCCCATTGTTGTGGCTGGCTTATGAAGTCAGCACTGTTCCCTACTGTGCTATTCTGTACACTTGACTTCTTCATTTTTCCCCTCTTTTCCTGTCTGTGTTTCTCACTTCCAAAGAGGCCTCCTTGGATTCCACTGTTTGCCTTGGCTGTCCATGTTTTTTTTTTATTGCTAGTAAAACTGGTATAACTGGATTCTTTAGCTCTAATGTATGTTGATTCCTCCAACTTTCTGATTTATTACTTGCCTAATTAAATGACTAAACTTGAACTCCAGTCACTGAAGGAAGTCCACCAGAATCCTCCCTGTCTGAGCAGGCCACAGGTTCTCCTGCTTCTTCATTTTCTCCTGAACCCAGCTGTTCTTTGTTCTCCAAATAGCACCACTCCAAGTTTGTCTTGAAGATTTGCTGAATCATTTAGGGTAAAAGGGTCTAAAATTTAAAATTGAATGCTTTATACTACTGTTCTTAGGAGTTACTTAGCCATCCCTAACACTAAGGATATTGCCTTTGTGCCTTAGACCTAGCTTTATAAAAAACAATGATCAGTGGTTTAAGTTAATGTCTTTAGAACCAACTGATGCTATATAATACATCATGAAGAGATTAGATTCTAAAGAGGAAATTAAAAAATAAACTGAGTCTTGTGAAGGAAACTATACTTGAAAGTTCTTTTTAAGAATGCTCTTCTGTTAGTAAAAATTGGGAAAGGGATATTTAATGTTCAAAATATTTGTAATTGGATAATGGAGATAGACCAACTGCCGCTGAATCTTTCTTATTAGAATAGTATTCTGATAAAATTTGGGTTGAAAAAAAAATGTTTATTCAGTATATATTTTTTCCTTTATAACTAAGCTGATTTGATGATTTTATTAGACATGTGAAACGGCTAACCTGCCTCACATTTATATTCAATGAGGACATTCATTGATTTTCAAATCTATATTAAACCATTAAACCTTCAAGTAATTTAGTATGATTTATAAATATTTTTGTTATCTGTGTTTGAATTTTTAAATTTTCTTTCTAAAATAATTGCATTATAGACAAGTAAATTGTAAAAACAAAAAAAAACAGAAGCCTGAACATGGTAACCATTAATTACATAGTGAAGTGTGGTGTTTCTGGAGTATGCAATTTTAGAGTAGTAAACATTATAATTTTTATCATATATAGCAGTGAAATATTTCTTATTTCATGCATTTATTTTTCAGTAAAATTTATTTTTTGTAATTTTATACTCACTATTTATTGCAATGTGTTAATATTGTTAACTTATACATCAAAGGGGTTATTCAGTTATTTAGAAAGACTGGTATTGCACCCTCAGCTCTGCTACCGGCTAGATGAATGACCTTGAATTATGTTACCATTATAGTCATTTTCTCATCTATAAAATAAAAGTCTCAACCTCATTTTTTCCTCCGATTTTGTAACTCATAGTAATTTCAAAACAAATCCTATACAGTTCTGAAAAGGATCTCACTATCAATTTGGCACTTGAGTCATCTGCTCAGTGTCACTATTTAAGTAACAGGCAAAGAGCCCCTGCCAGGATAGAAGTATATAAGTCACCCATTCCCTCTAGAGGCTGCTCTGATCACTGGCAGTTTTTTTCTCCAAGTTAGCTAAGGTATCGCTTCTTGACAATTTCAGTCATTAGAATCATATAAAACAAACATTATCTAACTTCTAGTGCTAGAAACCAACTGTATTGTTTTCTGATTTTTCCTTTTCTTTTTTTAAATCAAACATCCCATTTGATCTGTTCTCTTGTAACAAGCTTTTGATTTGTGCTGTTTGTATAGATTTGTATAGTTTTGGACATATGGAATAGACATAGTAATTGGAATTAGAATTTGTAGATAGGATATGAATGTTGGAGCTGATGGATTTTGAAGTCTAGATAATAATACATAAGAAAATGATATTTTAACATTTTATTAGTAATTGAACCCCAAAGTCTTTATGAACTAGAGATTAAAATAGTGCTAGTGTTAAAATAATGCTTACTATATCCCAGATCCTCTTCTCTGCTCTCTGAATGTATTATCTCATTCAGTTTTTAACAGCAGNAAGAAAATGATATTTTAACATTTTATTAGTAATTGAACCCCAAAGTCTTTATGAACTAGAGATTAAAATAGTGCTAGTGTTAAAATAATGCTTACTATATCCCAGGTCCTCTTCTCTGCTCTCTGAATGTATTATCTCATTCAGTTTTTAACAGCAGTCATATGAGGTGTGGACATCTCCACTTTGGAGATTAGATAACTGAGATACAGAGACATTAAGCATCATCAAGTACAAATTATTCCAAAGATATATTGAAACTGTTTTATATAAATTGTTATTAGAATATTGTTCCTTCCTTTCCAATACACATACTACTATAGTGTTTGATAAGTCTAATATTGTTCATGTTAGTTGCTGAGTGTTCAGTTTTATCTTAGTTTATAGAGTGTTTATTAAGGGCCAATGTGCTAGTGTTTTCCATAGTTTATCTCATGTAATCCTCAAGGCAACTACAGTAGACAGATATTCATTGTACCCCTAGGTTATGACTGAGGAAACTGAGAAGTTTTAACTTCTTCAAGACCACACAATAGGTAGGACAGGAAGTAGTAGAATTAGTTTCGAGTTTAGTCGGTCTTGAATGTGTTGCGAGTGCTCTAACCATTAGGCATACTGCTGACCAGACAAATGCTTCTTTAGCATATTTGCCTTCATTGGGGCAAAAGTAGATGTTTCTGCTTGGTCAACAATTCCAACTATACAAGAAGCTTGCCTCAGGAAAGCCCTTTGAAAATATATAATTCCCTTTTTTTCTGCATTAATTTGTAAGTAAACTTATTAGAAGCATATGGAATAAATACAAAGTCAAGGCTTGACCTCTGATAAAAAAGACCAGGAAGGTAGCACACAGGATAAGTCATATTGCTTATCCTGGAAATTAAGTGAAATTTTAAAATGGAAGGATATTAGTGATAGCTTTTTAGTGTTTTCAAAGTTAAATCTAGATTTAATTAGAATTTAAAGCAGATTTCTATGATACTAGTGTTTCTATTTTCAAATTCCTATCAGTGTTAAGTACAAATATATCTTTGGGTTGTCTGCTAGTCTCCATTGTATTTACATGTAAGTTCAAGTTAAATATACTTCTGTGATAAATGATGTGGTTGCTTCCTCTTGCATTATGCTTATCTAGTAGTGCTTAACCTGCTGACAAAGCATTTCTCAGAATATCAGGTTTAGAATGTACGTAAAGCTCATCACTTGCAGACTGAAATGCTGAGAAAAGTTAGCACATGGAATTCAGATCTTCCTATCTGTTTCCTTGTTATTCAGTGAGTGACTTCTGTTCATTCTGTTTACTTCTCATGTGTTGATAAGTACATTTCTCTGAAAACTATGTTTCATGTTATATTCTTTTTTTCTTGTACAATTTTGTTTTTCCTTGCTTTGGAGGTTATTCAGTTTGACATGGTAGTTCTTCAGTAGCGCTTTGTCTGTGATTGTGCCACTTTTCACTTTCTTTTTCTCAGTAGAACTTAGAAGCATTAAACACATCTCTCTAATAAATATTGAAATGAACTTTTCCTGTGATGTGTGACTAGTTGGCAGTTTCACCTCGTATACACAGATGCAAATATCTGAAGAGAGTGATAAAATTTTGTTTACCACTATCAAAAAAGTTACCTCAAATTGCTAGGCATCTAAAATTACTCAGAAAATTTATTGATGGGGAAATAAATACAAGAAACGATGAAAGTTTTGAAAATAAATACAAATGAATGACTTTTGAAAATTTGGCCAAGATTAGTGTATGTATAATCAATGACCAGGTCTTTACAATGACATGTATTCTGTCACTTGTTGCACAGATCTACTCAAATAGCTAATCAGGGATATACTTTTCATAATTGTAACAAAGCATTTCCAATATAGTCTTTAGTAAAAGAAGGCAGTGGAGGCCCAGGGAGTAAGAATCATCTGAAATTTTCCTCCCTGAGACTCTCTGCTTGAGTAGAGCCAGTCCTGTACTGTACTGATTACATGTACTTGTTTTTAGCATAGTTGCATGCTTTCTCAAACATTATTAAAGTGCTGTATTTGATGAGAAAATAGCAAACTGCGATTTTTAAAACGTTTGTTGATTGAACTACATATTTGCTTGTGTAAATGCAAGCCCTTCATCATTTTTATGCATTCTCTCTTTTTTTTTTAAGTAAGGTTTATTTTGACAACTAAAATAATAAGAGTAATACAAGAGGCTACTCAGTGTTTCTAATGATAGAATAGTTCCAGTTTAACTGGTAAAAATCTCTGCAAGATCATGGCATTCAGATTCAGGGCATCTGTCTCTTTGGACCAGATCGTGTGTTATTTGAATCTACCATGGTTATTGTTAGTGTGTTTCATAAGACATAGTGCAGATCTGCTGTGATCTTTAAATGTTAATGCTCTTTTCTTATCACTTTACTGTGTAGATACCCTTCATGAGACCCACCTCTGCCACAGCTCATCCTCGGAGGCAGTCCTGGAAACCTCTTTTATAAGTGTGATTTTTAACATGTGGATAACCCTCTCAATAGAGTACATAAAGCAAAGGAGAACAGCTATCTTGTCCTTCCCATAAGCTTATCACTGCAAAGAGTTGCCTTTGCTTGTCAGGTTTGAATAGAATGTAATTGATTGGTTTGTTACTTGGACTGACAAGGCAGTTACTTTGCCTCTATGGATTTTTTTTCCCTCTTTTTTTTTCCCTTCTTCAACTTTTTTTTTTTTTTAAATCAGAAACATTTGATATGTACATTGTTGAAAAATACTAGGTAATGTCTTGTCAGAATTGTCCATTAAGTAATGTCTTCCCCTCTTGCTTTTTTGGCAAATGATATACAGTGTTTGGACTTACTAAAGAGTTGTGGAAGCCTGTGGGACTTACATGCAATGTGCTACTCATTGTTATTGAACAAATCTAGTATCAAATAAGAAAGCCAATGCATTCCACTAGTCTGCTGTTCTGTTTCATCCAGCTAATACATATATTCATATATGAAATGCTACATTGGGAAACACCTGTAGACTATATTAAATGTTACTTTATTTCTAATAATTCAGCAAAAATGAAAACTTGTGAAAGAATATGCCATTCTAGTTTTTGGCTCATTAGTTCTAGTGTGAAAGCACTAGTATTATATTAGCATGCAGTTTTTTACAACTTCAGATTTTAAATGAATAAGATATATCTGTGTTGATCTCTAGATATTTTTAGTAACCAAACTTACTGAGTCTTCACTGACTTAATACAAACTTTCTCTGTTGGGTTTAATTTTA
The DNA here is from genome assembly GCA_006410615.1 of Neotragus moschatus. Lineage (NCBI taxonomy): Eukaryota > Metazoa > Chordata > Mammalia > Artiodactyla > Bovidae > Neotragus > Neotragus moschatus. The sequence goes on along the minus strand of SJYA01000638.1, from coordinate 112,107 downwards.
CTTTTCTCAACCATAAATATGAGGTTACAAAATAAGGAGAGAGATACAAAGCTTATTGACTATACAACTTGCCAAATGAAAGATCTTCATCAACATCTGTATCTTTCCAAAGGTTTGCAGATTAAAATTTGATCTCCAAGCTTTAATGATCCAGTTTTAAGTCAACGACAGAAATATGTTGAATATTTCATCACTTCATCTTGAACTGATTTAGAAGAGACTCTTTGCTGAAATTGAAATGCGTATTTACATGTAAATTATCAACACGTCTCTTGGAATTACCTGATTTATAGATGTGGTTTGGGACATCTTTTCAGGTATAGTGGCAATTGAAAATAGTTTAAACATTAGGAATAGAGTAGGAAATGTTATAGATAATCAAAAGCAAGTGTCAATATAAAGTTGCTATATGCTAGTAATCTATAGTTATACTAAGGAACCATAATTTATTGGATATGTAATAAAAGTAGAATGTATATAAAATATGTATAAACTGAGATCATCAACTCTTTGAAAGACCTTGTAACATTGGAGGAAAAATATTAATAACCTGTAGCAAAACCAGTAGGCTTTTTTTTCCCTTAGGAGAAGGACTCACTATTTATTGCTGTATAATCTTAAGAAAAAGTTGGTAATGATTATTGTTGCTGAATTCTAGCTGATTTTAAGAAAAATCGCAGATTTCCATTTCCTTAAAAAAGAAATTGCTAATGCACTGGGACCTGATCCTCCTTTGATATATGATGAGAAATTACCAATGGTCATTTTATTTTAGACTTTTTATTTTGAAAAAGTAATTAATAAGTCTTATGCTTTTGATGTCACTGTCTATAAAATCCTTTCCACCTTTTTCTGTTTGTAATAACATATTGTCTTCATTCTCTGTCTTACTTTATACTTCTGTGGTAGATATCCTGTTCCATATTTGGTGCTAGCCCTAAGAATCTTGGTCACAGATCACAAATATAAATATAAAAATGTAAAACACAGAATTCATAAGACCATTTTTCCTGCAAACCTGTATTTGGAGTAGAACTTTTGAATAGAATAGGATAAAACACTTTATCCTAATAATCTCCTAGACAATCATATTTCCAGGGAACAGAATTAACCCTTTTCTGAAACTGGTCCAGTTGTTATTCAAAGGAGATATTAGTGTGTACTTAAGGGAATATACACTAAACTGTTTTACAGACATATATAAGAGAAAACAGCCAAACAAGTGAATGATGGTTCATTGTCACGTAATAGGGAAAGGGAAAAAAAACTGAAATATCAAAGGGTAAAATAAATAACTCTGAGATACAAGAAGAACGACAAGACAGTATATAGCAGTGGTTCTGAAACTTGGTAGGACATCAGAATCACAGGAAGAGTTTGTTAAAAAGCAGATTGCTCACATATCACCCGTCTACTTTTAGTCCTCTGCGTTTTATTCCCTCCTCCTTCTGCGTGTAGTTCCTGATTAAGTGACTCTGGGATGAGGCCAGAAAATTTGCTTTTCCAACAAGTTCCCAAGTGATGATGCTGCTGCTGGCCGGGGACATCCTTTGACAACCATTTGTATATAATATTTTTTAAAAGAATCGTGGTGTTGTGCTTGACATCGATTGATTGAATGTGGCTTTAATCTCATTAAAGGGCCCTTAAATTTTCAAAAATATTTATTTCTTGGTAAAAGAGATTGTGGTAATTCTGTTTACAACACATGCAATATAACTTCTTTATTATACATAAGTTCAATTATATAGGTGTTTATGTAATACCTGTTATGGAGATAGCAGTATTTTAGGCACAGAAATGAATCAAGGCACATAGCCTTTGTCCATAGTAACTTTGTTAAAATTTGAAATTAGGATTACGTTTAACATGAAAGTGGAAATTAGCCTTAACCGTTATCCATTTTAAGTTTGTAAATGAAAATTTTTATCATTTATATATCATTGTTATTCATGTGTTTGAGTGTTTATCTGATTTTGCATTTTTAATAGTAAAAAGAGATTGATGACTAATAAATAATAAGAATATTCACACTCACTATCCTATTTCCCTGTTTTTACATCATGCACTTAAAGAGATCACTATTTTAAAATGCCTAATATTCTTTATTTAACAAAACTTACCACTGCTTCACTTGTTTCTCAGTATGGGAATATTTTATTAATATTTTACCAAAATCTTTTCAACGAATTCAGAAGGACTGTGCAGCAGGATGATATATTGACATCATTAATTTTTCTTTAAATTTTCTGGAATCATTTCAACAATTAAAACTTGTTTGAGACTCAGCTTTAGAGTTGCATGATATATGAAGGCAGAAATTTTTTCCAAGTTGTCTGAATCAGCACTTTGTCAGTTTACACCACACTAAGGATTGTGATTAAAAATATTTCTGATCTGGACATGCTTTGCAAATACTTCTCTTTTTTTTAATTTAATAAAAATGTAGGCCTCTTTCTCCCAGTACTCAGTTTTAAGACTTTCTGTAGGCCTGCTGATAAGATTCACTGCTGTTCAGGTACATAAGATATAATGAAGTTGGATGCTCATGCTGGGCTTTGTAAATAAAATGAGATTGACCCCCAGCCATTATGTCATTTATCTAATATACATTGTAAAATCAAGATCTACACTATTGATTAGAGAATAATTAGTTAATTATGAGCAGGGAAATACAAAGTTATGTGGGACTTGAGCACAGCAGGTTGTACTGCTGAAAGATTTCCAAGGGCATGAGCAGATGGAGATCAGTTTATTAAAGAACGAAGCAGACGTGTTTCAGGTATGAAAATGTCTCATCGTTCTCTCGTGCTGTGAAGAGAAACTTGACCTTATTGTGCATTTTCATATGAATTCTTTTGTTTCATGTTTTATTTTTTTTCCTTTCACTTTTAATCTTATAACTTGGCTGCTGCAGATGTAGCAAGCTGAATTAACCCCATTATTTAAGTGAAATTAAAAATGAATATGGATTTCAATAATTATCCAGATATTTTTTCCAGTTAATATACTTAAATGTGTAAAGGATATTTTTGTGTTTCCTACCACTCATTCATTCATTATTGCATGTGATAGAAGTCTATAGTGGCATTAATAAAAATATGTTCAAGAACTCCATATTAGTCATTATATGTGAAATATGTTATAATAGATGTTTTCTAATTATTTAGAAAATGCTCATATAGGTTATTTGCACTAAAAGTGTTGTAAAAAGGAATAAAGTTTGCCTTTATTGATATTAAGTGTTATTCTAATATTGGTAGAATGCAGAATTTCATGCAAGCGTGTATTATTTTAGAGGTGATTTAACTCATGGGACACAAACTTGCATTTTCTCCATCTGCTAAAATGAATAACTGAAATAATTGGCTACGGTTCAATGAAAGAGTATTACTACTGGTTAATACCTTTGTGTAGGTGTTCTAACTGCTAGTAAGAATTTATGTATGTAATCTTATATTCAAATACAATTCTTTTGATCATTCTTATATATAATTTTTACATAGAAGTGATGAAAAAGGAAGAAAATCCAACCCACAGTTCTCTTGATACTTAATTGTGTGTGTTTCTTTTTTTAAGTGAACCAATGTAATAGTGTACATTTTCAGAGTCAGTTTTGTTTTACTCCATATGGACTTGAAAGGGACCTAAATCAAATGTTCATTGACATAAAAAATAGCTATGATTATGGATCATCCTAGTTATAATACATGTACATCACTTTTCAAGTCCCATGTTGTGGATTTCTGTTCTTCTTGAAATTTAGCTGATCATCTAGCTATAAAATATATATATATATATTTATGTACTTTCCCAATAAAATTATCAATTGGAAATTAAGGGAGTTTAAGAAACCCTTTGGAACACTAGCCTGTCTCTTAGGTATAGATGGAAATGTTTCTTTTTACTTATATGCGTATTCTCAGTAATCAGACAAACACATGATTGATTGCTTCTGTGGATCACAGGACATATGAACATAAATCATTTTCTTCCTCTTCTTTGTCTAGGGTGCTATACTTAACCGTATGCTAAGTAAGTATTTTAAATATGTATAGAACTATGTTTATTTGATCACTGTATTTTGTTAGATGAATGTGTAAAAGACTATATACATATAGCTGCTTTATTGTTTAAATCTGTATCCATTATGAATCTGATGAGTAGGAAGTTGTATTTTGTAAGAATCTAATCAATCAGGTTTCCTTTTATTATAAATGGGATTTATTTTATCTCACTTAAAATTGTAATTTTAGAATGTCCTATGTTAATGTGTACAAATTTATTAGATGTTTCGAGGATATTCTTTAGGCATCCAGTTTGCATTTTATTAAAAAAAACTTTGTGTTTCTTTATATGTTAGTTTTATATTATCTTTTGCTATTTTAAGACATTGTCTTCGCATTTAATATATGTGCCATTGGTATAATAGTCTGCTAACATAGACATTTGTGTTATTTAATAAAGTATATTGTGTTGTATCAGTATGCTTTTGTGGGTCAATGACTGCTTTTTTCATAGTATTTATTATTTTGATAAGTATGTTCCATATTATGTGTTGCAGTTATGTATTTCCAAGTATATGTCAGAATTAGATGTAGCAGTCATAATAATTGGATCAGTAATTACTTCAACTCTGTTTCAGTTTTTTGGTAGTGGAATGATCGCAGATGCTTATATGAGTTTCTGATTTTTGAGTTTTTAAAATGATCTAAATTTGTAACCTAAGCCATAATTTGTTGGCTGACAAAATTTTCCAAAGTTAACAAAGTGGTATGTGTGCACGTGAAATAAGTAATTCACCCTTTTTACCATCTAAATTGTTCTTTGATTTCTAGGATTCTTAATGGTATCTCTTACATTTGTTTATGGTGAAGTAATTCTTGCAAATTCTACTGGAGTTCCCTTGTATCACTCAGGATATTTTTGTTACCAGCACATGAAGCTATAGATATTTTCAGTTAAATAGTTTAGTATAGAACAAATGTATTTTTTTCTACGTGGAAATAATTTTAGTCATTTTTACAAAGCACTTATTTATTAACAGTTAATGATTTCAAGATTGGGTTATTTCTTTTTCTGTTTGCCTCTCCTTTATTTTGGCAGTTCCTAAGTGTATTAACTGCTTCTTTCTGCTATTAATAATTAGTCTTGGAATTGCAGTTTTTACTTACTAGTGAGTGAGCTATAACTTCAGAGAATTCCCATATCACCCCCTGGTTCTAACAAGTAAGTTCCTCCTTTCCTCTTGAACCCAACACTAATACATTTGTTCTATATGTAGACTAAGTCATTCTAAAAAGTATAATTAATGAAGGAGTCAGAAAGGGATTGGGTCATTTCCAAATAGCATCTACTTAATATTATCTCCTAACAAATCTACCATATAAAATCTTTTCCTTTTGCATTTTTTATTGAGCTGAAAGATAGCTTGAGTTAACAATTAATTGAAATCAGCTACAAATCTGAACTACTTCAGTGTCACAAACTTGTGAAAGAAAGAAACTGAAAGTGAAGTTGCTCAGTCATGTCTGACTCTTTGCGACCCCATGGACTGTAGCCTACCAGGCTCCTCAGTCCATGGAGTTTTCCAGACAAGCGTACTGGGGTGGGTTGCCATTTCCTTCTCCCAGGGATCTTCCCGACCCAGGGATCAAGCCCATGTCTCCCACATTGCAGGTGGACGTTTTACCATCTGAGCCACCCGGGAAGCAATTATTAGATTGAAATATCTGTGTATATATGCATCTTTATATTCATACACCATGAAGGTGTACATGAAGGTTAAAGGTAATGAATTATGATTTGCCTCTATATTCATGTAGTGTTTGATTCTAGTTGTACACTAGAAATCATAATTTGCAAGTTTGCTATGGCATGGACTTGTAAAGATATAGTAGTTAGGTTGTAATTTAATATGAACTAGGAAAACAATACTGTAACTCTTCACTATCAAAAGCCTAGATTATTGGCAATGTAAACTTGCTTTTAAAAAACCTAAATTAAGTAAAAAAGACTATAATTAACCAAAACTGAGCCCATGTACTTAGCAGCTCTCATTTCCATGTTCTCTTACCTGTCAGTTTGCACAGATTTGAGTGATCTGTTTTCTGAATCCACAATGAATTATTGTTGGGGAGATGTACTTAAATAACACTGACAATATCAGAAAGTAGTGACTGATATTTTTCAAGCAAGTGAGGACCTAAAATAGTTGAATACAACAATTCAGACAGTATGGCAGACTGATACTCATTTCCAGACACAAAAGTCTGGCACAACTGTTACACATGTAGCAGTATCTGTTACTCGTGTTTGTGACCCAGGGATGACAAAGATAGAGTAAACCATATCTAACAGATTTTTCTTGATGAAGCGAAGAATGTGATTCTCCTTAAATTTTGCATTGAAGATGACTGAAATACTAGTTTCCGTGCTTGAAGGAGTACACTCTTAGCCATCTAGAAATCTCTAGCTTCTCATATAACTCAGAAATGCTTGTACTCTGAAGGGTCTTGTATGTGTTTAATGTAACTGGAACCTTAACTACTGAAAGGTAAATAAGTTCAATTGAGAACAATATAAAATTGTACAGGCTGGCTGTTTAGTTTTATGTAATGTTTGATGTTAGCTGTTTATTATCTATTATGTTTTCTTAATAATAGAAAAATAGGTACTTAAACATTTTAACTACTTTTAAGTATATTTTGGATAGTTATATAATTCTGGCACAACAAATAAAGTACCATTTATTTTTCCATTTGATTTGGTTTTTTGTATAGCTAGAATTATTATAATAAACATTTTTATTCAAGTCCATCTCTTGAGTCTAAGCAAAGGCTTTTGGAAAAGTACTGAAGTTTGTTAGGTTTATAAGAAGAAAGTTGTAGAGAAATGCATACAGAAACTTAGGACATAGAATTTGTTTTAGACTTCTTTATACCTGAATAGCTAATTTGCTAAAATTTTTAAAAACTCTTGATTCCTGAAATGGGAGATTGGGTTTTGTAGAATGATATGAAATTTTTACTATAAATGTAAATTTGCAGTTCCATTTATTGTGAAAATAAGTTGCTTTTCTTTGCATGTTGTTTATCATAGTAACTCCTTCCCCTTTTTTTCTAACAAAAGTTGTTGAATAGTTATTTTGTACTTTATTTAAGTAACATATTACTTAAATATGTTGTCTATAAAATATCCTCTTTGCTTTCCTAGTTATAAATTCCTCAACTTTTTATGTTTTAAATCAGTAAGGGTAACTTATACATTGAGAATGTGACAGATTGGTTTGGAAAAAATATTATTTTTTTAACTTAAAAAAAGGAACACAAAATGAGGAATATAATCCTTTCTATAAAATATATACAACTTTGTTATTTGTTGTTAAATTTTAATCTTGTTATTCCAACTGATGCAAAATTCATTTTGAAAAACACTGAAATAATACAGATCTTTCTTCATTGTCAGCAGGATGAGATTGTCTGAAACGAAGAATAGGTATGGTAGTTTTCTTAGATTTTGTACCTCATAGGTGGCAAAGACACTATCAAAACCTTTGTTAATAAGCTTTAAAATGTACTTAGGAGGTGCTTTGAAAATCCAAATGCACTGAAACTGGCAGGTAAATTTTTGAGAAAATTTGTATTTTAGAAAATAACATAAAATTCTGAGTATGGTTTTTATTTGCTATAGATTATGTTAGCATGCTGCAAACATTAGAAATTGTTTTTCGAATCTACCTTAACTTAGAGAGTAATGAGATACACAAATCGTATAGAATTAAGCTTAGTGTGGCCTAGTAGAATTCATTAGATTTAAAGTTTTTTTAAAACAATCATAATGTATTAGATTGAATTTAGTCTTTAATTATATGTATTTTATATTATTAAATATTTTAAAACTAATAGACACGTGATTATTATTGAAGTTCAAAATTGAAAATGTTAATATTAGTTTTGAAAACATGACTATACACATAAATTTATTCCTATGGTCTTAACATTTCTACCATCAGTGTGTTCTAAATGATATTTGTTTTGCTTGTTAATTTTGTTTTGGTATTTTGTTTTTCCTAAAACATTTATTTCAGGTTTAGATTGTCTTTTTCATAAACATTAATTCAATAATCTTGTCAGCTAAGGATAGAATTAACAGTGTTACAGTTGAAATATATAGTAGTTTCCTGGTTTTTTGTTTTTTGAAAAAGATGTTTTTTAATGTTATTTAGATACACCATAAATCTGTTTACCCTGCAGGTGTGATGAATGCAGACTGTGCTACCATTTTGGTTGTTTGGATCCTCCTTTGAAAAAATCTCCTAAACAAACAGGCTATGGATGGATATGTCAGGAGTGTGATTCTTCATCTTCTAAGGTAAGAGGGGAAAACCTATAAGAAAAAGTCTTGTTTCTGTTTATTTTGAAAGCTTTTCTACATTTCACTATCAGCTTCCTCATTTTAAAAATAATTGGAATATGAAGGACCAACATTTTAATCTGATACACTTTAAGAAAATATTGCTTTAGTGACTTTATTGCCCATAAAGAGTAAAGAACTCTACTGAAGTATATAAATTTTCTCTGTGAAATATTTTAGCTGTGTTGTGTAGCATGTTAAACAGTCATCTAGTAACCAAACCTTGTCATCGTCTGCTTATTTACCACCCCTAGGGAATAATCAGTAAAACCTAATTTAATTTTATAGATGACTCATCTTAATATATAATCAATATATTATGAATTTTTATAATGTGTGTTCTTTGAGAAAACTAGTTTTTATATACTAAAAATTTTTTATGATAATTATTTTAGATAAGTAGAAAGGATGAAATACCTAATAAATTTGTTTCATATTTTATCTCCGAAAATAAACTATTGAAATCATATCTTTTGAATATCAGTATTATAACCTTAGACTTCTCTGGTAGCTCAAACCTTTAATTGTGGTGATCAGCATTTTAAGATTACTATGTGTTTTATTTAAAATGTGTGAGTGAATAGCTGGGCTCCTGATGCTTTGACTCACTTGACAGATATATTGAATATATTTGAACTAAGACAATACAATTAGGTTAAACAAATTATTCTTCTTTAAATAGACAACAAAAGCTGACTGTCTATTGGAATATGAACTTCAAGCCATCTTTCCTAAATTCCACTTCAGTGCATTTGTTTTTCTTAAGCTAAGCTAAGCTAAGTCACTTCAGTCGTGTCCGACTCTGTGCGATCCCATAGACGGCAGCCCACCAGGCTCCCTCATCCCTGGGATTCTCAAGGCAAGAACACTGGAGTGGGTTGCCATTTCCTTCTCCAAAGCATGAAAGTGAAAAGTGAAAGTGAAGTCGCTGAGTCGTATCTGACTCTGAGCGACCCCATGGACTGCAGCCTACCAGGCTCCTCCGTCCATGGGATTTTCCAGGCAAGAGTACTTAGGGCTAATTAAAATTGACACTGAATTACTGTCTGATTATGGAATCAAAAATACTTATTTTATCAGTTAAAATGATGTACTCAGACTTACAGATGCCATCTGTAAAAGCTTTTGTATTAAAAATTACAGAAAAGCATTTGGCTGTAGGGAAAAAGTTCTTCATTGTTTTCTCAAATAATGAAATTTATTATAATTTTACATATTTTATATAATGATTATTAAAATAGAATATTACGCATTTTATTTAATTATCAAGCTTTTTTACTTAAGGTTTTAAACTATATGATATCAAGAATAATTTTCCAGCTATTAAGACCCATATTTAAGATGGAGTATATTTAATATCAAAGTATTTTATTACATAATTTAAAAATGCTTTCTAGAAATTATATTTAAATGAAAAAATAATAGTGTACTGTAGATTTTAGATAATCATCTTATGGGACTGGGACTCTGTGATGTAATTTTTCTAAGTGTGTTTTTTGTTTGGGATTTTCTTCTACCCTCAAAAAGCAATTAGGAAAGCAATTTTTGAAAAAACATTTATTGTGTTTTATAAATAAGTCTTTTTGTATACATTCTTTTAAAAATGTTTTATACTACACTAATTATGTAGCATTGTATTAAATCCAGAGTGCCTTTCTTAAGTTATGTAGTAACTTCATTAATGGGCTTCCCTGGTGGCTCAGACAGTAAAGCATCTGCCTGCAGTGCAGGAGACCCGGGTTCAATTCCTGAGCCAGGAAGATCCCCTGGAGAAGGGAATGGCAATCCACTCCAGTAATCTTGCCTGGAAAATCCCATGGACGGAGGAGCCTGATTGAAAATGCAAGGGGATGTATCTCACATATGTTAGGAATATATAAAATGAATATTTTGTAAATGCAGTAGGCGCATGCCAGTAGCCTTTGAGTTGTTCCCATATTTTGTTTTCCCCTCTGTTTGAGAGAATAAGATCTTTGAACTCTGAATGGAAATCTATTAGTAAGATACATTGTTAGAAAAGTTGCATTGTTCTTGCTGTACTCTGACCTGTGATTGAATGAGCATGAGATGTAAACAGCCAGCATTTTCAAACTTTCATCTAAATATGGTATCTCACTGCTGAATGTCACAGCAGTTTATTGTAAGAATTACAGCAGTGAAATGGATTTATATTTTTATCATATCAAGATGAATATTATATACTTCTTTTTTCCTATGAAAAATTAAGCAGCATAGTAGTTAAGCTAAAAGTTAGCGTTAGTTGCTCAGTCATGTCCAACTCTATGAGAATCTCATGGACTTTAGCCTCTGTCCATGGAATTCTTCCACCAAGAATACTAGAGTGGGTTGCCATACCCTTCTCCAGGGGATCTACCCAACCCAGGGATGGAACCAACATCTCTTATGTCTCCTCCACTGGCAGGAGGGTTCTTTACCACTAGCACCTCCAGGTAAGCTTAATTCATTCCTTTGGATACTTGTGTTAAATCATCTCTATTTTGCTCACTTTAAAAACTTTTTTTCCTGACCAGCAGGTAGTAAATTTCTGTTTACATTTTCTCTTGTAAGGTGTTGACTGCTATTGGGTTCCAAGAAGAAAACATTGATAATGTCAGGTTTACAATTCAGTAAATCACTGCAAACTCTCAAATTAATATCATTTGGGAGCCTAAAAGAAATCTAGAATAAAAGTTAATACGTTTTGCTTGTCCTTTATTCTCCTCTATTGGCTTTGGTGGAATGATATTTTTTAGGTAATACTAGGTATATTTGCCATGTTCATATATTACAATGATATTAAAAACTAGGATAGAAATAATTACTGCCAGGAGAAAGGAATCAGTTGCCAGTAAATTTAGATGGGGGCAAGTGAATATAAAATTGTTAATAGCCATAAATACATATATATGATAGTCAGGATTATTAATCCAAGAAGTCTTAACTTTATTATAAACATTTGACTCCAGTGTAATAACTTATTGTATAAGGTATGGGTGTGTAGTTGAAAATGTGCTTGAAAATGCATTGGGCTTTAAACATTATTTAACTGTTAAAACATTGTCTCTAAATTTTGTGTACTAATGGAAGCTCTAAAATACTGCCATTCATACTCTGAGCAGCATATATATGACTTTGTCTTTGAAGTAATGGGTTTTATTTTTCCATAAGCTTTATGAGAGCAAAAATCTTCTGTCACTAACCCTGCCTATTGCTTTTAATTTCACTTTCACAGAAATGAAATTTTGTAAACACAAAAGTCTAACAAGATTCATCATATCATATCTCAATCCATGATATAAAGTTCTAGCTCATGAAAGATAAAATATACCTGAGTATATTAAGTTAATAATAATATATAATTAATGATATTGATTTAATAACAATTTACCCAACAGAATGACTTTTTAACTGAGATATAATTGACTTACATTATGTTAGTTCTTGCCTGGAGAATCCCAGGGATGGGGGAACCTGGTGGGCTGCCGTCTATGGGCTTGCACAGAGTCGGACATGACTGAAGTGACTTACCAGCAGCAGCAGTTTCAGATATACAACATAATGATTCAATATTTGTATATAAAATTACTTTTATTCAATCCAAACCCACAAAGTATAAGACTGTCTCTGCCTTATCAATCCTTCATATCTAGGTCACTGCTGCTGCTAAGTGGCTTCAGTCGTGTCTGACTCTTTGCGACACCATGGACTATAACCTGCCAGGCTCCTCTGTCCATGGGATTCTCCAGGCAAGAATACTGGAGTAGGGTGCCATTTTCTTCTCCAAGGGATCTTCCCGGCCCAGGAATCAAATCTGGGTTTCCCTCATTGCAGGCAGATTCCTTACTGTCTGTGCCACCAGGGAAGCCCATAGGTAATCACTAGATTTCATGAAAAATGACGAGCTACATGGGCTCAGATATAAACATTCCATGTAACACACGTGGAGAGACAAATCTGTACACATACATACAAACACATGCACAAAACATTTCCTTCTACAGACTCTGCTTCAAAGATACTTAACTAAGGCAGTAGCTATCAAAGACAGTGTGACATGTTTGTATTCAGTGGGGCTAGTTCCCCTACTGATCACCAGCATAAGGTTTTTCCCCTTGTGCTTTGCTATGTTGTGAAAATACTGTTGCCATTGAATGCTGTATGCCTGGAAAATCAATGCATTTTGTTCTCACTCCTCTACCTCACCCATCTTTTATTTTTTCTTCCATCCTTACTTTCATCCATTCTCCCTAGCCAAATACCTGGATTCATCTTCAGGTTTTCTTCATCCTGTCCCAGATAGACAGTCAGTCACTTGCTTGTACAATTTGCTAGTCACAGAATCTTGTACAGGTGTTTCCTTAAATATATCTCCAGTTTTTCTTTGCTCCTTTTCTCTACTGTTATTGCTTTTATTCTTAAATTTGTTGATGTGGTATTCACATGGATTGATTTGTGGATATTGAAAAATCCTTGCATCCCCGGCATAAATCCTACTTGAGCATGGTGTACGATCCTTTTAATGTATTGTTGCGTTTGGTTTGCTAGTATTTTGTTGAGGAGTTTTGCATCTGTGTTCATCAGTGATATTGGTCTGTAATTTAATTTTTTTGTGATATCTCTGTCCAATTTGGGTAGGGTAATGATGGCCTCCTAGAGTGAGTTTGGGAGTGTTCCTTCCTCTGCAATTTTTGGAAAGAGTTTCAAGGGTGGGTTAATTCTTCTTTAAATGTTGTACAGAATTCATCCATGAAGCCATCGGGTCTGTGACTTTGTCTGTTGGGAGTTTTTTAATGGCAATTTCAATATCAGTATTTATGATGGGCCTGTTCATATTTTTATTTTCTATTTCTTCCTGGTTTAGTCTTAGGAGATTGTACCTTTATGGGAATTTGTCCATTTCTGCTAGGTTGTCCATTTTATTAGCATATAGTTGTTTACTGTAGTCTCTTATGATGCTTTTTATTTCAGTGGTGTCCATTGTAACTTCTCCTTTTTCATTTCGAATTGTATTTATTTGTGCCCTCTGCCTCTTATTCCATGTTAATATAGGGCACAATTCATTAGTCTGTCTTTTTTAGGGTATACTTGATATAGATCTCAACAACTGCTTTGTACTAAAACACCCCAAATGAGGATATTTTGATATGGTTAAATGAACATGAATAAAATTCTTTTGAAAGGATGTTTATAGAAGTGATATATGTACACAAGTGCCACTGAGGATTTAAATACACATCATATATTTTACAGTGACTGTGCCAGTTATGATTCTAGCTTTTCATCCCTGTTCATGCTGTGTTTTGTGAAAAGCCAAAGGGTATACATGACAGATCATTACCTGAATACTATAAAATGAGCTGTCTTAGCTTGAGACTTCCATTTGGTTCACTCTTATTTCATCTTTCTAGTACTCTTTTTAGTGGTAATAAGTTGAATTCATATGCATGCAAATCTCATCTAAATCCATATGGAAGATTTTCTGGAACTGCAAATTCATGACACTAGCTCAGGCAAGTACGGTACCTTTTGATAATCATTTGTGTTAGAAATCCCTGAATAGGGAAGTATGCTTTTTTTTTTCAATTTTTCTTTCATTTTCCTTTTTTTTTTTTTTTACATGGANTGGTAATAAGTTGAATTCATATGCATGCAAATCTCATCTAAATCCATATGGAAGATTTTCTGGAACTGCAAATTCATGACACTAGCTCAGGCAAGTACGGTACCTTTTGATAATCATTTGTGTTAGAAATCCCTGAATAGGGAAGTATGCTTTTTTTTTTCAATTTTTCTTTCATTTTCCTTTTTTTTTTTTTTTACATGGAGCAGGTAGAATTGTATAACTGAAATTCTTGTGTCAAAATGACATATTGAATATTTATTAGCAAATAAAATAGTCATTGAGAATTTTGATTCTTTAAGAACTGCACAGAACAATCNTTGAGGAGTTTTGCATCTGTGTTCATCAGTGATATTGGTCTGTAATTTAATTTTTTTGTGATATCTCTGTCCAATTTGGGTAGGGTAATGATGGCCTCCTAGAGTGAGTTTGGGAGTGTTCCTTCCTCTGCAATTTTCGGAAAGAGTTTCAAGGGTAGGTTAATTCTTCTTTAAATGTTGGACAGAATTCATCCATGAAGCCATCGGGTCTATGACTTTGTCTGTTGGGAGTTTTTTAATGGCAGTTTCAATATCAGTATTTATGATGGGCCTGTTCATATTTTTATTTTCTATTTCTTCCTGGTTTAGTCTTAGGAGATTGTACCTTTATGCGAATTTGTCCATTTCTGCTAGGTTGTCCATTTTATTAGCATATAGTTGTTTACTGTAGTCTCTTATGATGCTTTTTATTTCAGTGGTGTCCATTGTAACTTCTCCTTTTTCATTTCGAATTGTATTTATTTGTGCCCTCTGCCTCTTATTCCATGTTACTATAGGGCACAATTCATTAGTCTCTCTTTTTTAGGGTATACTTGATATAGATCTCAGAAACTGCTTTGTACTAAAACACCCCAAATGAGGATATTTTGATATGGTTAAATGAACATGAATAAAATCCTTTTGAAAGAATATTTATAGAAGTGGTATATATTCACAAGTGCCACTGAGGATTTAAATACACATCATATATTTTACAGTGACTGTGCCAGTTATGATTCTAGCTTTTCATCCCTGTTCGTGCTGTGTTTTGTGAAAAGCCAAAGGGTATACATGACAGATCATTACCTGAATACTACAAAATGAGCTGTCTTAGCTTGAGACTTCCATTTGGTTCACTCTTATTTCATCTTTCTAGTACTCTTTTTAGTGGTAATAAGTTGAATTCATATGCAAGATGTGTATAAGAGACAGCCTCTATTGGCTTTGGTGGAATGATATTTTTTAGGTAATATTAGGTATATTTGCCATGTTCATATATTACAATGATATTAAAAACTAGGATAGAAATAATTACTGCCAGGAGAAAGGAATCAGTTGCCANGAAAATCTCATCTAAATCCATATGGAAGATTTTCTGGAACTGCAAATTCATGACACTAGCTCAGGCAAGTGCGGTACTTTTGATAATCATTTGTGTTAGAAATCCCTGAGTAGGTAAGTATGCTTTTTTTTCGATTTTTGTTTCATTTTCCTTTTTTTTTTCTTTTTTACATGGAGCAGGTAGAAATGTATAACTGAAATTCTTGTGTCAAAATGACATGTTGAATATTTATTAGCAAATAAAATAGTCATTGAGAATTTTGATTCTTTAAGAACTGCACAGAACAATCTCTCCAAGGAGTATCTCGCCACAATACATTAAACAAGCACATTTAATTGAACCTGGTAATACTGGAAATTGAATGTCTGAGCTTTATGTATTATGAAGATTTATGAAAAATATAAAATTAAAATGAGTTATCCTTTAAAGTTCTTCTAAATTTGAATTGTATAACTGACCCATAAAAGAGGACTTTTTAATATTTTTGCTATTCATTTGACCTCTGGGATTTTATTTGGCATTAGGTTAGATTTTTAAGTTTCTAAATTTAGCATGGTTGACAGAGAAGTCATTTTCCGGTAAAACTGATACCACTTAACCATCTTAATTCAGTGTTCTTCTAGAACTTGTATGATGTTAGTGGTTATAACAATATGTTTTAACAACTTTCCTGAGTTTTGATTTTCCTTTTTACTGATACACTTATGTAAAGTCTAGAGAAAAGTTGTTTACATAGTATCCTAAATTAGAATCCCATAGAACAAATCTGGTAGTTTGTAGACTTACTAAAAGTCTGTGAATTAAAACTGGTGTGGTTATCCTTCATTATAGCTAGAGTTGAACATTTAAACTTCAGATTTCCTCTTTGCTAGATTTCCACACACTTCCAGTAGATCTTGTACCTTAACATAGTCTAAATTCAGACAGTTGCTGGTTACTCTAGAATTTTCCCTGGCAGGCATAATTGTATTAATGTCTTTTAAGTCTTAATTTGTAATAGAGTGCTCNAGGAGACGACAGAGGATGAGATGGGACCGGATGGCATCACCCACTCAATGGACGTGAGTTTGAATGAACTCTGGGAGTTGGTGATGGACAGGGAGGCCTGGCGTGCTGCAATTCATGGGGTCGCAAAGAGTCAGACATGACTGAGCGACTGAACTGAACTGAACTGAAATAAATTTTGTCCCTGAATTCAACAAGATGCTCATAGAAAGCAACTTATTTTTTTTTTCATTGCAGTACCTTTAAATAAGCTCTGATGAATTTTGTATTTTGGCGTGACTTGTGGCTTTTCCAGTCTTCTGAGGTATTATTAATAATAGTTCTCTTTTTTAATATAGAAAATCTAGTCCAGTTTAATGTGAAGGTTTCAGACCCTCAACCAGTTCAGAGTTTCTCCTCTCACCAGCTCCAGGTCTGCTTCAAGCTGGGAAGTCTACAGTCTGAAAAGGGCACATCCTGAATTTTGACTCCTGCGCCTCCTTCCTTTAGTGAGGTTTTAGTGGTCCTCACTGCTTAGGGCCTCCCTACTGCTGTTTCCTTGAAGTGAGAGAGGTCTTCTTTGGTAGGCTACGTAGAACTCATTTTCTGAAGTCTTTAGGTCTTGAGTCTTTTCGCTCCTCCCTGATTGGCATAGGCTCACTCCCACTAGGCCATTCCTCTTCGGCTGTATCTCTTTCTAAACAACAGAGTCTTGCTCTCTTTCGNTTGAAGTGAGAGAGGTCTTCTTTGGTAGGCTACGTAGAACTCATTTTCTGAAGTCTTTAGGTCTTGAGTCTTTTCGCTCCTCCCTGATTGGCATAGGCTCACTCCCACTAGGCCATTCCTCTTCGGCTGTATCTCTTTCTAAACAACAGAGTCTTGCTCTCTTTCGTGGGTCTTTCTCATTTGTCCTGTAAGCTAAGAAGAGCAGTCACTCCCCCTGCAGCACTGCGTCTTTGCTCCTCTGCTTTTACGACTAGATAGATGCATCAGCAGCTCATCTGCTGCTAAGTCGCTTCAGTCGTGTCCGACTCTGTGCGACCCCATAGACAGCAGCCCACCAGGCTCCCCCGTCCCTGGGGTTCTCCAGCATCTGAGTGGCCCTCAAAACTCTGAGGGGACAGGTTCTTTGAATACACTTCAAAAGCATCTCCCACCAATCTCTGTCCTTGGAACTCCTAAGGAACAAACGCTCTGAATACTTTTCAGAAAGACTGTCTCATATAGGGACTTCCTGTAGAGTACATCTTTTAAAGAAATCCTTACTCTCTAATCTCACTTTCTCTCATTCTTCAAGCTTCTCCTTTGATGAATCTTTGTATGTGTGAGTCTTTGAACACAATACTTTCTAAAGTATATTATCAGTGAATATTTTTAAAAAATGAAATTTTAGACTTTTTATGAGAGACTGAGAGGTAAAATGTCACCTACCCTTTATTTAGTGCTTTTGTGGGAAAAGGTCAAATCATTCTCAAATCATCAGGACTCAAAACCATCATTCTTTTTTCTTAATTTGTCCACTTCTTCACTTTCTACCAGTTTCTTCTTCTCAGGACCCCTGAACATCATCTTCTTTCTGATTTTATCTACCTCTCCTTTTTGAAGCTATGATTTGGCATTTTTATGGATACTTTTAAAAAACATTAGAGTCCCCTGTTATAATTCATTAACTTTCTCTGCACTCACTGTATTGTTTCATCTTAAATGTGTTGGTTTTTTTTTTTTTTCCCTTCTCTCTTCTGACTAAAAATAACTGGAGGAATTTGTAGACTTAGATTCACTACAAATTTTATGGTTCATAAGTTAAACCAAGCCTCATTGCTGTTTTTTGTGAGTTCCTTATCAGATTTCCTTTAGCAGTTATTTCCCATATTTGCCACATTTGTCAAGTCTCAGTTTTATTTACGGCACCCTCGTTTTTTTCTAGATAACTCTGTCTCTTACTTTACTGAGGAATAAAGGAGCCATAACCTTATCTTATCACATCCCAACCTTAGAAAGTCTTTTGTTACTTTTTCTACTTCAACTTTTGTTACTTTCAAAATACCTCAATCTCTTATTTCTTTTCTTTTCAGAAGAAAAAAACAAATGTCACTTACTTTTGTTCTTTATTCCAAAAATCTTTCTCTTCAAAATCTAAGTTTCTCTTTTCATCAAGTCCCCCTACAAGGTTTTTTCCAATCAGTTTTTTGAAAGATCACTTTTCACCTATCCTTCCAGGTTGCAAAACTCAAAGAAGCTCTTCATTATCCACTACTCTATATTGGACAATGAAAAGTGACAGACATCAGAGTTTTATCCTGGACTTTCAAGGCTGTCTATAATCTGGCCTCATGCTAATAT
Source organism: Neotragus moschatus (assembly GCA_006410615.1). Lineage (NCBI taxonomy): Eukaryota > Metazoa > Chordata > Mammalia > Artiodactyla > Bovidae > Neotragus > Neotragus moschatus. The sequence goes on along the minus strand of SJYA01000638.1, from coordinate 93,383 downwards.
TCTAGATAAATCTTTTCTATCTCACTGTCTCTCTTCCTACTCCCCACTCACTTCCCTCTCCCTTTTACAGAGATCATCAGAGTGTCGTGTTTGTTTGTTTGTTTAGTGAAATATTCAACTAAATCCTAATTTTCCAAGTAGTCTTTAGGACTAAACTAAAATTCTTTTGCATTTTGCTAGACTGTTCATTTGACATTTGGTAGATGTTTCTTTGTATTGTTATTCATCTTTTTATGTCTTGGCTCTCCTTACCAGCTACATTGCAAACTCTTAGAGAATATTTTTTTTCATAATTTTTTCAAGACAGGAACCTGAATGTTACACATGATTTGTTCAAAGATAGATTTAAAAGCACTCCTGGTAGTGCTTCACTGCTAGCTTGTTTCCTATTTGTTGTTATTGAAATTATTTTTTAAACTTTCATTTTACTGAGTGGCAACAGAAGTGGTACAGATTCTAGGCTTTGCCTTAGATGCCCAAGGCTATTTTTTGAGCAATAAATGGATGTCTGAAACATAAATTTCTCCCAGTGATGACCCAAATATTGCAGAAAAGATCTAGAATAAGAGACATCAGAAAGTGTCTCTTCAGCAAGTTTAAAATACTATCCTTTCTTAGAATTGTTTCTTTCTAGGTCAGTCAACATTTTAAAGTGCCTATTGATTATGGTAAATTGCCTTGAAATAGAGATAGCAGTTTGTAGTTAAAAAGAAACTGTCTCCTCCAGAATGAAGAACACCAGAGTTCTCTGCGATTTTAAAGACAATCTGAAAGGAAATGTCCATTTCAATATTTTGTATAAATATTTGATAAGAAGTGTAACATTTGATAAGAAACAGTAACTTTTATTTATATAGATATGTTCTTTGTCTTGATGGACCTACCAATAAGTCTGCAATAGGAACCTCATTTTGTTGAATAAAAATCTGTATAATATTCAGAAGGTATGCCACATGCTCTCCTAGGTACTTGAGACATACTAAAATAATCAGACATAAATGTCGCCTAAAAAGTTATGTTCTAGTAGGATAGATAACACATGTATAAATAAAATTATAAGATTTAAAGTATTAAATGTCTTTAGAAGTTACAGATAAACTACTGGGAATTAGAAGACTAGAAACATTGCTTTCAAAAACAAATTTTTTTTTTAAGATTCACAATAAAAAAAGATTATGAATAATGTGTCATCTGAATGGAATTACAAAAATTAGGTTGGATGTGGGCTTCCGTTGTAGCTCAGTCGGTAAAGAATCTGCTTGCAATGCAGGAGACCTGGGTTTGATTCCTGGGTTGGGAAGATCCCCTAGAAGGAAATAGCAACCCACTCCAGTATTCTTGCCTGGAGAATCCCATGGACAAAGCAGCCTGGCAGGACTAAACCAAACCAAGGTAGGAATGTAAATCAGGATAGACAAGGTTATGCAATACACACCAAAAGGATACAAAATTTTTATTGACCTAACACAAGTTGATTCCTCATGGAAGTAACATGTCAGTACAGTTTGACAGAGCAACTCTGTATATATCATAGTCACTTGAGGACCCAAGCTGATGGCAGTTTATTTCAACATATATGCTTCATGGCACTGTAGAAGGAAATAGAGCAAATATCGAATGACCTTTAAAATCTTATCTGGGAATTGACACCTTGAACTCCATCTTATGGCACACAAATTCCTCAAGTTAAACTTAATGTTAAGAGGCCAGATACTACCATGTGCTAACATACTTCAAAGGCCTTTTTGGTATTTGAAGCAGCATAGGGAGAATCCAGGGAAAGAAAGAGTATATATACAGTGTGTACAGGGAAACTGCATAATAATTTGTGAAGCAGTAATTGTACTAATAATAATTGCTAATATGTTTGATTTTTTTTTTCTTTTTTTTTTTTAAATAGACTTTTTTGGAGCTGTTTTCGGGTTACAGAAAAATCGAGTGAAAAGTACAGAGTTCCCTATATGCCCCTTGTTCCTGCCCCTACACCTATAATATGTAAAACTGTAGTAATAGTTGCCCCTGTTATTAACATTTTGTATCAGGGTGGTACATTTGTTACGATTAATGAGCCAGTATTGATACATCGTTACTAACTAAAGTCCATAGTTTACATTAGGATTCACTCTTTATGTTGTGTATCCTATGCGTTTTGGAAAATGTATGATAGAGTATGTCTACCATTACAGTATCATAGAGGATAGTTTCACTTCCCTGCAAATCCCCTGTGTTCCACCTATCTGCCCTTCCTGCCCTCCCTCTAAAATCCTGGTAGCCACAGATCTTTATACTGTCACCATACTTTTGCCTTTTCCAGAATGTCATATAGTTGGAATTACATAACACATAGCTTTTCACATTGGTTTCTTTCATTTAGTAATATATATTTAAGTTTTCTCCATGTTTTTTCATGGCTTGATAGCTTCTTTCTTTCTTTCTTCTTTTTTTATCCTTTACATTTTAGGTTCACAGCAAAATTGAATGGACTACAAAGAGTTTCTATATACTCCCTGTTTCCACAAATGTACAGCCATCCTCCCCCGCTTGTGACATCTTGCATCTAGTGGTACATTTGTTACCATCGATGAACCTACATTGACACATCAGTACTACCCCAAGTCCATAGTTTACGTTAGTGTTCACTCTTGATTTTATACATTCTGTACATTTTGACATACGTATAATGGATGATATCCATCATCACAGTATCATGCAGAATAGTTTTATTACCCGAAAAAATCCATTATGCTCCACCTATTTACTCCTCCCTCCCTTTTCCAAATCTCGGGCAACCACACATCTTTTTACTGTTTCCATAGTTATTACCTTTTCCAGAATGTGATATAGTCAGAATCACATAATATGTTTGGATGTACCACAGTTGATTTATGCACTCACCTATTGAAGGTGAGAAAGTGTATGAGTACAATTAGTTTGTTGTATATACAGCAGTCTTGGTTGCTTCCAAGTGTTGCAATTTATGAGTAAAGCTGCTGTAGACATACATATATGGATTTCTATGTGGACATGAACTCATTTGGGAAGAACCAAGGAGCATGGTTATTGGATCATATGGTAAAAGTATATTTAGTTTTGTAAGAAGCTTTGCCAAACTGTCTTACAAAGTAACTGTACCGTCCTGCATTCCCACCAATAATGAATAAGAATTCTTATTGATCCACATGTTTGTTAGCATTTAGGATTGTCAGTGTTTCAGCTTTTAGCAATTCCAATAAATATGTAGTGATATCTCATTATAGTTTTGATTTTGATTTGCAGTTCCCTTGTGACATAGATGTTGAGCATCTTTCATAGGCTTATTTTCTATCTATATATCTTTTTTGGTGAGCTGTCTCTTCAGATCTTTTGCCTGAATCTTAATTTGGTTTTGTTTTTATTGCTGAGTTTTAGAGTTCTTTTTATATTCTAGATTCTTGTCCTTTATCAGATTTGATACAAATCTCAGTGTCTTTGAGTTTGTCTGTTCATTTTTTTCAGATTACATATATGAATGAAATGATACGAGTATTTGTTTTTCTCAATATGATTTGTTTCACTTAGCATAATACCTTTAAGATATGTCCATATTTTCTCAAGTGGCAGGATTTCATTCCATGAAGAAGGAAATAGCAACCCATTCCAGTACTCGTGCCTGGGAAATACCATGAACAGAGGAGCCTGGCCGGCTATAGTGCATGGGATTGCAAGAGCTGAACACAATTAAGTGACTAAACTACCACCACCACATATATAATCAACCATTCTTTGGCAAAGGAGTAAAAGCAGTTTAATGGAGAAAATGTAGTCTTTTTAGCTGATATATTTTTAATACAATGCAAGTAGTTGGGAGTTTAGATGGATCCACAACATAAAAAGTTATAAATATCTTATCATGAATTTTCAACCACTGAAGTTCTGTTTGGTGTCCTTTAGGGGATGTTAAGGATCAGAAGAGGAGATATCATTTAGACCAATGATTCACAAGCTTTTTTCAGTTATTTATTGTATATAGTCTGTTACATATAACCTAACGATTTTACAAAAAGCATGCTGATAATTTTTGTTCTTTTCGTTTTTCATTAAAATGCTGATCAGTTTCCACTAAATGACTTTACTACCACTTATTAAATAATTTGAAAAATATTGATCTGGTCAAAGTGCTTTATTTTACAGTTAAGGGAAATGAGACTCAGAAAAGTAATCTCATATGAATCTCAGGGTTATTCAGCTAGTTAATGGCAGAGCTATGACCAGGTTAGTGCCAGTTAGTACTTTTTCTCCAGTCATTTATTAATCTGTAACTGAACACTTCAGAAATAATTTTATATTGTCATTCAATCAGATTAGTGATTAAAAACAAGTTTAGTGCTAAAAGATAGATGTCTAAACTCATTTTGCAGAATCATGAGTAAACTCAAACTATGGAAGGGTCCACAGTGATTGATTAGATAGAGCAACACGTAGTCCTCAGAGTAAACTTTGTCAGTGACTGAACACATTGTTGTGTTATGTAAGTACTTACACGTGAGCGCGTTGGTTTGTGTATTGTCACAGGAATCTGCATCTGTCTTCACTTGACATACTCTTGTAAGCCTTTGAACTTGATTTTATTCCTTCCCATGCTGGTATTTCCTCATTATTTCCTCTGAAACAAACAGTTTCTGAAAAATTAGTCTCTTACCTATACTGGATGTCCCTGTACTCTTAGTCAAAATCTCCCTTAAGAATAGACTTGAATACAGAGTGAAGTAAGCCAGAAAGAAAAACACCAATACAGTATACTAACACATATATATGGAATTTAGAAAGGTAGTAACAGTAACCCTGTATGCGAGACAGCAAAAGAGACACAGATGTATGGAACAGTCTTTTGGACTCTGTGGGAGAGGGAGAGGTGGGGATGATTTGGGAGGATGGCATTGAAACATGTATAATATCATATAAGAAACGAATTGCCAGTCTAGTTTCAATGCAGGATACAGGATGCTCGGGACTGGTGCACTGGGATGACCCAGAGGGTTGGTACGGGGAGGGAGGAGGGAAGGGGGTTCAGGATGAGGAACATGTGTACACTGTGGCGGATTCATGTTGATGTATGGCAAAACCAACACAGTATTGTAAAGTAATTAGCCTCCAATTAAAATAAATAAATTTAAATTAAAAAAAAAAGAATAGACTTGAAATCGAATTGTCCAGGTAACTGTGTAAACTTGGGTGAGTGACTTAATGTCTCTGTACCTCATTTCCTTACTTTAAAATGGAGACAGCAAAATATAATACCTACTCATTGAGGCTTTGTTGTTTTTTTTTTTTAAGCTCTCTTGGTGGTGGTTTTGAATCAGGTAACACTGACAGTGAGCCTAATCTAATACCTAATTCACTTGTCTATTTAGTTGCACAGGAAAAAGAAATGAAATGGTTTTTCACTAAGATAAAGATGAAATATATACATTTATGTCCAGTACTTCTGAAATACTGAGAATAGCACATCCTTTGTAGGTTTTTTCTTTTTCTTAATCTGAGGACCATTTAAAGTTATTTTAATAGAATGTAAGCTTTAACTGTATTCCTTTAGTATTCTATAAAATTTAATTTTAATCAGATGTTAAATTTTGTATGTTTTTCACGGTATAGACACATCTTTTTCCTCCCCTTTGAATCTCCGGCTTTGTTAAGGAGCAACAATTTCCTGCATTGGTAATGTTAACTGTAACTTTAGTTTTCAATTCATTGCTGCAGTTATGTTTCCAGAGCCTGCTGTAAGAGATAAACCCATTGCAAGTGAAAGCAGCATTCATTTCCTTCCACCTCAGGCCACACAGAATTGATTGAGGTAATAAAATGACAGCACATTGTAATATACTGAAGGCTCTTTAATTCGAAAACCAGTTCTAGCCTGATTCAGAGCTTGTTTAAAGCTAATTTATAGCTTGCATAATTTTCAGCTGGCCGACCAAGGTAAAGGATGATATATGAAAACTGATAAAGAATTAACTTACAATACATTCAGAGCTGTCTTGTTAAAGTCAACCGGTATTCAAAAACAGGTAGCGGGGGACAGGGGAGGATGGTGGGAAAAAATCATGGGTAATCTTTTGCTTTATGTAAGTAACATTGTTGACAACTTTAAATTCCCCATCATCTTATTTCAAACCTAGCTTCTTGTCCTTTTTTAGTACAGTCAGTTCTGCCTGCATTTCTTAAAGTCCTTCATTGTTCATCCCATGTTAAGGTCAGTGTGAGAGTGAGTACAGGTAGCAGCTGTGGCAGCTTCCATGTCAGATCTGCTGTATGCCATGTGGCAGTGCTGCTGCTAAGTAGTTCTGTCTGTCAGCATGTTAATTACAGATCATCTTTTTCAAAGGGCAAACTGAAAGGAGTTAGTGCTCTTCATTTTTATTTGAGCTGAAAATTCCAGATTAGGCCTTTGCCTTTATGGGCTGTTTTTGTCCCTTTATTCTAGCATATTTATTCATTTTCCACCCAGAAATACTACAACTACNTCTGTCCTTTATTGAGCCCATCTTTGCATGAAATGTTCCCTTTGTATCTCTAATTTTCTTGAAGAGATCTCTAGTCTTTCCCATTCTATTGTTTTGCTCTATTTCTTTGCACTGATAGCTGAGGAAGGCTTTCTTATCTCTCCTTGCTATTCTTTGGAACTCTGCATTCCAATGGGTATATCTCCTGTGCTTCTCTTCTTTTCACAGCTATTTGTAAGACCTCCTCAGAAAGCCGTTTTGCCTTTTTGCATTTCTTTTTCTTGGAGGATGGTCTTGATCCTTGTCTCCTATAAAATATCGTGAACCTCCATCCATAGTTCATCAGGCACTCTATCAGATCTAGTCCTTTAAATCTATTTATCACTTCCACGGTATAATCGTAAGGGATACTTGATTCTAAATGTACATCACCTTCTCATACCCTCACATACTTTCCTACAGATGTTCCCATACACAGCTCTATGCATAGCCCTACACACACTGCCTGCATAGCCCTTTATAAGACTGTCACTCACGTACCCTGTGCGTATGCATACACACTGTACACTAANCTCTATCAGATCTAGTCCTTTAAATCTATTTATCACTTCCACGGTATAATCGTAAGGGATACTTGATTCTAAATGTACATCACCTTCTCATACCCTCACATACTTTCCTACAGATGTTCCCATACACAGCTCTATGCATAGCCCTACACACACTGCCTGCATAGCCCTTTATAAGACTGTCACTCACGTACCCTGTGCGTATGCATACACACTGTACACTAAAACAGAGCTTATTTTCTTATCCTTTCTATGTGTGATATACCCTATTTTATTATTTTCTATTAAATTTCAGCTTTAAAATAACTCACTAAACTCACATGTCATCTAGACTATTGCATGCTTGCTGTTAGAGTAGATGCTGACTTCTCTTATCAGCCTATATTTTTGCTAGGTGTCTATAAATACAGATACAGAAGAAAATATGTTGAACCTAAGAGGAAGTAGCATTGGCTTACATTCATAATTTTGTGTAGATATTTTTCAGGCTTTTGTGTTGTGATCTTTCATTGTTCAGCAATGATGAGCTATATATATTAATTTCCTTTTTTTCTTCACCATGCATGGAGAAACTACAAGAATATTCTATGTAGAAGTTTTTAAAGAAACTAGAAGTTTAAGCAAAGAGGTTTAAATGATAAGGATTTGAAAGAGGTCCATACAATAGGATTGATATTTCTCTATGATAAAATGAAGGACTTTGTACTAGTAGAATAGTAATTGGTTACTAATTTTGTCATTATCTGAAGTTATTCCAACTACTTACTGACCCTGAGAAGTGTCTAATTCCTCAGAAACATCTCTGGTATACAGTCAGTCTTGTAATATAAATGTCAAGAACCCAATAACTGTTTTCTCTTAACATTTATTATCTGGCAGTCAACCTCTTATTTTATATGTCAATTTCTGTAAAATTAGAATGGAGTAAAATATGCCTCTGAAGCATCGGTTTATAGTCAGACCTGGATTTGAATATCTCCTTCTCCATTTAGTAGCTTTGGTACTCTGGGGCAAATTCCTTAGGCCTTCTGAGTTTGTATTTCCTCTTCAGTAAAGGTAATACCGTGTAGGCAAGTTCTGAAGATCAGAGAATAGTATTAATATAGGTGTGTAGAATGCCTAGCATAATTGTTGTTGTTGTTTAGTCGCCAAGTTGTGTTTGACTCTCTGCAGCCCCCTGGACTATAGCCTGCCAGGCTCCTCTGTGGAATTTCTCAGACAAGAATACTGGAGTGGGTTTCCCTTTTCTCTCAGGGGATCTTACTGACCCAGGGATCAAACCCACATCTCCTTCATTGGCAGGTGGATTTTTTTTACCGCTGAGCCACCAGTGAAAACTGCCTAACATAATTACTGGCCCATTACATATAAATGGTAACACATACCTTCATGATTATTATTATAGCTATTAATACCATTGTTAATCTCATTTTTTTACAGTTTTGTGAGCGAAACAAAATTATCCTGTTACATACATGTTTAATTTTTCATAACCTAGAGGATAAGAGATATCAGACAACTTTGAGTACATCTTACATGATAGTTGTCAAAAAAGATTGAGAAAAATAGAATCATATTAATTTGGTTATAGGTTTGCAGCCTATGGTTTCTAGATTTATATGGAATCATATATGGAAATAGTATTTCACAGTTTTTCAACAGAGGTTTTTATGAATGCTGTATTTTTTAGTGTCTCAATTTTTAACTCAGGCTCTTAGTGTTGAATTCCATATGATATAGAATTATTGCTAATAAAAGAGGTCAGTAAATACTGAAATGTGTTCATACTTACCTAAACAAGTAAAAAATGCCTTTAAAATTTGGTTTTTTATAAATTATTTACCCAGAGAGAGAATTGATTTCCCAAGGTTACATGAGGAAAACACTAGTTTTCCCTTGAGTGTTATTCATAATAGTTTGCTTCTACTCATTTAAATTAATGGAATCTTAGAATCTAAATCTAGAAGTGACTTATGAAGTTATAGGTCAACTGATAAATTCTCTTAGAGCTCTTTTCCCTTAAAGCTATCACTAGTTAAGAAATCTGGAGTTCCAAGAGGTTTGTGAATGAATTGTGGAAGACTTATACGGACTTTGACTTTCTGTCTTCAAATCCTTCAGTTTTCTCATACATAGTGCCAGTGTCCAATGTTTGTTTACATACATTTATGGTAAATGTCCTACGGTGCTTATGTAATTCCCAAGTATTATATAATTTCCATGATTATCTAATTGGGCTTATTGTTTGGAATATGTACATAAAATAAAAATATTTTCTTACCATTTTAAAATAAATTAGTTATGTAAAAATTCCCCATGCATTGTGTCATTTAATAGTCTGAACTTTATCAAGAGCATAATATGATACATGATTCTCCCAGTAAGTTTAATCTAGGTGCAAATTTTATTCTTCAAAATTATCAGCTTTATTTTGTATCAGTGTAGTATGTGAATCTCTGATTGCAGTTATTTTTTGTTACATTTGTTTTAAAGGTTAGTTTGAAATTATTTCTAGCACTCCCAGGTGGCACTAGTGGTAAAGAACCTGCCTGCCGGTGCAGGAGATGCAGGAGACTTGGTTTGAGTTGCTGGGCTGCCACGATCCCCTGGAGGAGGAATAGCAACCCACTTCAGTATTCTTGCCTGGAGAATCCTGTGGACAGAGTAGCCTGATGGGTTCATCCGAGTTCACAAAGACTCGAATACGGCATAGCACCCAAACATAAGCATAAGTTTTTATACTTATATCACTTTATCAATGACATTGCTGTTTCTGTGTGATACTTCCTTCTCCCTTCAGTGTAGTCTCCTCAAAGTTAAAACTACTGCTTCATGAAAGAAAATAAATACTCAACATATTTTCTTCAGATTATCAGACTATGAGAATTACTTGTCTGTACAATTTTTGGTGGTTATCTTTTGAATATCGAGATATCAGAAATGGCAAAGTAAATGAATAAAAAAAGTAAATTTTTGCTTATAGCTTCACTGTTTATTTTTATATTAGGGTTTCTTAAACTTTATTTTGATGTGGGTGGGGAATGTCTTGCATACACAGATGCTCAAGTAAAGCAAGGTTTTATTGAATTTTCTCCAAAGTATGCTACAGATAACAGTGTTAAATTTCTTATAAATACAAAATCATGAACCACAAATATAATATCCCAAACACACAAAACTGTAGATTTTCTATTTTCTCAGTAACTTTAGGTATCCTCAGATTTAAAGCTGGTAGAAATACTTAATGCCCCTTTCTGTTCAAATAGTGATACAAATGGCAATTATTCACTGCTCCATAATGAATCATTTTTATCTACATCTTGTGTCTGTTCCATTTATATAGAATAAATATTTATGTTTTCTCATTTTTCTCAACTAAGAGATACAGATAAAATAGGTTTGAAGTATCAGCTATAATTCATTCTTGAAAAGAAAGGCCTTAAACTGATATCATATGGGAGAGAAAACCATCTCAATCATTTCAGCAGCAAGCTTATAACCAAGATAACATCAGCATTCTCCTTCTTGAAAATGTAGCTTCTATATATTAAAGTAAGGAAGCAATATTTTATTAAAAATAGTATCAGAAGCTCAACCTATCATCACAAACCTTAAAGAAGATCCTGTTATGATAGGGGAAAAAAATAATAGATTTTGTTTTAGTCTCATGCTCACTATACAAGATCATCAAAAAACTCCTAAAGTTCAAAAACAGCAACAACAAAAAAGTGAATAAAAGTGAAAAAAATAGTTCTTATGTTAATAGTTCATATTTTTCTCTTTGGAGTCCTCAAAGCCAGATTATTATCCTACATAAATATACAGTGATAACACAGTATTAATAACTTAATGGCTAGTTGACTAATGTCAAAAAAGTTATCAGTTTGAAAAATCTACAGTTTTCTTTTCAGCTCATGCACACGATGCAGCCCTGTATTTAGTACTATTTACATAATTTTGTAATTAAATATTTTTCTAGGAGAGGAACAAGCTATATAACTCTTGATCTGCATTCTAAAAATTAGAAATTAAAGAGTGTTATGTTAAAAATATTTGACATCCTTTGTGAGTTCAGCAGTTTCTTGACTGACTTGATATTGCCTTTTCCTAATGAAAAACACAGTTTTATTGAACTATGGCCTATATACTAAAATACGTCCTTAGATAATGTTTTGAAGTTGATGTGCTACAGTAATTTATAAATTAAATTTTCATTTAGCATAAATGTATTCTATAACTATGTAGCATCAACTTATTTTAACTACTACATTTTTCATATTGTTACATACCTGTTGTGTAAGGAATTAAGTAACTGATTACTTTAAGAGCTGCATTTTAAGTATGTTAATTATTTCATTCCCATTATGTAAATAATATATGTTCATTATAGGTAATTTGANAACTACGTAGCATCAATTTATTTTAACTACTACATTTTTCATATTGTTACATACCTGTTGTGTAAGGAATTAAGTAACTGATTACTTTAAGAGCTGTGTTTTAAGTATGTTAATTATTTCATTCCCATTATGTAAATAATATATGTTCATTATAGGTAATTTGAAAAATTCAGAGAAATGGATAAAGAAAACAATTGCGCAGGAATTATCGTTGTTGCCATATTGGTGTATTTCTTTCTAGAATTTTTCTTGCCTTCATTTTACAAATATTTACTGACCCTGGTGTAAAGTGTCAGTTCAGTTCAGTTCAGTCGCTCAGTCGTGTCTGACTCTGCAACCCCATGAATTGCAGCACACGAGGCCTCCCTGTCCATCACCAACTCCCGGAGTTCACTGAAACTCACATCCATCGAGTCAGTGACGCCATCCAGCCATCTCATTCCCGGTCTTCTCCTCTTGCCCCCAATCCCTCCCAGCATCAGAGTCTTTTCCAATGAGTCAACTTTTCACATGAGGTGGCCAAANCTCTTCCCTCAGGATCTAAATTCATGTATCCTGATGTTTGCCTGATGTTCCCATTGGACAGCTAAAGATTGTCTCAAGTTTAATGTTGCTGAAATAGAACTTTTTCCAGATCATTCTTCACTCCCATAATAGCATACTTGTCTCTCACTCTTTCCCAACTCACTACTACCATTTTTGTGTACCACAAACAGGAATCAGTTCTAATTACTCTCTCTTGTTTATCCCTCAATTTCTCCCTCATAGCCTGTCCTGACTCAGAACCATGTCATACATCTTCCCATTCCCACCACTACTACAGTGCTCCAAGCCACCATCGCTTCTGATTTGTACTGTTGCAGTTTGTCTTCTGACTTATTTTTCTATTTTCATTCTTACCTATAACCCCTATCCTTTTTTCTCTATACGGCAACCAAAATAACCTGAAAGCTCAAAGTCCAGTCTACTAGTATTAAATCCTTCAGTGGCTTCTCACTGTAAAGGGAGTCAGCCTAATGTTGCATCTCCCGCCACATATACTGGTGCCATACGTGCTGAGCTCCTTTGTGCTGTTAGGCCCTCGCCCCTGTTCCCTATGCTTACATTCTCTTTCCACAGGCTAGTACCTGACTGGCATCTCAGCCTGAATATTACCCCCGCCTCTGTAGTAATATGCCCTGGCTGCATTGTCTAAGGAAACCTGTGCTCACACACATTGTACTCTTTTCCTTTGTTTTTTTTCTACTACATCAAAATGTGAAATTACCTGCTAACAGTTTATTCTGTTTCCTGTTGAAATATAAGACCTCTGAGGGCAAAGACATACTGTTTTTTACCACTTGTTTCTCCACCTTCTAGAAAGGAACCTGGCAGATAGTGAATGGACATTTACATATTTGCAGGTTAATAAGCAAGTAGAAAACACTTCTATATTACAAGTTTAAGTAATTCTTAACGTTACGGTTACCATCAGCATTGAAATACTAAAATTCTAGTTAGAAAAGGAAACAAAACTGTTCATTTTTATTCTGGTACAAAGAAAAAGCACTTTCTCCAATCAGCTTTCTCAACTTTCGAGCCTGGTTTTGGGGAATGTATTTTAACTTCTTTAATAATAATTGCTGGTTTTGTTTTGAGCATCTACTATGTTAACACGTTTTATTAGTAAATGTAAACATTTTATTAATATANATTTTTATTCTGGTACAAAGAAAAAGCACTTTCTCCAATCAGCTTTCTCAACTTTCGAGCCTGGTTTTGGGGAATGTATTTTAACTTCTTTAATAATAATTGCTGGTTTTGTTTTGAGCATCTACTATGTTAACACGTTTTATTAGTAAATGTAAACATTTTATTAATATAATTTGCATGCATAATCATATTTCTAATCCCCAAAGTGTGTTTTTTCAGGTTAGTTTTTAGTTTTTTTTTTTAATATATTTTACATATAAGGAAACTGAGACTGAGAGGTCATGTGCTTTTCCCAAGGTCACACCAATAGTAGGTGTCAAAGCAGGACTGGGATAGTTTTGTCTGAGGCCATAGGCATGTACATTGTCCACTGTGCTCGTGTAGATGCTTTGGATAAGAACACACAATTATTTTACAATGTTAGATCACTTTGATTCTTAGAATACCTAGGTACACACAACCTCACCAACATTTTTTGTCTTGCTTTTAGGCATGCTATAATTTTACCAGCATTTAATTTAAAATCACACTGATTCATTATGGTCAGTACTGGCTCATAATGACAAACAGTTCCAGACAGCAGCTTAGGAGACTTGAATTTTGATTCCAGCTCTACTATTTAGTAGCTGTGGGATCCTGGGGAGGTCAGTTATGTGCTCTAAGAATGGCTTCTCTATCAGTAAATAGAATGGATCAAACGATCTATCCTCTTAAGTAAAATACCTTCCCTTCTGTCTCTAAAGTTTTATGGCTCTTTATAGAGAAGAGTGGTCTGGAAAACCAATGAAATCTATTTAACTTAGCATCTGACTTATGTATTTAATGTAAATTGCTTATTTTAATATATTGATTTGCTCTTCTTAGAAATACACATAACAAGCAGTCTTCTTTCTTTAATCAGTCTTAAAATTTAGAGAGGTAATTAGAGGAATATGGATACAGAACATAATAGTTGTCTATTTAAATTGTTTTATTCTTTACCTACCATTGATCTTCCTCATAAACAGAGGTGCTCATTGAATTCGCTTTCTGTTTCTGTGTTTCAGTTGATTCTCTTGACATTTTCAGGTGTAAACAAGTAGAGGTGGTTTTATCTCGTCTTACAGTTTTATACTTCATGGCATTCTCTTCTAATTGTGTTGACCAGTATCTCCAAACAAGATTAAATAATAGTGGTATATCTGTCACCACCTTAACTTAGTTGGATTGTTTCTAGTTTGTAATGCTAGTTTTTGAGCTGAAAACATGTATGTTATTTTAAGAAAGTATAACAAATAAATAAGTAAAATATAGTGCTGAAAATAACCTGGAAGTTGTAGAAGTTTAATATTATGCCACTCATATAAAATGTTAAAATATGGTATGAAAGCATACCAGTGAGTGATGTCCAGTTCAGCATATTGGTCATGTGTGGTAAAAAGGAAGGAAGAGGAATGTATTGGGGAAGAAATATCCAGGGAGTTTCAATAAGTGCTAAAAGTTATAGCTATGATTATTGCTATGTTTGCAATATTTTATAAACAAAATAATTTGACTGTCTGAAGAAACATAGAGGTATCTGTTGACAAGGAATAGAGAAGGTAGGAGGCATACGTTGAACTCGGTTTTACAATTCAAGTGCACAAGTTTTCTGAAGAAGGGTCAGCTGTTTGTTCTCCTCTCTACCCTGAACATATGCACAGTATGTAGTAGGTATTCACTTAATAATTTTTGATTAAAAGAATAGAGGAAAGAGAGGAGGACACTCTTCATTAGTTTTCCCTGTTCCTTCTTTCTCCTTATTCTTTTATTGTGCGTGCATGCTAAGTCACTTTGGTCAAGTCCGAACCATTTATGACCCTGTGGGCTGTAGCCCACCATGCCCTCCTCCACGGAACCTTCCTGACCCGGAGATTGAACCAGCGTCTGTTATATCTCCTGCATTGGCAGGCAGGTTATTTGCCACTAGCACCTATACATTGTTAATTTTTTTTAAGCAAATCTTAGTTTAATAACGATGTAGATTTATTTTGTATATTAGCTCACTTTTTTTTCTGAATGTAGAAAATGTGACCAAGCTTTCCATATAACTTTCCAGAAAACAACATATTATTTCATATTTATTGAGCTGCTTGTTATGTATAAAATATATAATCAGATTAATTATGGGGTATACTACTTGTGTGCTGAGTCCTAACAATCATGCTAGGCTACATTCAGAGGAGGCACAATAGTTTCACAGTTTTCAATGCCTGCTGTCGCCCAGTTATATTATGCTTTATCATTCTTTTGAAATTAGATATATCATATATTAACAAGACATTTCAAACTGTGGTGAAATTCAGAATATACAGCTTATTTTTTAATTTTAAAAGAAAATTGGAATTAAAAGGTCACACTCTATGTATTTTCTGTCTATGATAAAATGCATGATAATATCTTTAAAAGTTAAGAGAAGTAAAATCATCTTTTAAAAATGCTTTCATATTTCAGTGGAGAATTAGAGATTTGTTTCCTGGATAACTGTTGAACACCTGTATTATGAAAATTAGCACTTTCCAAATGTTTAATTAATTTAATTGAATAGTATGGTTGCCACATAATTTGGCTATGAGATCATTTTTATGTTAAAAAGTTAAATTTATAATTTAATTTTCCTTAAATGTTACATTTTGTCAGCTTTATATTCAATTTAATATTATACCAGGATTTTCTTTTGAGACCCTTCAATTTGAACTCTCAACATTTCCAAAAGCTTCCAAAAGTCCTTCACGGACCTATCTCTGTAAAGGCTTGTGATTCTTTTTCTTAAAAATAGAGACTATTTTTTCTTTCTGAGAAAGTAAACCTTTGTGTTGGGATCTGTCAAAGAATTGAGAAAGCCATGGACCTTGATAATAAATCTTCTTTACACAGGCTTATTTGAAGACAAAAGAGCAGCCATCCCAAGGTAATGGCAGAATTTTATGTTTCTCAGAAATTGTTCCTTGCAACATTTTCCCAGTACCCCTTTTTGTTCTCAACCATTTCTGTATCCTCGTGATATTCAGGAAATATAACACAACAAATCCTGATATTGTCAGAATGCTTGAAAAAATGAAAAGGCAAGTGGTATGTTTATCAGGATTTCTATAAATAATCTTCAAGGTGCACAACGGCTAAACTGTTTTGGATTTAAAGATTGCTTTTCAGTCATTTCTGCAAGACAGATTTAAGATCTTTTTGCATGACTGAGCAATTAATGCAATGAGTATCTCTTGGACAAAAAATGAATTCTTGGTATTTTGGAAATATAAGTGAGGTTTAAATTTACTGATCATGAGCAGTTCTACTTGTCTGGAATATTGGAAGGAGAATTGTTTGGAGTCAGACAGAGCTGAGTTTAAATCCAGGTCCTCTTACACTTTTAGGTGTGTTACCGAGGGTAGTTCTTTAATGGCTTTAATTCTCAATTTTCTGGATGGGAAGTGGGAATGATAATACTTAACGTTGCCTGGCACTTGTGAGTATTAGATACAGTGTATGTGAAAACTCTGTATTTAATAAATACTGAAAAAGTCAAAACTACTATTTATTTGTTTCCTATGCAGTTATATAGTAGGGTAGTTATAGATACAGTAAAGAGGTATTGAGACTGTGATATGATAGAAATGACACTAGCCCCTGAGGATTCTGTAGTTAGCAAGTCAGAGAAAATCTGCTATCATGGAGATTACACTGTAGTGAGGGAAGACAGATAATATATAAAATAAGCAAGTAAATGGTTATTTCATTGTGATAAGTGTTATGAAGAACTGTTCTTTCCTGTTCTTTCCTCTGGTTGGTGGGAGAAAGGCTGGTTCCATGTGCATGACATCAGAAAACTCACTAAGACTGTATAACAAAAACAAAACTATTTAGGCATATAAAGTTAAAGGCAGAGAGAACAGCTAGTGCCATTTGTTCAGGGATCAAAAGGAAGACCAGCATATTTGGAGCTAACATAAGCAAGTTGGAGAACTGTTGAAGATGAAGCTAAAAAGGTGGGAGGGGCCAGATTTTATAGGATTTTACAGGCCATGGTAGGAGTCTAGACTCTAAATACAGTACTCCTGGAGGGTTTCAAGCAAAGTTGGGGTGTGATATCCTCCATGCCTTACAAAAATTGCTCCCTATCATATGGAGAATCAGTTGTACAACAGTAAAATGGAAGCTGATGGAAGGTATTAGATCCTGCCAGGAAATATGGAATGGAAATACTGAAATGGTATTATCTGTGGTAATAGAGACAACGGGAGTTGGCTCCGGAGTATGAGAGAAAGAAAAGAATCAAAGAATGACTCCTAGAGCTTGTATTTGAGCAACTGTATAAATTAGAGACCAGGAGAGGTATAAGGATTTTGAGGGAGGTTGGTAGTGCCTGGGGAAAGGCAATCAAGTTTGGCTTGGTACCTGGTCTGTTTGAAGTGCTTATTTAAAAGTTCAGTGAAAACATCAAGTAGCAGTGGACATATGACCTTAAAACATGGAATATGTGCCAGGCTGAAGGTATAAATTAGAGAGTCAACATAAAATAGATGGCATTTGAGGCCCTTTAGCGCTATCTCCAGATAAGAGTAACAGAGTCCTAAAAACACTGATAAAAGGAAGTTAAAAGAAATAAAAGATATGGGGAAAATTCAGAGAACTAAGAGAAGAAAGTTAACAAAGAGTCCAGTGTTGTATTGGTAAGGATGCTTTAACTGCAAGTAATAGAAAATGTAACTTTTTAATAGTTCATACCTTGTGTTGATATATTCAGAATTAAAACTATTAGATGGTTGTAGGGTTAATTAATCGACGATGTTTCTTTGTCTTCTGATGTTGTCTGTGTGTGGACTTTACGTTTACCTCTCCCTCTTATCCTCCAGGTCTGAATGTATTTGTCATTTTTAGGACGGGGACAAGTTTCTCTGAAACTTTTAGGCTGTTCTAGTGAAACGCTCATAGCATTGTACTTTCATTGAACATGTCTTAATTGCAATTATAGTTAGTAATCATTGTTTTGGACAGAGATTAAAAGATTCATAAGGCTCAGAACCTGCCTTATATATCAGTTGTTTTTTTTTTTTCTTATTAGCACCTGTCACAATAACTGACACACAGTTGATAATCAGGGGAAAATGTATGAATGGCTTTTGTAGCTCTCTGAATTATCTTTGCAAATAGGTTTTTCAAATGTCACTTTATCAAATATTTTTTCTAATGTTTTATAGTATTGATCATGAAATATTGAGAAATACTTTATACTTATAGAATAACTAATTGGCTATAGAAAACATCAGTTAAGTAGACACATTTTCAGGTAAGCTTTTTAACTGATTTGGTACTTACCACAAGGCCTACTTTTGACAGTCATTTACAGTGGTATCAATACTTGATTTTCATTATGGTAACAGTTTAAAGCAAAGAGTTTAAAACATTTAACTTTTCTTTTAAGAGCAAAATAGTGTTTATACAATTATTTTGAAGTCAGAATGTAGAAAATGTGGCTGTTATATTTGACTCTGTCTGATATGAATGAAGTACCACTACTAGAGAAAATTTCTGTGTGGAATTTTCTAAAATGTTATTTTTATTTTTTTGAAGCAAAATCAAACTTTTTTTCACTCATGAGAAATTAATGTGCCATAGGAAATGTGTTACTTGCATGTCTAATGAGCTATTCATTTCCAATAAGACTGAGAAGATTAATGGATTCACTCCAGGGAAAATAGCATTCAACTTGAAATAGAGACATTTGCAGCAACTTAATCTGTTCACTTGGGAGTCAAGTTTTAAAAAGTCACTTTTAAGCATAAGTTTATTTCTCAAAGAGGTAATCCTTTGACGTCGACTTAATCTTAATAAAAGAGTCGTCAGTGTAAGCAGCAGCAGCAAGCAGTGTAAGTCACGTTGAGAAGTGTTTGTTCCAAAGATGCAGAACCCCAATCATTGAGAATGGAGGAGGATATGTTATTCCGATGCCATACCCCAACTCTAGAATATAACTCGTTCTTTAAAAAAAAAAAAAAAAAAAACTCTCATTATATATTGTCATAGTTCAGCTTTTTCTCTTTACATTTTATGCCTGATAGACTTTAAAATATACATTCTCCATTGCACTGTAATTATATGACTGCCTGTCTACCACCTTGGGCTTCCCTGATAGCTCAGTTGGCAAATGCAGGAGACTTGGGTTCAGTCCCTGGGTTGGGAAGATCTCCTGGAGAAGGGAAAGGCCACCCACTCCAGTATTCTGGCCTGGAGAATCCCATGGACTATATGGTTGTAAAGAGGCAGACACAGCTGGGCAACCTTCAGTTTCACTTTTGTACCACATTGGAGCACAGGCTCCTCTAGGCAGGAAGACATTTCATTCATTTTATTTCCAGTACCTTTCCCAGTGTCTGACACACAGTCATTGTTCAATAAATTTTTGCAGGAGGAAGAAAGGAAGGATATCTAGGAATAGAACTTACTTCAATATTTAAAATTATCTTTAAAAGATAAAAATGTTTAATATGAGTCAGGGGATGAAGAGTCTTGTAAAATGAGAAGATTATTTTACTGTTAAGAGTCGAATTTGATTCTCATGGTTCTTACTCAACTTCATGAATCCTCAAAACACTACAATGAATTTCATGTGTGAAACATAACTCAGTATCTCTGAATGATTTTATGATTTTACTAGCAAGCAGTAAATACAGTTTACTGGTTTACAGTATGGAGTCTGTAATGAGCTGTCCATATCACAAAAATGCTGAAACTGTTACTCATAACTGATAACCTCTGTATATTATGTTGGTGAGAAGCTTTATAGTATTTACAGCATAAGTNAAGTTGGAGAACTGTTGAAGATGAAGCTAAAAAGGTGGGAGGGGCCAGATTTTATAGGATTTTACAGGCCATGGTAGGAGTCTAGACTCTAAATACAGTACTCCTGGAGGGTTTCAAGCAAAGTTGGGGTGTGATATCCTCCATGCCTTACAAAAATTGCTCCCTATCATATGGAGAATCAGTTGTACAACAGTAAAATGGAAGCTGATGGAAGGTATTAGATCCTGCCAGGAAATATGGAATGGAAATACTGAAATGGTATTATCTGTGGTAATAGAGACAACGGGAGTTGGCTCCGGAGTATGAGAGAAAGAAAAGAATCAAAGAATGACTCCTAGAGCTTGTATTTGAGCAACTGTATAAATTAGAGACCAGGAGAGGTATAAGGATTTTGAGGGAGGTTGGTAGTGCCTGGGGAAAGGCAATCAAGTTTGGCTTGGTACCTGGTCTGTTTGAAGTGCTTATTTAAAAGTTCAGTGAAAACATCAAGTAGCAGTGGACATATGACCTTAAAACATGGAATATGTGCCAGGCTGAAGGTATAAATTAGAGAGTCAACATAAAATAGATGGCATTTGAGGCCCTTTAGCGCTATCTCCAGATAAGAGTAACAGAGTCCTAAAAACACTGATAAAAGGAAGTTAAAAGAAATAAAAGATATGGGGAAAATTCAGAGAACTAAGAGAAGAAAGTTAACAAAGAGTCCAGTGTTGTATTGGTAAGGATGCTTTAACTGCAAGTAATAGAAAATGTAACTTTTTAATAGTTCATACCTTGTGTTGATATATTCAGAATTAAAACTATTAGATGGTTGTAGGGTTAATTAATCGACGATGTTTCTTTGTCTTCTGATGTTGTCTGTGTGTGGACTTTACGTTTACCTCTCCCTCTTATCCTCCAGGTCTGAATGTATTTGTCATTTTTAGGACGGGGACAAGTTTCTCTGAAACTTTTAGGCTGTTCTAGTGAAACGCTCATAGCATTGTACTTTCATTGAACATGTCTTAATTGCAATTATAGTTAGTAATCATTGTTTTGGACAGAGATTAAAAGATTCATAAGGCTCAGAACCTGCCTTATATATCAGTTGTTTTTTTTTTTTCTTATTAGCACCTGTCACAATAACTGACACACAGTTGATAATCAGGGGAAAATGTATGAATGGCTTTTGTAGCTCTCTGAATTATCTTTGCAAATAGGTTTTTCAAATGTCACTTTATCAAATATTTTTTCTAATGTTTTATAGTATTGATCATGAAATATTGAGAAATACTTTATACTTATAGAATAACTAATTGGCTATAGAAAACATCAGTTAAGTAGACACATTTTCAGGTAAGCTTTTTAACTGATTTGGTACTTACCACAAGGCCTACTTTTGACAGTCATTTACAGTGGTATCAATACTTGATTTTCATTATGGTAACAGTTTAAAGCAAAGAGTTTAAAACATTTAACTTTTCTTTTAAGAGCAAAATAGTGTTTATACAATTATTTTGAAGTCAGAATGTAGAAAATGTGGCTGTTATATTTGACTCTGTCTGATATGAATGAAGTACCACTACTAGAGAAAATTTCTGTGTGGAATTTTCTAAAATGTTATTTTTATTTTTTTGAAGCAAAATCAAACTTTTTTTCACTCATGAGAAATTAATGTGCCATAGGAAATGTGTTACTTGCATGTCTAATGAGCTATTCATTTCCAATAAGACTGAGAAGATTAATGGATTCACTCCAGGGAAAATAGCATTCAACTTGAAATAGAGACATTTGCAGCAACTTAATCTGTTCACTTGGGAGTCAAGTTTTAAAAAGTCACTTTTAAGCATAAGTTTATTTCTCAAAGAGGTAATCCTTTGACGTCGACTTAATCTTAATAAAAGAGTCGTCAGTGTAAGCAGCAGCAGCAAGCAGTGTAAGTCACGTTGAGAAGTGTTTGTTCCAAAGATGCAGAACCCCAATCATTGAGAATGGAGGAGGATATGTTATTCCGATGCCATACCCCAACTCTAGAATATAACTCGTTCTTTAAAAAAAAAAAAAAAAAAAACTCTCATTATATATTGTCATAGTTCAGCTTTTTCTCTTTACATTTTATGCCTGATAGACTTTAAAATATACATTCTCCATTGCACTGTAATTATATGACTGCCTGTCTACCACCTTGGGCTTCCCTGATAGCTCAGTTGGCAAATGCAGGAGACTTGGGTTCAGTCCCTGGGTTGGGAAGATCTCCTGGAGAAGGGAAAGGCCACCCACTCCAGTATTCTGGCCTGGAGAATCCCATGGACTATATGGTTGTAAAGAGGCAGACACAGCTGGGCAACCTTCAGTTTCACTTTTGTACCACATTGGAGCACAGGCTCCTCTAGGCAGGAAGACATTTCATTCATTTTATTTCCAGTACCTTTCCCAGTGTCTGACACACAGTCATTGTTCAATAAATTTTTGCAGGAGGAAGAAAGGAAGGATATCTAGGAATAGAACTTACTTCAATATTTAAAATTATCTTTAAAAGATAAAAATGTTTAATATGAGTCAGGGGATGAAGAGTCTTGTAAAATGAGAAGATTATTTTACTGTTAAGAGTCGAATTTGATTCTCATGGTTCTTACTCAACTTCATGAATCCTCAAAACACTACAATGAATTTCATGTGTGAAACATAACTCAGTATCTCTGAATGATTTTATGATTTTACTAGCAAGCAGTAAATACAGTTTACTGGTTTACAGTATGGAGTCTGTAATGAGCTGTCCATATCACAAAAATGCTGAAACTGTTACTCATAACTGATAACCTCTGTATATTATGTTGGTGAGAAGCTTTATAGTATTTACAGCATAAGTATCAGTTCAGTTCAGTCGCTCAGTCATGTCCGACTCTTTGCGACCCCATGAATCGCAGCATGCCAGGCCTCCTTGTCCATCACCAACTCCCGGTGTTCACTCAGACTCACATCCATTGAGTCAGTGATGCCATCCAGCCATCTCATCCTCTGCCGTCCCCTTCTCCTCCTGCCCCCAATCCCTCCCACCATCAGAGTCTTTTCCAATGAGTCAACTCTTCGCATGAGGTGGCCAAAGTACTGTAGTTTCAGCTTCAGGATCATTCCCTCCAACATAAGTATACTTATTTCTAAATCATGTAACAAAGATCATTTGTTTGCCTATCTGTTCTTACTTCTTGTGTCAAGACAAATTTGATTTTAAAAGCGTTGCAAAACCATATACGATGAGTATGAAGCACCCAGCTTCTTTTGATAACTTCTTATATAATAGGACAGTTATCAAGCCTAAACATCAAGTTATATAAATAACATCATTTTCATTAGGGGAGTTTGTGTTACCTTTCACTTTTTGAATGTCTTCTACCTCTTCTCTAAAGTAGCACTTTAAGATTGTGATACTACCATTTATATAAATTCTACTTCTTTGACAGTGCTTTGATACATAGTCTAGGTAAATATTAACTATAGGGCTTGACTAAGCAAAAAAAATTTTTATTGAAGTATAATTTTTTAATTGAATATTGATTTACAGTATTGTGGTAGGTTCACATGTACAGCAGGGTGACTTGGTTATACACATATTTATACACAATAAATTTTTTATGCCTTTCTATTATAGTTCCCTGTGCTGTAGAGTAAATCCTTGCTGTTTATCCAGTTTACAAATGGTAGTGTGTATCTCTTAATGCCATACTCCTAACTTACCTTCCCCCTACCCCTTTCCCTTTTGGTAACCATAAGTTTGTTTTCTGGGTCTGTGAGTCTGTTTCTGTTTTGTAAATAATTTCATTTGTATAGTTTTTTTTAGATTCCATATGGTATTCATCTTTCTCTTTCTGCCTTATGTTGCTTAGTATCATATTCTCGAGGTTCACCCATGTTGCTGCAAATGACATTGTTTCATTCTTTGTGTGGATGAGTAATATTCCATTGTGTTTATGTACCAGTTCTTTATCCATTCATCTGTTGATGGGCACTAAGGTTGTTCCATGGCTACTGTAAATAGTGCTGCTATGAGCATTAGGGTGCATGTATCTTTTCAAATTTGAGTTTTTGTCTTTTCTGGATATATGAGCAGGAGTGGGATTGCTGGATCATAGGGTAACTCTATTTTTAGGTTTTTAAGGAACACATACTATTTTCCATAGTGGCTGTACCAATTTACATTCCCACCAGCAGTATAGGAGGGTTCCCTTTTCACCAAACCCTCTTCAGCATTTAGTATTTGTAAACTTTTTCATGATGACCATTCTGAACTGTGTGAGATAGTACCTCAATATAGTTTTGATTTGCATTTCTCTAATAATTGGCAGTGTTGAAAATCTTTTCATGTACTTGTTGCTCATCTCTGTGTCTTCTTTGGAGATATGTCTATTTAGGTCTTCTGCCCATTTTTTGATTGGGTTGTTTGTTTGTTTCTGAGTTGTATATTATTGTTGTTTAGTTGCTAAGTTGTATCTGACTTGTTGCAACCCTGTGGACTGTAAACCACCAGACTTCTCTGTCTATGGGATTTCTCAAGCAAGAATACTGGAATGGGTTGCCATTTCCTTCTCCAAGGGTCATACTGATCCAGGGATCAAACCTGAATCCACTGCATTGACAGGCTGATTCTTTACCACTGAGCCACCAGGAAGCCCTGAGTTGTATGAGTTGTTTGTATATTTTGGAAATCAAGCCCTTGTCAGTCACAACATTTGTAAATATTTTCTCCCAGTCCATAGGTTGTTTTTTCATTTTGTTTACGGTTTCCTTGTGGCTTCGACAGTAAAGAATCTGCCTGCAATGCAGGACACCTCAGTTCAATCCGTGGGCCAGGAAGATCTCCTGGAGAAGGGAATGGCTACCTTCTGGAGAATTCCATGAAGACGGAAAGACGGGCTATAGTCCATGGGGTCACAAAGAGCTAGAAACAACTGAGCAACTAACTCATTTCTTTTCTTGCTGTGCAAGAGCTTATAAGTTTGATTAGGGCCCATTTGTTTATCTTTGCTTTTATTGCTTTTTGCCCTGGGAGATTGACTTAAGAAAACATTGGTACAATGTCAGAGAATATTTTGCCTGTGTTCTCTTCTAGAAGTTTTATGGTGTCATGTCTTAATAAGTCTTGAAGTCACTTTGAGTTTAATTTTGTGCATGGTGTGAAGGAGTGTTCTAACATTATTGATTAACATGTGGCTGTCCAGCTTTCCAAACATCACTTGCTGAAGAAAATGTCTTTCTCCATTATATATGTCATCTTTGTTGAAGAAGACTAATTGACCAAAGGCTACTACTGCTAAGTCACTTCAGTCGTGTCCGACTCTGTGCGACCCCATAGACAGCAGCCCACCAGGCTCCCCCGTCCCTGGGATTCTCCAGGCAAGAACACTGGAGTGGGTTGCCATTTCCTTCTCCAGTGCATGAAAGTGAAAAGTGAAAGTGAAGTCGCTCAGTTGTGTCCAACTCCTAGCAACCCTATGGACTGCAGCCTACCAGACTCCTCTGCCCGTGGGATTCTCCAGGCAAGAGTACTGGAGTGGGTTGCCATTGCCTTCTCCATGACCAAAGGCATACAGGCTTATTTCTGTGTTCTCTTTTCTGTTCCATTGATCTGTGTCTGTTTTTGTGCCAGTACCATGCTGTTTTAATTACTGTAGCTCTGTAGTATTGTCTGAAGTCTAGAAATGTTATACCTCCAGCTTTGTTCTTTTTTCTCAGGATTGCTTAGAACGACTTTTGGTGTGCCCCATAGATTTTCTGTGGTTGTGTTTTATTGTCATCTGTCTCAAGGTATTTTTTATTTCCTCTTTTATTTCATCATTGACTCACTGATTTTTTTAGTAACATTTTGCTTAGTCTCCATGTAATCATTTTTTCCCCTTGTTTCTCTTTCTGTGATTGATTTCTAGTTTCACGTCCTAGTTAGAAAAGATATTTGAAATAATTTCTATCCTCGTAATTTATAGAGGTTTGTTTTGTGTCCTGTTACGTAGAGGATGTATTTATCCTAAAGAATGTTCCATATGCACTTGAAAAGTATATATATTCTGGTCTTTTTAGATGTACTATCCTATAATACTGGAGAAGGAAATGGCAGCCCACTCCAGTACTCTTGCCTGGAAAATCCCACGGATCACGGAGCTGGGTAAGCTGCCGTCCATGGGGTCGCAAAGAGTCGGACACGACTGAGCAACTTCACTTTCACTTTCACTATCCTATAATACTGTACTATCCTGTACTGTCCTGTTCTGTTGTGTCATTTAGGATCTCCATTGCCTTATTGAATTCCCATTAGTTTGTCCCTTTATGTCTGTTATTATTTAGGTATTTAAACACTTCTATAATGGGTGCATATACACCTCTTCTTGAATTGATCTCTTTATCATTGTGTAGTCTCCTTTGTCTTTCTTTATGATCTTTGTTTTAAAGTCTGTTTTGTCTGATATGAATATTGCTACTTTTGCTTTGTCATTTCCATTTACATGAAACACCTTTTTCTTTTTCTATCCCCTCTCTTTCAATGTATACATTTTCTTCCCTAAAGAAAATCTCTTGTAGGCAGCATATTGAAGGTTTTTGTTTTATTATCTAGTCTGCCACTCTGTGTCTTGATTGGAGAATTTAGTCCGTTTACCTTTAACGTATTTATTGATAATTATTTATTGCCATTTTAAACCTTGTTTTCCAGTTGATTCCTTTGTATTCCTTCTTTATCCCTGTCTTTGTTTTTCTCTTGTGGTTTGATGGTTTTCTTTTCTATTATGCTATAGTTCCTTTCTTTTTGATTTTTGTGAAGTTACTGCATGTTTTTGATTTCCAATTGTCCTGGTTTTCAAGTATATTAACCTATAGCTTACCTACTTGCTTTCAACTGGTAGTCATATAAACTCAAATATATTCTAAAAGATCTACATTTTTCTTACTTCCCTCCCTACATTTTATGATGTCCTATTTTATATCTTGATTTTTATCCTTTTGCTGTTCATTGTAGTTATAATTGCTTTCACAGAATTTTTTTCATTGCTTTTTATTGTTAATATTTGTACTAGCTTATTTAAGTAATCTTCAATCCTTTTATTTATTTGCCTTTCATGTAGATACTTGCTTCTTTTCCGTTTAGTGAAGACCTTTAGATAGTTCTTTTTTTTTTTTTTTTTTAGTTTATATTTATTTTTATTTTATTTTTTTGGGTTACAGAGTTTATTTTTTTATTTTTTTTTAATTTTATTAAAATTTTCCATCTCAGGTGTACATGAGTTCCCAATCTTGAACCCCCCCCACACACCTCCCACCCCATATCAACTCTCTGGATCATCCCGGTGCACCAGTCACAAGCATCCTGTATCCTGTATCGAACATAGACTGACGATTTGTTTCCTACATGATAGTATACATGTTTCAGTGCCATTCTCCCAAATCTCCCTACCCTCTCCCTCTCCCTCAAAGTCCAAAAGTCCATTCTATACATCTGTGTGTCTTTTGCTGTCTCGCACACAGGGTTATCATTACCGTGTTTCTAAATTCCGTATATATGAGTTAGTATACTGTATTGGTGCTTTTCTTTCTGGCTTACTTCACTCTGTATAATTGGCTCCAGTTTCATCCATCTCATTAGAACTGATTCAAATGTATTCTTTTTAATGGCTGAGTAATACTCCATCCTGTATATGTACCACAGCTTTCTTATCCATTCATCTGTTGATGGACATAGATATTTCTTGTAAGATTGGTTTAGTGTTCACAGAGCTAACCTCTAGGGTAGCTCAAATGGTAAAGAATCTGCCTGCAATACAGGAGGTGGTGGTGGTTGGGATCTTCCCAACCCAGGAATCAAAGCCAGATCTCCTGCATTGCAGGCAAATTCTTTAATGACTGAGCTGTGAGGGAACTCAAGTTCAATCCTTGGATCGAGAAGATCCCCTGGAAAAGGGCATAGCAACCCACTCCAGTATTTTTGCTTGGAGAATTCCACAGACAGAGGAGCCTGGCGGGCTACAGTCCATGGAGTCACAGTCAGTCAGACATGACTGAGCATCTAACACAACAATAATAAGTAAATTTAAAAACAAGAATTTCTCAGATAAGCAAAAACTAAAAGAATTTACTTTTATGTATTTGTCAGGGCAGGTAAGGGTTTCCCTGGTGGCTCAGACAGTAAATAATCCACCTGCAGTGCAGGAGACCTGGGTTTGATCGATGGGTTGGGAAGATCCCCTGGAGGAGGGCATGGCAAACCACTTCAGTATTCTTGCCTGGAGAATCCCAATGGACACAATCCTGGTGGGCTACAGTCCCTGGGATCACAAAGAGTCAGACACAACTGAGTGACTCTCTCTCACATGCACACGCACACACACACAGAGCAGATGAGCTCGACATCCCTCTACTCTGCCATCTTGATCTCCTCCACCAAAATCCTTTTAATATTATATATGTAAAATGCTTTTTAAATATATGTTGCATCACACTTCTCATCATATTGTAAAGGATAAACAAAATGTTGTCACATATTACTGAAGAGGTCACTTCTTCCACAGTGGCCAATTCCAATATCAATGGCTATTGCTTATATTAATAAATATAAATATGCTACATATAAGTATTTTCTAGCTTGTATAAGGAACTCATTTATTGATGAATAATTTCTGGTCATAAAACAGTGCACGTATGACTGGAAATTTTAATGAGTCAGTCACTGATTTTCATACAACCTAGAAATTTCTTAGCTGTGGAACTATAATTTTACTGGTGAGCTTTTTTACCTCAAACATTTTTAGACATTATTTTTGCCTCATTTTTGGTTGATGAAATTTAACTTGCTCTTGTATGTGTATGTTTAGGACAGAAAAAACCAAACAACATAAATTTAGAAATGTCTCTTCTCATTGAATACCCGTGGGAAAAGTAAAAATTCATGTGTATTATCTTTAAATATTAGCACATTTAGGATTTTCATAATGTTACATTTAGTGAATAATAGATGATTTATGCAAAAAATACTTTCTGAAGAGCCTCTTAAAATGTTATATCTTAATATAACATAAGCTTTTAATTGATATACATTGGATTTGTGCTGTTCTCATTTGAAAATATATTGCCCCTTTATAGAATTTGATTTCTAGTGTATACTTCTAAGCTTATTTCCTAGATATTAGAAGCCTACCAGAGAAGGAAAATTTATTATCTTTAAGATCATAAGTTCTGCAGGGGTTATCAAACATATGCCTTATACAAGAACTCATCTGTCAGAGAAGAAAAGAATATGATTAAAATTTCTAGGCCCAGCAGGTTAGCAACGTGCTAAATACCTAAAAATTCAAAGTTGTGCTTTTTTTTCATGTTTATGGGAAGATACAAGTTTATAGAATTAGGTTTATGCTCATTAAGTGTCTGCCCTAACTCACATTTACCATCCATCATTCATTTTCCCTTTTTTAATTCGATTTTGCCAGACTCTTATATTGCAGTTACTGTTTTCCATTCCCTTTTAATATGCGCTCCCCCCCCCCCCCCCCCCAGATGGCTGACCAGTCCTTAGGGCCTTTCTTCCCAGGTCACAGAAATTCTCTCGGTCTCAAATCATACATGAGAAATCCAAAGCCTCATCTTTAACTATCCCATTTCCATGCCATCAAAAAACAACACAAGGAAGTTAAAGGTAACAAGAGAAACTAAACATTTAGAAGGGCATACCTACTCAACTAAAGATTTAGAAGGGCAAACTTACTCAACTAGATCTCCAGAATCACAAATGAGAGATATGATTGCTAGTAAATGAAATAAATGAGATATGAAATTCATATATACTCATACATGAAATTAGAGATTTATTACCATCCCTTTGGGGCTTCCCAGGTGGCACAGAGTTAAAGAATTCACCTGCTAATGCAGGAGACACAGGTTCGATCCCTGGGTCAGGAAGGTGCCCTGGAGTGGCAATTGGCAAACCTCTCCAGTATCCTTACCTGGAAAATTCCATGGCAGAGCCTGGAGAGCTACAGTCCATGGGGTTGCCAAGAGTCGGACATGACTGAGCATATAGCTACTAACATAAAGCTCATGATTTTGTAATATTAGATAATATTACAATATTAGACAATATTTAACTATCTTTTGTTGAATCACTAAGTAGAGGAAAAAGGTAGAAATTTATAAAATAGCTCCATCTTACTTAGCAGCATTTATGTTTGAGCTAGGTTCACTAAGAACTTCCCAGGTTACTGTAATTTCACAGTATAGCCCTAGACTTTCTAATCAAATATACAACTTCTGTCATAAGAAAACCTCTTTTGCTTTTTACTGTAAATTTAATTAAGCATTTCTTGTAAGTTCATTTCAGTATCTTTATCACGGCCCACTAAAGTTGGGATTCAGTTGTAAAACGGTAGACTAATTGCCTTTTGTATTAAATGAAATAAGAATCTCAAATATGCAACGTCAGGAGATTTAATTGTGGTCTTCAATTGCTTATTCAGTGCATTGGAAAACTGAATGCCAGAAGTACAGAAAAAAGGGCCAAAGGTTATTAAATGTAGCACATCACACACATATTGCACTTTACTTAATGATCCAAGTGTTTATTGCCATGAAGTAAATGCACCATTTAAAGAATTATGGTGGAATTGTAAAACGTTAAAAACTCTAATTAATTTTAGTCTGAAGCATGCAGCATGCTCATTTTTGCCTAAAACATTTTCATTATCATCAGTATTTTTTCAGTTATTAAGATACATTTTTCCCATTGTGTAGCACTAGCTTATTTTCAGTATTAAAAGCACAATCTTAAATGCTGTTGAGAGTTACATCTGGTACGTTTTAAATGAGTAAAAGAGTAATTTTTGACCACAGACTAGAGTATATTATATATTGCTTTTCTATATTAACAGGTTAAGTGTGTCTTCATATTTTTTACTGGAAGCTGCATATATACTGCAGTTTTGAAGGATCATAGTTAAAGCATACAGATAATTTCAATGATTAATTTGAATCTGATTATAGAAACTCTTCTGATTAAAGGAATATTTAAAATCTAAAGAAAATACCATAAGAAAATAGAAATATTGCAGTGCTTAGTTGTACTTTCTCACTTTATTTTACTGTTCCCACCATATGTCTTTGTCTGCTGCTATAAAGTGAAAACAGCTGACATCATTCTCTTTGAAAACAGTCTCCCATTATGCTTCCTTATTTCTGGAAATAAAGCTTATATTTTCTGACTGTGAAAGTAATCTGTACTCAAGAGTACAAATGTAAGAAAAATGCCTGGAAGCACAAACAAGAAAGTAAAAAATTAATAGCATCATCATCATAAACAGTTGAGGTACTTAAGAAAGGAATTTTAAGTACAAAAATGGAAAGTGTAAACAATTTATTTTGGTCGTATATTTTTAATGTAGAGGCTAAAGTAACCTTGAATTTTCTTTTACATAAAATCTTTGTGCATAAATCACCCTTACTTTGAATTTAGAAAACTTTCATCAAGTATTCATTTCTATTTTGTTTTTTAAATCTTTTTTTTTTAATTTTAAAATAATTTTAGACTTACCAAAACTTAGGGGTTTCCCTGGTGGCTCAGAGGGTAAAGCATCTGCCCACAATGCGGAAGACCTGGGTTTGATCCCTGGGTTGGGAAGATAACCTGGAGAAGAAAATGACAACCCACTCCAGTATTTTTGCCTGCAGAATCCCATGGACAGACGGAGGAGCCTGGTAGGCTACAGTCCACCGGGTTGCAAAGAGTCAGACACATCTGAGCAACTTCACTTTCACTTCCAAAAGCTGCAGAAATAGCACAGATAGCTCCCATTTGCCCTTCATCCAGCTTCCTATAGTGTTACTGTCTTCTACTGTTCAATTCTTTTATAGAGCATTTATCTGATGTTTTCTTATTAGATTGAGGTTCATGCATTGCTGGAAAGGATACCACAAATCAGAATTAACGTGCCCTTCGTAAAGCATCTTACCAAAGGGTTCATGTTAATATGCATTACTGGTAATGTTAACCCTAATCATTTGGTTAAGGTAGTATTTGACAGATTACTCTAAAGGTACTCATAAAGTCATCTTTAAAAATAAAATGAAATAGTGGGGAAAGTTTGTCCCTTTGTATAATGCAACCTTTAAAAAAAATCATTTAAAACTTGACAGTCTGTAGTGTAAATACAGAGTCATCTTTATTCATAGACTGTAATTTTGAGTCTAGATACTACCTGAGCATTAAGAAGTCCAGCTGCTAAAATAATTGCTCTTTGTTTGGAATTGGTTACCTCAAGAGAAAGGAAAAGTGTGATGGATAGGTTTTATTGGCATTAATTCTTTCAATTATTTTGAGAGCAAAGTCAAATTTGTAAATAAAGGGAAATAGAAAGCCACCTCTTCCAAACTGATGCTGCAAGCTGAGTAGTATTTAAACAGACTCTTTTGGGTTTTATGGGATCTAGTTTAGATGGAAAGTGGCACTGTTTCTACTTATTTTCTGTTTGGATGACTCTTTCGGTCTCATGTTGCCACCTGGAGCATGAGTCCATAATTACATGGTCCGTGTATGCCTAGAAATTATCATTCTCCTCACTCCAACAATGCTGTCAGTGTACAAGGAGCAAGGAGGCCAGAGAATCACGTGTAATGATTTGACATTACTAGTGTTACTGTTATGTGTGTGTCTTCCTGAAATTCTGCATGTAACAGCAGATCTGCAAGGTTGCTATAAACACGTTTCCTGGAGTATAAATTAACAGGTTTAAACATTAAGAGGTAAACCTGTCTACTTCCCAGTAGCCCCAAAGGGCACATTTTCTTGTTGGCTGCTTCACAATACTTCATGAAACAAATGTCAGACTTGTCAGGGCTGTCACTAAGAAAATGATCCTTGTAGCAAGGGTCTTTCACTGGGAAACAAACAGATGTCTTATCTTAGAAAAGAGTGACAAAACCTGCCATCTATCAGAAGAAATTTTTGCCAGCCTTTATTAATCCAGTAGCGAAGAAATACTTCGGTAAAAGAGCTTCCTTTCTTTGTAGTTTCATTCATTACGCAGTCATTTATGAATGATATTTGATTTGCTGCCTGAACTATTTTAATGATTTTATTAATTTTGAACTGTTTATAAAGTTCTTATAAAAATTGACAATGTAACATTAGATTTCTAACAAGTTAGCCTTCTGGGAAAAAAAAAAAAAACCAAGACAACTTCTAAAATCGTTTCTGGAGTTTTATTATATCTGATTCTGATGTTTTATTTATAGTGATTAAAATCTATTACTGTTAGTTTTATTATTTTGGTGATACTATACCACAGCAATTATGTTGTGTGGGACTCTTATCAGTGGGACTAAATGCCTTCTCTGCCCTTCCATAATCCTTTCCTGTATCCAGATTACAGCTATTTTTATGCAGAGGAAGAAGACATTGTATCTTGCTAACTTACGTAAATAGTTTAAAGGCACAGAAAGGCAAGATATTTTAAGACATCCTCTCATCATAAGAAACTTTTGTACCTGTCCTGAACAGGAGGTACTATTAGAATAGACATGCATTTATTAGCTATTCTTTATTACTAAGGAAAATTCAACAAAAAGACTGACATTATTATAGTGAAAGTGAAAGTGACGTCACTTGGTCGTGTCAGACTCTTTGCAACCCCATTGACTGTAGCCTACCATGCTCCTCCATCCATGGGATTTTCCAGGCAAGAGTATTGGAGTGGGTTGCCATTTATGGAAGTAAATATTATAGATAATTCCGAGTTCTCAGGGAAAACCTAGGTAACCACCCTTGTTAAACCAGTAAGTCATATTGCTGTGAGGACTTACTAGACCATTCACATGATAAAAGCTCCATTTTTTTTTTCAAAACTTAAAGACTATGAATTTGGTAAAGGCAATTTTGTCTAACGTTGCTTCAAACATTTTTGCTTATTCCTGTTTTCAGTACTGTTTTAGTAAACTCAGAAGTGTAACCACTGGATAAAGAAGGGTATTTTGCTTTTCCAAAGCACACACCTCTTTTTCATTCTTTATCCCAGTATTTAAAATAGTTCAGGAAACATTTATTGAACTCCACCTAGATACTAAATATGCCCTGTTAGATGGTAGGAATATAAGATAAAAAAGATAAAATCTTGCCTTGAGCAACATATAGACACACTCAGTCCCACCTAATAATATCTTGCCACCTTTACCTGCTGATCTGGTCAGTGTTGCACCAGAAGAAGACAGTGGAAGATATGGGATAGGATTTGGTTTTTATTAGGTTATAATTAAAAAGTAATCTCTGTTTGAGTTAAAGTGTTGAGTTAGAGTGGAAGCTCTGCATGTGTGCTAAGTTGCTTCAATCATGTTTGGACTTTGTGACTCTATGGACTGTAGCCTGCCAGGCTCTTCAGTCGATGGGATTCTCCAGGCAAGAGTACTGGAGTGGGTTACCATGCCCTCCTCCAGGGGATCTTCCCAACCCAGGGATCAAATCCGCAGTTCCTGCAGCTCCTGCACTGCAGGCAGATTCTTTACTACTGGGAAGCTAGCCACCAGGGAAACCCCAAAACTATCTGTTCATTAACAGATTTTCAAGTCAATTCAACATTATATCTCTATTCAATAGAGAAAATTTGAAAAAAACAAAACAAAACACTCAGTGGTTGTTATACATAGAAAAATATATTAAAATTACATCACCTAAATTGATATTCAGAACGCCATCCTCTGTATACAACATATCTATAATTATTCAGGCTGACTGATAATATTGATAGCCGTAGAAAAGTTAAATCACAGTTGCTGTTGAAGTTTAGAGACAGTGTCTATAAAGGAAGCTTTCTCCAGCTTAATATTTATGGGCAAGGATGTGGTTTTTCATGGAAAACATAGCTATATATACACACACCTTGATTTGCATTTACTTAATAAAGTCAGTTTACTAACCAAAGTTGAACTTGGTTTTATAAGAAGATAAAGAGATACAGGGTTATGTGTTTGGTGATACTGATATAATTACTGTTGTCCAGAGATGCTTAAGAAATTAAGATACCATACTTTAACTCGTAAAGAGTTAGACAATGCTTTTTACTTCAGTTAATAAAAATGAAAGGCCTTTCAGGAATACTAGGAAAGCAAGACTGCTTTGTACTTGGGTGTTAAAGAACATAGATGATGAGATGGATTATAAAATGTAAGGTGACGTATTTTTCCAGATTCTCATTCATTTATACTTTGGAGGTCACCATCTAATATTGAACACAAGATGTATTTCATTCCTTTGGAAGCAGACATTATGATGTCACTTTATTTATTCACCATGTTCCACAGGAGCCTGCTATGAATTATGAAGCCACCACTCAGAATCGAAACTGTAGAAGATGTAAGCATTCTATTGCCTGACGTGCCCATTGTAGAGTTTCCTATTTTAGAGCTGACTGATTTTCAGATAACATATGGTGGTCCAAGTAATTGGGAAATTGGCAGACCTGTCAAGAAAGTCTGCTGGATGAGACAAAAATGCCATTGTGCATAAAGTGTCTCAGAAGTTACATTTACTATTTTTTTAATCAAATAGTGAAGTAAAAATATCTGATTGACCCCTAAAAAGGATACTTTTTAGTGGCAAGTGTTTCCAAAAGTAATTTTTAGGTCATTGATAAAATAAGTTGCTTTTAAAAATATATAGAAAAATTTAGTCCACATGTAGTATAAAACAGCACCCACTGTAAATATTTAAATATTATATAATTGTGCCATTTTGTTTATAGCCTTTTCCCTACTATTACTGAAATCATGATAGTTAATTCTTCAGAGAAATGAAGTTAAAGTGTATGAAGTATAGGTGATTAAATGCTCTAAGGTTTGTATTTTGATGTTTTCTCAAATTTATTTCACAGGAAGATGAAAATGAAGCTGAAAGAAAAAATATATCTCAGGAGCTCAGCGTGGATCAGAAAAGTTCAAAGAAATAAAGGATTTTCTGTAGTGTTTTGAGAAGTTTGCAACTTATGTAGTAGCAGATGAAATTTCTAATTGTAAAATGTTAAACTGTAAAATCTAATTTGCAAAATGTTCTCAATAAAGTCATTGAAAATGAAATGGGAGCTTGCATTTGGAATTTGTATGCTTTTTTAGAGCAATTTAAACATTTGTATAAAAGACCTTCGAAATATTTTTTTTAATTCTCTACTGAAATTTGAGAATAGAGACAGAATTTCCTCTTATCTGTAACCCAAGTGTTATCACATGTGAATGACCTAAAAAAAAACAAACTCTGAAAGTCTTTTATTTTTTTCCACTTGCAAGTCTGCATTGTTTTCTTCAGGAACCTTAATAGAATTCCAATTACTAATATAAAGAAATTTATTGGGAGCTCATGTACACTCGTGGCTGATTCATGTCAATGTATAGCAAAATGAATACAGTACTGTAAAGCAAAACAAACTAAAAAATAAAAATTTTTTAAAAAAAGGAATTTAAAAAAAAAAGAAATCCAACATAGTTCAGAAATGAACAGGAAATGTTTGCATCTAAAAACTCTGAAAACCAGCAAGTGCCACAGGATGAAATATCATTTTCTGATTTCATCAACTTATACATCACATAATACTCTGGGATTG
The DNA here is from genome assembly GCA_006410615.1 of Neotragus moschatus. Taxonomy (NCBI): domain Eukaryota; kingdom Metazoa; phylum Chordata; class Mammalia; order Artiodactyla; family Bovidae; genus Neotragus; species Neotragus moschatus. The sequence continues at coordinate 56,841 of SJYA01000638.1, read as the reverse complement.
CAGGTAAAGGCTGAAAAGAAATGGTAATTTAACAGTCTCTGTGACAGAAGTAGTACCATGAATTTTAATTCATATATTTACTAAGGACCTAGTATGTGCCAGGCCCTGTGCATTTTTTCTGGACATTTGTTCCCTACTTGTGTTTCTTTGGCTTAGGAGTTTTCTAAAATTCCTTTGATTCCTATCTTTATCAGAGTTCTCAGTAATCAGACATTTTACTTTTCCTGATTCTAATTCCTAAGCTATCATCTGCCAACCTCAGCAGGAGGAACAAATCTACTTGCTATTTGCAGAGCCAAATGTTTTTAGCAGATGCCTTTGTCTGATTATTTAAAGCAGAGTTTCTTAAAATGAGAAGCAAAACTTTGGAAAGCTTATAAGAACATGCCAGCACACACTTCTTCCCTGTGAGAATGGAGTCTGTGTATTGTACTTACCCTGGAGCGATGGTTTTATCACAAGCATCTGAGGAGCCCTGGAAAGGTGTGACAGTGGGACAATCTGGCAGCTATGATTATAGTAGACCAAAGTGCGGAAAACTGCAAGTAGGCAAGATAGAACATTCACTGATGTATATAACCTCAAATAGTGGATATCAGGAAAACAGCTCTATCCCACAGACTGGACTCCCTGGGTGGTGAATTCTGAAGCAGTCTGAGCTAAAGAAAAGCCTGAGAAGGCATGTCAGAGTCTGAAGAGGGCCTTTGAAATAAGCAAATATAAAGATAATTTGACTCCTCCCCTTTTTTCTCTATTTTTGGAATACATATTAGTCTATTTCAAAATAGCCCATATTCACTTAGATTGGAGTTACATTAGTGGTGTCATTTTTGAAAAGAAGCAATAACACATTCATATCATCATGATCATTTATTACATTGATTGTGTTATAGATACTGTGCTAAACTATTTTTTATACCACTAATAAACACTATTAAAAGATAGTTATTACTTTTTGATTCACCAATGATAAGTTTGAGGCTTAGGGGGAATAAATTAACCAAGGTTATATAACTTGTAATTGGAAACCCAAGTAGTCTCACCCTAGAATACCACATTTAATCATTGTGAAATACCTACTAACATCATATCTCTTTCAATTCACTATCATTCCCCCGAAACATACAGTCTTTCTTTTTAGCATCTTATTTACCACCTGCTCTGTCCCGTTTAATTATTTTCCTTCTTAACCATACTTAATTCAGTCTCCAAACGACTTCAGTAAAATAAGTGAAATAATTAACTACCAGCCCACTTCCCCTAAAACATGAACAACCTGCTTTATATTTTCTACACTGAATTATGATGGAACAACAACTATGAAAGCATCTTACTGCTTCTCACCAATTTTTCAGTAATTTTTGGCCATACTTTTTCAGTAAACTAGTTAGTAGTGTACTTTCATCTCATCTCATAATACTTATGTTTCCAAAATAAGTTGTTGAGTGTGAGAATCTCAGGGACCCTCAGCTATTCAACAAGCATTTTAAATATATTTAAGTGAAATCTTTAACCATTTAAAACTCCAATTTTCCATTATAGAAATATTCTGAAATATTTATATACCCCTTGGCTTATGGACAATGTGTAACAAAGTAAATCACTATAAATTTCTTTAGGGAAATTTTGCCGTATGAATTTTATCAAAATTTTTAGGGTTTATATATTTATGCCAAAAATATATACACATAAATCTTGTTATAATGCTAAAAGATGGCCCACATTTTATGACTGATTAACCTGGTCATAGTATTTAAATCAAGTTTTACATATTATGTATTGTTTTATAGAGCATATAACTTGTACTAGCTCAGGTGCCATAACATACCTCGGGCTCAGTTTAATTCAGTTCAGTCGCTCAGTTGTGTCTGACTCTTTGCTACCCCATGGACTGCTGCATGCCAGGCTTCCCTGTCCATCACCAACTCCCAGAGCTTGCTCAAACTCATATCCATAGAGTCAGTGATGCCATCCAACCATCACATCCTCTGTTGTCCCCTTCTCTACCTGCCTTCAATCTTTGCTGATATCAGGGTCTTTTCAAAAGAGTCAGTTCTTCACATCAGGAGGCCAAAGTATTGGAGTTTCATCTTCAGCATCAGTCCTTCTAATGAATATTCACAACTGATTTCCTTTAGGATGGACTGGTTGGATCTCCTTGAAGTCCATGGGACTCTTAAGAGTCTTCTCCAACACCACAGTTCAAAAGCATCAACTCTTCATACCTCAGCTTTCTTTATAATACAACTCTCACATCCATACGTGACTACTGAAAAAACCATAGCTTTGACAAGATGGATCTTTGTTGGCAAAGTAATGTCTCTGCTTTTTAATATGCTGTCCAGGTTGATCATAGCTTTTCTCCTAAGGAGCAAGCGTCTTTTAATTTCACAATCTGCAGTGATTTTGGAGTCCCCCTAAAATAAAATCTCTCACTGTTTCCACCCATCTATTTGCCATGAAGTGATGAGAACCGATGCCATGATCTTTAGTTTTCTGAATGTTGAATTTTAAGCCAACTTTTTCACTCTCCTCTTTCACTTTTATCAAGAGGCTCTTTAGTTCTTCACTTTCTGCCATAAGGGTGGTGTCATCTGCATATCTGAGGTTATTGATATTTCTCCTGGCAATCTTGATTCCAGCTTGTGCTTCATCCAGCATGGCATTTCCCATGATGTACTCTTCATATAAGTTAAATAAGCAGGGTGACAATATACAGACTTGATGTACTCTTCCCCAATTTGGAACCAGCCTGTTTTCCCATGTCCAGTTCTAACTGTTGCTTCGTGACCTGCATACAGATTTTTTAGGAGGCAGGTCAAGTGGTCTGGTACTCCCATCTCTTGAAGAATTTTCCACAGTTTGTTGTGATCCACACAATCAAAGGCTTTGGCATAGTCAATAAAGCAGAAATAGAT
>SJYA01000638.1:17897-53703 GCA_006410615.1 Neotragus moschatus | reverse complement strand
TATTGCTGAAGCCTGGCTTGGAGAATTTTGAGCATTACTTTACTAGCGTGTGAGATGAGTGCAATTGTGCGGTAGTTTGAGCATTCTTTGGCATTGCCTTTCTTTGGGATTGGAATGAAAACTGATGTTTTCCAGTCCTGTAGCCACTGGTGAGTTTTCCAAATTTGTAGGCATGTTGAGTGCAACACTTTCACAGCATCATCTTTCAGGATTTGAAATAACTCAACTGGAATTTCATTACCTCCATGAACTTTGTAGTGATGTTTCCTGAGGCCCCCTTCACTTCACATTCCAGGATGTCTGGCTTATGGTAAGTGACCACACCATCGTGATTATCTGGATCATGAAGATCTTTTTTGTATAGTTCTGCATATTCTTGCGACCTCTTCTTAATATCTTCTGCTTCTCTTAGGTCCATACCATTTCTGTCCTTTATTGTGCCCATATTAACATGAAAAGTTCCTTTGGTATCTCTAATTTTCTTGAAGAGACCTCTAGTCTTTCCCATTCTGTCGTTTTCCTCTATTTCTTTGCATTGACCACTGAGGAAGTCTTTCTTTTCTTTCCTTGCTATTCTTTGGAACTCTGCATTCAATTGGGTATATCTTTGCTTTTCTCCTTTGCCTTCTACTTCTCTTTTCATAGCTGTTTGTAAAGCCTCCTCAGACAACCATTTTGCCTTTTTGCATTTCTTTTTTCTTGGGGATGGTCTTGATTACTGCCCCAGCAAGAGAGAAGCCCAAGCAAAATGGTAGGAGGGGCAAAATCATATTTAGAATCAAACCCATACCCACCAGAGATGTTCAGAGGGCTCAAACATACATTGTGTGCACCAGGACCCAGAGACCCCAGAGAGACAGAATTGTGTTTGGATTTTTCCTGAGGAGGTACAGGTCAGCAGTGGACTGCTGCAGAGGCAGCAGCTCTGAGTGTAGTAGACTTGCATATGGCATAAGCCCTCTTACAGGAGGTTTCACNAAAGAAAGCTGAGTGTCAAAGAATTGATGCTTTTGAACTGTGCTGTTGGAGAAGACTCTTGAGAGTCCCTTGGACTACAAGGAGACCCAATCAGTCCATCCTAAAGGAGATCAGTCCTGGGTGTTCATTGGAAGCACTGATGTTGAAGCTGAAACTCCAGTACTTTGGCTACATGATGTGAAGAGCTGACTCATTTGAAAAAAACCCTGATGTTGGGAAAGAATGAGGACAGGAGGAGAAGGGGATGACGAGGATGAGATGGTTGGATGGCATCACCAACTCAATGGACATGAGTTTGGCTAGGCTCTGGGAGCTAGTGATGAACAGTGAGGCCTGGTGTGCTGCAGTTGATGGGATCACAAAGAGTCAGACATGACTGAGCAAATGAGCTGAACTGAACACGCAAGTCAGAATGGCCATCATTAAAAAAGTCTACAAGCAATAGATGCTAAAGAAGATGTGGAGAAAAGGGAACCATCCTACACTGTTGATGGGAATGCAACCACTATGGGAAAGTATGGAGGTTCCTTAAAAAATTAAAAATAGACCTACCATGTAGTCTACCAATACCACTCTTGGGCATATATCCAGAGAAAACTCAATTCAAAAAAATACATGTATCTCAGTGTTCATTCTAGCACTGTTTACAACAGCCAAATCATGGAAGCAACTTAAACGTTCATTGATAGAGGAATGGATAAAGAAGATACAGTACAAATATACAGCCATAAAAAGAATGAAATAATGCCATTTGCTTCAACATAGATGGACCCCAAAATTATCAGAGTAAGTGAAGTAAGTTACAGAGAGAAAAAAACAAGTATCATCTGAAATTGCTCACATGTGGAATTTAATTTCAAAATGATACAAATCAACTTATTAACAAAACAGAAACAGACTCACAGACTTCAAAATCAAATTTATGGTTACCAAAAGGAAATGTCAGCAAAGGGGGAATAAATCAGGATTTTAGGATTACATACACACATACTATGTATAAGATAGACAGCCAACAAAGACCTACTATATAGTACAGGGAATTCTACTCAATATTCTAACCTATATGAGAAAAAAATCTGAAAAAGAATAAATACATGTATACCTATAACTGAATCACTTTGCTGTATACCTGAAACCACATAACATTTTAAATCAACTATACTCTAATAAAATTTTTTTAAAGTACATACAAATAACATATATGAATATATTCTTTTCTGCCCTCCCTAGCCCAAAGGTAACATAGTATTCAAACTGTCTTGCATCCTGCTTGTTTCACAGAATGAAATAGCCTGATGATCTTTTCACTGCACTACACAACAGCCTCCTCTCTCTTTCTATGGTTGCACAGTATTCCATTGAGTCAGCTACTACAGAGTAACCAGTCATCTACTGATGGACACTTGTCAATCCATTCTCTTGAAGGTAGATGATATAATTGGAATAAATCACTGTCAGTCGAGGATTAAAGCCCCGTCCTAGTTGACTGCAGACCACAGGCCCACAGACTGCCACACTTTCTTTAGGGGGTCTGTCACCTGGACAAATTTTTTTCTATTCATTCACTAAGCCAACAATATAATGCACACAGGGAGAGTCAGATAAAGTGAGGGTGAAACTGCCCTTAGCACACCGGGTGGCAGGAGAAAGGCACGGCGGCCTCATTCAGAGTCTGCCACGTGTTATCTGTGTCGACGGAGCAGTAGAGTTGCATTTGTACTCCAAGGGCCTCCTTCTCCTATTGCTTATGAAACACCATTTTTGAGGCCATCATTAATCTACAAGTCAAAGCCAAGTTTTTAGTTTCTACCCCTCATTGCTGAGAGGACAAAAAGGATACCAATTTTTTTTTCCAATTGAAAATTCTGTGGCTCTTGGCCCCCATTATCACTTCTCTCTCTGCCCGCTGCACTTTCCCTTGGATGTCTAAAACCAGACTCAGCAGGCTTACCTTCCTATTCCTCCCAGATTCAAGGTCAAAGAGCCATTGTTAAGTGTTCTACACCTGAAAGGCAGGAGCTGAGTCCTTGTGATTCTTTGTTGACAATGTCCCTCGCTCTAGGCAATGTGCAGGAGGTGTGGTTTGAAGAGATCTGTGCTATTTGAGGGAGAAGAAAATGGCATTCCACTCCAGTACTATTGCCTGGAAAATCGCATGGACAGAGGAGCCTGGTAGGCTACAGTCCATGGGGTCTCAATGCTGAGCTCCAAACACCCTTCTACAGTATACAGTTTGGTATGTAGACACTGTTCCCTTACTAGTGATCCCATCATCCTCAGAGCAACAAAGGACTCTGAGAACACATTAAGGTATCAGTCTTAGAAAAGGTTAGGAAATTGGAATTCTAGTGAAATCAAAGATCTTTTCATGTGGAAAGATCCTTAGAGATTAACTTGACCAACAACTGCTTTCACAGATTAAGAAACAACTCCGAAGAGGATGTACCTTGCTAAAGAGTCCATGCAAGAATGAGTGACAGAGATTTAGTCTTCTGGGGTCCATCGCTTTTCTTCTTTACATTTTATGCCTTGCTTTCAAAACTGTATGACTGGCCGTGCTTTTAATACGGACTGTGTTTGACCTGCCTAAGTAGTCCCTGTTTAAAGAAGACGAAAAGAATCGTGAAAAATTGTTGACCTTTGCAACTGTGAGATCTAAATGCAATGTTTTGAATGCAATGGCAAGCTTCTTGGGTAGAGGTGAGGATTAAGAAAGAACAACTGCTCTAAGAACCTGAGAATGGCTACAGGTACTCTTGGGCACGCTATTACTCTCTTTCAACCTTTTCCCTGAGCATCTGGGACACTGCTGGTTCTTCTGTGTTTATATTTCAGGGCACATGAATACATCCCCAAAGCAGATAAAGACACTCATTTTCTGTTATCATTTGGCACTCAGTAACTTTTTTCCATCGCGGTAAAAATTTAATATCCTAGACACAGCGTTCAGAGAAGGCAATGGCACCCTACTCCAGTACTTTTGCCTGGANTCAGGGCACATGAATACATCCCCAAAGCAGATAAAGACACTCATTTTCTGTTATCATTTGGCACTCAGTAACTTTTTTCCATCGCGGTAAAAATTTAATATCCTAGACACAGCATTCAGAGAAGGCAATGGCACCCTACTCCAGTACTTTTGCCTGGAAATCCCATGGATGGAGGAGCCTGGTAGGCTGCAGTCCATGGGGTCAACAGAGTCGGACACGACTGAGCAACTTCACTTTCACTTTTCCTTTCATGCATTGGAGAAGGAAATGGCAACCCACTCCAGTGTTCTTGCCTGCAGGATCCCTGGGATGGGGAAGCCTGGTGGGCTGCCGTCTATGGGGTTGCACAGAGTCGGACATGACTGAAGTGACTTAGCAGCAGCAGCAGCAGACACAGGGTTGACCTATGCAGACTTAATCCATGATGTGTCCAAAAGCTTATTCAGTCTGCATCACCTCTAATCATGACTTCAAAAAGATGCAGGGCCAGGGTAAATGTTGTTTCGTTGCTGTATTCTTGGAAGTGGGAGTGCGTCCAGGTCTAGTCCTTCAATTTGATCTGTTAGTCTGAGGACCATTGGACGTAAAGCATAATTATTTCATGACAAATAAATTTGATGACACTGATTTTGTCTGTCGAGGAAACACCCTGCCCAAAGTTTGGGACAGTATTCTCACCCATCTCTGAGCAAACAATCCCACACTGGATCAATCATTTCATTCCATCCCTTTGGTATTCCTCATAAATGAGCAGCTAATTCAAATCTGAACAATAGGAGGCATATTTTAGAATATTTTCTGCTGGAACTAGCAAAATCATTTCTTTCTTCTTTATTGCTTGTGGGCTATAAAATATGATCTGAGAGCTGTTGGTGTCTACCTGGATGTAGAAAATCCCCAAACAATGACGAGAGGAGAACATGGAGTTCCAAGTTCCATCCTAAGGCCCTGAAGCAGCCCTGGTGCCTGAAGCTCTTTCTTTGTAAGCCAAATGGGTGATTTTCCAGGCAACCCCTTTTGTTTAACTTATGTTGGGTTTCTGTAAAATAGAGTCTTGACTACACACCAGGCTGCCAAGAATTTGCTCTATAAACTAGGTTTTCAATTTAAAAATTTATTCTAAGAAATGTAACTGCCAAGTGGATTGGAATATTACCATGGGCTGGTTAGCCTCTTCTCTTCCCTAGAGGACCGTCTGTGGGGAAAACCAAATGATGATACAAAGGTTGCTTTGCAAGTGCAATGTCAGGATGTAAAGAAGCAGAACAATCTCAAGGGACATTTGCTATATTCCTGGCCTTTTAGGGATGTAGTGCCTGCTAAGTAGGGTAGAGCCACTCTGCCAGCTAGACATGGCCTCATGCCTAGCACAATTTCTTAGAGGCACACTGGCAAATTTTTCTAACTTTTCACTTTAAAAGATCTCATCAGCTACCAAATGATTCTGATCCCCCATCTGATACCATATAGTTTTAAGTAGTTCTATGAAGTTGCTCCTTGCCCTCGCTACCCTCCCCCACAGCAGTCCCCTCAGTGCCACCCACCTTTCTCTCCTCTGGCTGTAGAAATAATCCTCAGTCTTCTAGGAATTGACAGCACACATCAGGTCCTCTGTCAGACAGTCCCATTTTTGCCCAAATCAGACTTTAATCCCACCCTTTCCTGCATTTCCCTTTGTTGTTATTCAGTCTCTAAGTTGTGTCCAACTCTTTGTGACCACATGGACGGCAGCAGGCCAGGCTCCCCTGTCCTTCACTATCTCCCAGAGTTTGCTCAACTCTTGTCCATTGAGTCAGTGATGCAATCTAACCATCTCATCCTCTGCTGCCCCCTTCTTTTTCCAATATCTTTCCCAGCATCACTATCTTTTCCAATCAGTTGGCTCTTCACATCAGGTGGCCAAAGTATTGGAGTTTCAGCTTCAGCATCAGTCCTTCCAGTGACTATTCAGGGTTGATTTCCTTAAGGATTGACTGGTTTGATCTCCTTGCAGTCCAAGGGACTCTCAAGAGTCTTCTCCAACATCACAGTTCAAAAGCATCAATTCTTCAGTGCTCAGCCTTCTTTATGGTCCAACTTTCACATCTGTACATGACTACTGGGGAAAAAATAGCTCTGACTACCTTTGTGGGCAAAGTGATGTGTCTGCATTTCCCTTGAAGGCACTCATTTGGCGATGTCACAAGCTGTGTTTCTGTTGTGTCTCCTTCTATATGATGAGTTCTTTGAGGATGGACATTCAGCCTGACCCGTTCTTTCTGATGCCCAGTTTTTAACACAACCCATTGCAGATAGTAGATGCATAAAATATATGTTGATTGTGAGGGATGTTAGCATGAATTACTGCAGCTGTGCTTTTGTTTTACTCACCAGGTGTTTTACTGCTCAGAACATTTTGGGTAACATTTGACAGAAAGTAAATCTAAATTAAAGGAGTTTGGGGTAATGACGTGAGAAGCAGGCTTGAACAACCAAATGACAGGATGGGTGGGAACATAGCTGAAGCTTGAAGACAAGTGGTCCCCGAGGCAATGTGCACCCCTGGAGACGTCTCTCCATCTTCGGTCTGTGCATCTCTCCCCACACACCACTGTGACCAGCTTCTTCCTCTCACTGGGGGATGTGGGTGCCGGACCACCTTAAAGATCCACAGCTCATGATGCCACTGACCAACAAGGAACTGAAATTCCCCAGCCTGAGATGGAACATTTCTAAAGGAGTGAATGGGACTTTGTGGTAGCTTGTGTCCTTGGTCCCAGTGCTTCTCTTCTCCCTGAATCTTTCCGCTTTGCTTTTGACTGTGGAGCTCTCACAAGAGACAGACCACACCTCCCACTTCTTGACTGTGTCTGCATGAGGCGAAAACAGCAGTGTGCTGATTCCTAGTCCGGGCCTCAGGAAGTCCCTTTCGTTTCTCTCTCTGCTCTTGCTCTCTGGTTATTCCCTAAGGACATGCCCAGGCCAGCCCTCGGCTCCCTGGAGACACATGGAGCTCAGTCACTCAGCCTGCATCTGCTGATGCTATGGACCCAACTGCATGAACCAGCTCAGCCAAGGTCACATCTGACACATCTATCTGAGCCCAGCCTCTACCAGCTAGCATTTGTGTGACCCCAGCTCAGGGAGAGCACATGATTGTTGTTTTAAGACATGAAATTGTTTACCCAGCATTTTCGTGGCAATAGCTAACTGATACAAAATGAGTCTCAGCTTTGCAACTTTCTAGATATTGGACCCTAGGCAAGATGCCTAACCATCTAGATTTCACTCTTCCGCCTCTGAAAAATGGAGATAATAACAGTACCTATATCATAGAATCCTTGTGAGAATACGTAAAAAATGAGATGTCTGGCACATAAAAACCATTAATATGTTTTGAATTACTGTTACTGTTTCACATGCTCATTGTAACAAACAATCATAGCCAGGGAGTGGGAAGGAGTCTGTCCAAGGGGTTGGACTGACTTGGGTACGTGCCCACCTGAGCCAATTACTGTGGACAGAGGGGCTGTAAGAAGAGAGTGAGCAGCTCATTGATGAGACAGTTGATGTAGTGGAAGGAGCATCCTCCAGAGGACACTGATGCTGATTTCGCATCAGATAGGAGGTGGGTGGGACAGATAGCACAGGAAAAATGCACCTGGTATGTTGTAGTTATTTCTAGACTCATAGTTTCATTGGCAAACTCTGAATCACAAGAGATGGTTTCAGATAGCTGACACAGAACAAGTGCATGAGTGTATACTATCTCTTCTGTTTACCTAAATATTTAGGGATTACTAGTTTAGCCCAGCTTCAGTTAAGAATGCAAACAGTAATTCCAATCTCCCAGCCTGGATTTAGAAATTAAAGGACATTAGGGCTTCCCAAGTGACACCAGTGGTAAAGAACCTGCCTGCCAATGCAGGAGACATAAGAGATATGGGTTTGATCCCTAGACTGGGAAGATCCCCTGGAGGAGGGTATGGCAAGCCACTCCAGTATTCTTGCCTGGAGAATCCCATGGGCAGAGGAGCCTGGTGGGATATGGTCCACAGGGTTGCAAAGAGTTGGGTACGACTGGAGCAACTTAGCGTGCACAGTGTGTGTAAAACAAGTGGTTGAGTATGTGACTTACAGCAGCTATTCCACAAGTGGTAGCTACTGTGGCTGCTGTTACTCTTGGCTCCTTCCATGATGTGCTGTTTCTCAGCAGCCTCCATGACTGGGGGGAACCCTTCATTTCTGGGGCTCTCTCCAATGACTAGAGCCTAAAGCACATCCTATTAAGGTCAGGTATATGGTGAGATGTGAACGTAAGCAATGTACCTTCATTCTAATTTAGTTAATAATGAAGATGTCTACCTCCCTAGTTTTTCAAAGGTGATGGGCTCAGAGGAAACCTTGTGATATCTGTTCTGGAAATCCTTTGTAGTACAGAATCTGAATTGCAAATCTGTTATTAAAACCTGCAAATGATCCACAGTGGTAAAGGTGTGGTATTGACTGCCTCTTAACCTCTGTGTCTCTCCTTGGTCAACACTCCCAGCTGACACGNCCTAGTTTTTCAAAGGTGATGGGCTCAGAAGAAACCTTGTGATATCTGTTCTGGAAATCCTTTGTAGTACAGAATCTGAATTGCAAATCTGTTATTAAAACCTGCAAATGATCCACAGTGGTAAAGGTGTGGTATTGACTGCCTCTTAACCTCTGTGTCTCTCCTTGGTCAACACTCCCAGCTGACACGGAACTGGTGCTGAGCAGGAATTTATCTGGAAATGCATGTTCACAAATAGACCTTTGCAGAAAATTGCTCATTATCCTTGTGATTTCAGAAAATAAACACTCCAATTAACTCCCAAGCCCAAGAAATGAAGAAGAGCAACAAGCAGTTTTCCTCTGGCAAGAAGAAGGGAAGAAGAGAATTAGATCCAGGTTAGGCCCAGCACAAGGTCACAGTCTCATGGCGTGTGTTTGTCCCTGCCACCCCCAAGTCCAGCAGCAAATAGACACAACCTCCATCTTGCCCAGGGGAAGGTGAAGGGGAGCTCAGTGGGTTCACTGAGCACTGGAAGAAATTGCTCTTTGTCACACTTCTGACGGGTATCAGATGTGTTGGGGGGAAGGGAAGTTTACAGTAGTTGAATGAAAGGATTCACTCTGAGAAGGAGATACACAAAGAAAACGTGTCGCTACATGAAGCTAAATAAACTACCAGTCATAATTGTAGATATATCCTCCAGTTAAATGAACAATTTTCATTCCAGTCTGCGTACATTTGAATGCGTGGTATATTGGAGTGAGCACAGGAAGAAGGGGAGCTTGTAGGTAAAATACAGCAAGCTAGTTTGTTCTAATATATTGCTGAATGACAGGAAAGTTGGAACATGTGCACAATGGGTAGTCCTGATCCTTGGCTATTAGTTCATCAAGGGTAGCAGGAAGATGTTAGTAGCCTCAGGCATCTTAGCATGTCCATAGAAATGCCACTACAGTACTATCCCTAGGGGAAAGCAGTGAATTCTCAGACTGGGAACAGGCTGCAGTGAACTAAGGGGCTGCAGTGATCAGACAGAACCAGTGGTTCTGGCTTCTGGAGCATATTTCAGTGACTTTGCATAAAAGACATGACCAATGGTTGCTTTTGAAAGATCTTGCTTTTAGGTAAATTTACTTTCCCATCATGAATGCCATGCTATCAGAAAGACAAATTAATTTAGCGCAAGTGACTCAGTGCTCTCTTATGAATTACTTTCCAATTGTTTTTAATAGCATCTCTTTATCTCTAGCACAGGAAAACACAGTTGACCTTTAATAGCCTCTTTTATAAATGAACCCGATTGCAGTCCAGCTTCTCCATTTTCAGATCTTTATCTCTTGGCCCCTTGAATCCAAACTCATCTGAATGCAGGTCCAGGTGTCTCTCTAATGATATCTTTCCATTAATTAAACACTCTGTGCTTTATGGCTTGCATGCCAGCAGCTGTAAAGGATGAAAAAGGCAGCTCTCCTTTAATCTACAAATATTTGTTTTCTTTTGGGGGGATTGGATGGGAAAAGATTAAGTGTATAGGAGGATCATCAGTTTACAGAGAATGTGTGTGCTGAGGTGGAAGTTTCCTGCCAAGTCACATCAGGTGCAGTTAGTAAGCAGGGAGGCTGGCTCCTAATTCCTGAAATCATAAATTATGAAGTACTGGTTAAACAAGCATCTTCCTCCATCTGGGCTGAGGAATGTGTCTGTGTTCTCTGAGTATGTTAATGCATGCATGTGAATAAGTTTACAGAGAGAAGTGATTAGAACTCACAAAGACTCAGACTCTGATATCTATGGGATCCTGTCTGCCCAGGAGCTGGGTCGTGGCCTGGATATCCATATCCTGCCGCAATGCATTATGGGACCCTCTTTAGTCCATTTACATTTTCCCTTGTTTCTCAGACTCATTTATCTCTGAACTGTATAGAAATTGCCNCGCAAGTGACTCAGTGCTCTCTTATGAATTACTTTCCAATTGTTTTTAATAGCATCTCTTTATCTCTAGCACAGGAAAACACAGTTGACCTTTAATAGCCTCTTTTATAAATGAACCCGATTGCAGTCCAGCTTCTCCATTTTCAGATCTTTATCTCTTGGCACCTTGAATCCAAACTCATCTGAATGCAGGTCCAGGTGTCTCTCTAATGATATCTTTCCATTAATTAAACACTCTGTGCTTTATGGCTTGCATGCCAGCAGCTGTAAAGGATGAAAAAGGCAGCTCTCCTTTAATCTACAAATATTTGTTTTCTTTTGGGGGGATTGGATGGGAAAAGATTAAGTGTATAGGAGGATCATCAGTTTACAGAGAATGTGTGTGCTGAGGTGGAAGTTTCCTGCCAAGTCACATCAGGTGCAGTTAGTAAGCAGGGAGGCTGGCTCCTAATTCCTGAAATCATAAATTATGAAGTACTGGTTAAACAAGCATCTTCCTCCATCTGGGCTGAGGAATGTGTCTGTGTTCTCTGAGTATGTTAATGCATGCATGTGAATAAGTTTACAGAGAGAAGTGATTAGAACTCACAAAGACTCAGACTCTGATATCTATGGGATCCTGTCTGCCCAGGAGCTGGGTCGTGGCCTGGATATCCATATCCTGCCGCAATGCATTATGGGACCCTCTTTAGTCCATTTACATTTTCCCTTGTTTCTCAGACTCATTTATCTCTGAACTGTATAGAAATTGCCCTGGAATAACAATAACAGGTTGAAAGTTGGACACTGCATTAGCTTTTTAAAAATGCTTCCTCTAAAATATCAGAGCGGTTTATGTGTATGTGGTAAAATATTAGAAAACACAGATAAATAAAACTAAGGGGATAATAGGATCATACTGCAAATATCTAGAGATTGAACAGTCAATACCTTAGTGTATATTTTCCCAGATCCTTTTCTTTTTTTTTTTTTTTTGGCTTTTGGAATACACACACACACACAATATGAGCTAACAATATCTATTTTTCCATCCACTTCAGTATATCTTCATCTCATGAAGTACAAGGCCATATTCACATTTTTATAATTGTCTTAAAAAGATCTTTTATATCCGGTTTGCCCAAACTACAGTCCTATCTAGAACCACATATTATCTTTAAATGTTATATCCTCTGGGTCTTTTTCAATCTAGTCTGGTACATCTTTCCATGCACTAATGCATCAGAGTGGGCTAGCTGTCTAGGACAAGATTCCATGGCTTCGCATAGGACATTAATTCTGCTCTGCTTTTGGCTGTGCATTAACTCCACTCTGCTTCCAGCTGTGCTCGCATAGGCTTGGAGCTTGGACAGCATGAGAGAAGGCCCAGGGCAAGAAAACAGAGAGGCTCACCGAGCTTCTGTCCACTCCAGCTGCAGCGCAATCAGAGGTGGGCCCAGGGGATGTGATGTGGGCACCAGGAGATAGAGTTCATAATGTGAATTTTTCCATACTTTTTCCCTCATTTTTTCCCCAGGTAGTATTATTCAGTTTGTTATTCTTTAGGAGAATTTTCTAAAAACAAAAAGCTATCCAAGTCTAGATATAGTTAAGCATTTTGTGGAAAAGAATAGTTTGCTTACTCTTATCTATATATACAAAGATGTATTAATACCTTTATTTCTAAGAAATTAATTCCCCAAACAACTACTGAACATCAGATATTGAATAGATGCTGATAAAATAACTCTGACTTGAGTTTACCAAGTTTTGAAAACTATTTTGTGTGCTATGGTGGAATGTCATATGCAGTATGGTGTTGGGTCACAGAGAGGAAGTAATTAATTCTTTCAAGGTAGTAAGGGAAAAGATAGAATGAAAGAGAAAAGTCTTCATGTATGCAGTGATGCTTGACTTGGGTTTGAAATACAACTAGAAGGAGAAGAACATATTTTAGGTTAAGTTATATTGGAAGCAAGGTTTATATTGGCAGCAAACGTTATAGGAATGAAATGGAAAATTTGTTTAGGAAACTGAAAGTCATTCAGTATGACTGGTTAATGGGCGTAAAGGGTTAAAGCTAGAGTTGGAAAAAAGAAGTGACACTTTATGGAGACCTTGTATGTTAGATTAGATATTGTCTTCACAACTGATTTTACATGGAACATTCCTGGCAGGAACACAGATGTTCAAACGTGTTCAAAAGTGTGAATTTTAGAGTATAAAAAAACTAAGATGTACAAAAACCAACTAAGATGTACAAATAACCTGGTGATCCAGTGGCTAAGATAACATGCCGTCAATGTAGGAGACCGGGTTGAATCCCTGGTTAGGGAATTAGATTTCACGCCACAACTGCATGCACCAACTAAGACTTGGTGAAACTAAATACATATTAAAAAACAATAACGACAACAAATAGCCTTTTCGAAAGAAGGCAACTCCAGGGGGTCATTACAATTTAGTTAGTGAAGACTCTTGGAGTAGGAAATGGCAACTCACTCCAGTATTCTTGCCTGGAAAACTCCTGACTGGTTACAGTCCATGGGGTCACAAAGCCTCGGACATGACTGACACTCACGCAAAAAGAGTGAAGACTCGAATGCATAGCTTTTATTTGATTTTCAAAATGCAGTTTTGCATGGAACTTCTTTTGGGGTCATGAAATTGCATTAGACATTAAATATGTGAAATAGAAGCAACTTAGAAGGACTGATATAGGATTGGCATCCTTCAGGCATCTGTTTGCAAGAGTTAATGGGTGTGAGAGGAGATAGACTTCAGTAAAGTGGAACACAGGAGAAGAGGGGGCCCAAATTACATTTGTTGCCTCTGATGGCCCAGTTCTAAAGCTTTATGTCAAGTCCCATAAAGAAGGACAAAAGGCCAAGTTTGACAGAGCTGTTTCCATGAGGTACTGTAAGGCAAGCGGGGCATGGGCAGAGTTCCTTTGGTACCCAGGGCCTAGAGGATATTATGGCGCTGGAGAGAAGAGCATTCTTATACTTCTCAGGAGCACAGGCCCACACTAGCTCCCAGAGGTTTGGGAAGATTGGGAGATTGCGCCCTTGAGAGAGACATTCAAGTTGCTATGGTAAACATGGCTGCTAGGACAGCATCTCCAAGTGCCTTTGCAGGTAGTAGTTATAGAGGAGGAGGCTGGAGCAGATGCTGGACATAACTCTGGCTGGAACTGATCCCTAGTATGTGAGCACTTTAGGGTGATCCTCTGGGGAGTCCCCATAATAATTAGATCAGACTTTACAGACTGAGTAAATGGATGGAGTCAGACCCATTGAAATTAATGTGAACATGGATATTGGGAGTGCCATCTGCTTCCACAGAGGGAGAAGCCTGGAAGATCGGGGTTACAAATAAATAATGGAAGACCGGGAGTATGCCTGGTTGGATGCCATGGTTCAGGCCCTTTAGCTGCATCTGAAAGCCTCTCTGGTCTGTGTTTATGGCGCTGATGTGATGGTGTCCATCTTGCGGTTATAGTCCCCTAAAATGTATATTATTATTACTGGTTACATGTGAAGGTTAGAGGCACCTTATGTGTGAGACACAATCAGGGTAAGAGCCAGTCCTATTGCACCATCCACCCTTTGTTGGCTGGCTTATCTCGTGCAAGTATTGATCCCTGCAAGGGAGAGTGGCCATATATTCAACTCTCTCCGTCAAAGTGAAGAGATTTATCTGAGTACAAGTAATGAAAGGAGGCAGAAAGAGGGGAAATATGGCCGGGAATCAGCTACAGTTGATGAGACAGTGATGTCTGAAGGAGNATGGCTACTCCATTTCTTCTAAGGGATCTTGCCCACAGTAGTAGATATAACGGTCATCTCAGTTAAATTCACCCATTCCTGTCCATTTTAGTTTGCTGATTCCTAGAATGTCAGTGTTCACTCTTGCCATCTCTTGTTTGACCACTTCCAATTAGCCTTGATTCATGGACTTGACATTCCAGGTTCCTATGCAATATTGTTCTTTATAGCATTTTATAACCTTTTAAATAATTGTAGGTGAATAATAAAATAAACCTGGGGTCTCCTTTTTGAGGATTAAAAGAGGCAGAGAATCGATTGTGACAACATGGATGGACTTCAGGGCATTATGCTAAGTGACATAAGTCAAACAGAGAAAGATAATATTGTATGATNTAACCTTTTAAATAATTGTAGGTGAATAATAAAATAAACCTGGGGTCTCCTTTTTGAGGATTAAAAGAGGCAGAGAATCGATTGTGACAACATGGATGGACTTCAGGGCATTATGCTAAGTGACATAAGTCAAACAGAGAAAGATAATATTGTATGATCTCACTGATACATGGG
Organism: Neotragus moschatus; assembly: GCA_006410615.1. Lineage (NCBI taxonomy): Eukaryota > Metazoa > Chordata > Mammalia > Artiodactyla > Bovidae > Neotragus > Neotragus moschatus. Next base: position 38,968 of record SJYA01000638.1, on the reverse strand, counting down.
ATCAGAAAATGAAAAAACATACAAAAAATACTCCCAGACTCCTAGGTGGCTTCCGGAAGGGGTGTGGAGTGTGGATGAAATGAATGAAGGTGGTCAAAAGATACATGCTTCCAATTGTAAGATAAATAAGTCCTGGGCATATAACACATGGTGTTACATGTAACGCATGTAAGCATGGTGACGATAGTCAAAGATACTGTACTATATATTTGAATGCAAAATTTTGTAATCCTGTGTGGTGATGGATGTTAACTAGACTTACTGTGGTGAACATTTTGCTATATGTACAAATATCAAATCATATTGTACACATAAAGTGAATATATGTCAATTTTATCTCAATTTTTTTTCTTTTTTAAAGAGAGCAGTACCTTGATGAGGTGAAGGGGTGTGACTTTTGATGACAATGTCACTTGGTGCACTGTCTGGGGGGGGCAGTTGAAAATATTCATTTCCTTTGATCCTGCAATTTTACTACCAGAAAAACTTCCCCACAGATATACTCATACAAATGTGCAAAAAAAGATGGAAAGATGAACAGAGAAGCACCCTTTAGAAGTTAAAAAATGTGGAAACAACCTAAATGTTGGTCAGTAAGAGATTCGAGTAAATGAATCACAGTGCAACCTCATGATGAAAATTACTCAGCACTAAAATGATTCTTGTGCATTGGAAAATAGTTGTAGAATAGTTTGTGGAGTATGATTCCATGAACAGCTGTAGAATAGTTTGTGTGGTATGATTCCATTTGAAAAGTATGTGTATACGATTGTATATGCCTAAAACATATTTGAAAAGGAATGAAAACTCTGAACAATCATTCTGGAAAATGTGAGTTACAGGTGTCTGTAGAGGTAGAACTTAGATTCTGTTACACAAAAATTACTCTATTACCAGCATCTTTTACTTATGCAAATTTTAAACACACTTGAGAGTAAAAAATCAAATGGAAATAAAACTTAAGGATTTTTTTTTAACACAAACTGCCTCAAGATAGGTGGGAACCCCAAATGACAAATCCAGGTACATCCCTGTTTTGTGATCTTATTTTATATATCTCTCCTCAGTGGGGAGGATATTTTACATATCTTCTCCTCCTTCTTTTCAATTTCAGATAATTTTTAGCAACTGCAAAATATGTCAAGGAAAAGGGCAAAAAATTGAGTAAAAGTGGTGGTATGGAATTTTGAAAAAACACCTAGTATGGTAGGAAAAAATCCTTTGGACAGCCATCAGCCCAGAGGAAGTCTCCGTCTGCTTTCCTCTACCCTTTGTGACTGGCTGTTTCTGTACCAGACTACTGACGATGCTGTTTTGAACGAACTTCAGGCTATTTCAACATTAAACTCTCAGGAAGTTGGGATTGGAGTCCTTAATGTCTTTCCTGTGTAACTCTTGCAGGTGAGGGGAGCCAGTGTGTCTCAGAGGGAGAGCATCTCCAGTTCTCTGGAGGAATCCGAGCTGAGAGACCACCACTCCTGAGGCGTCATCTGCTGTTTGGCATTACTGGCAAAGAAAATCTGTGCACAAAGCCTATACATGACTCACTAAACTGAACTTTGATGAAATGACCATTTTATGCACTTTCTATGTTTCAGATACTAGGGGGTGTAAAGATGAATGTGCATGTATTCTCACAGAGTTTACAATCTAGTTGAAGAAGTAAATATATGACACAGAAACTATCATACAGCATGTTAACTGCAATGAGTGTTTCTCTGGTGGCTCAGCTGGTAAAGAATTCGCCTGCAATAAGGGAGACCTGGGTTCAGTCCCTGGGTTGGGAAGATCCCCGGAGGAGGGAAAGGCTAGCCACTCCAGTATCCTGGCCTGGAGAATTCCAGGGACTGTATAATCCATGGGGTTGCAAAAAGTCAGACATGACTGTGCGATTTTCACTCACTCACTCAACCGCAAATGAAGCGAGTAGGTTTAAAGTATAGTTACCAGGAAATACGCACACACTGATATTCTAAACTGAGCAATACAGGCCCAGTTTTAGCTTCTTAATTCAGCTGAAGGAATCTACCACACAGACATCATCCTAAGCTCTCTTCAGGACAAACTAAACAATGTTGTAAAATCATAAACTAATCGTGGGGAAAATGGTCTGGAGGGGAAAAGAAATCATGATGGAATTTTTTGACTGCCCATTTATGAAACACATCCTATATTCGTTCCTCAGAGGTTCTCTGCTTCTCCAATTAACTTTGCAATAAAAATCAGTTTTCCAAATCTGTTCATTGAGAAAAAAATTCCTTCTGTATATAGTACAAGAAAAAATTAGGTTTGGATTGTTCACAAAAGCATATTAGGAAATTTTGAAGCAAAATGTAGCAGCTATCAGTGAGTAAAGGGAAAACTCTTGATGTCTTCAATGGCCAGTAGATTTTTCCTTTCTATCCTAAGGTCTTCCACACTTGTCAATTCCATTTACTTTCAATTACATCGCATGAATAAGTCAAATGGAAAAACAATAGATCTATGTGTGCTAATTATGTTATTGAAAGACAAATAGATCAGCAGGTAAAACTGAACAGAATAAATAAGTGTGAGTTCTTTTTGACTGTTTTAACAAACACTAGCCAGATTTACTTTAGCAGTAGTGTAAAAAGAGAGCAAAAGGAACTCCATAGATAAATCTAAGATTATGTTCAAATTATGAAATTAAAAATAAAGAGCCCCGAAGTTATAAAACATTTTTCTGTTCTCTAATTTGATATTAGGGGCACTCTAGAATGTGAGAGAAAGGCAATGGCACCCAGCTCCAGTACTCTTGCCTGGAAAATCCCATGGACAGAGGAGCCTGGTAGGCTACAGTCCACGTGGTCGCTAAGAGTCAGACACAACTGAGCGACTTCACTTTCACTTTTCACTTTCATGCATTGGAGAAGGAAATGGCAACCCACTCCAGTGTTCTTGCCTGGAGAATCCCAGGGACGAGGGAGCCTGGTGGACTGCCGTCTATGGGGTCGCACAGAGTCGGACACGACTGAAGAGACTTAGCAGCAGCAGCAGCAGAATGTGAACTCTTTCGTGCTTACCAGAAGACGTTGAACTTTGCCTGGCGCCATCTGCTGGATGGTATGAAGGTTTGCATGTGCCCTGGAAACATCCAGATTTTCATGTAATGTCTCTGGGAATATGTTTTATCTTCCATCTTCATTGCCAAGAAAAATGAACAGAGTGGGTAATTTCCACCTATATTTTCAAATCTGATATGCATGAAATATGGCTTTTGCCAACAGATGAGATTTAGGGAGAATAAGTGAAAACAGAGACCTGATCCTCTCCATGACATGCTTGCTTGAGGGGTTGTGTCCTCAAGCAAGGGGCAGAAAAATAGTCAGATAACCTTATCTACTGAAGTCTTATTTTATTTTTCTTATACACAAAAGTCTATCAAATATCTTATAAAGATATCTACATTAGATTTATGCTAACATAAGAAGTCTTTGCAATATAACAACAAAGGTAAAGAAAAAAGAAATTGATAAAATAATGGATATTTAAAATACTCGGTTTATGGAAAGATCATTACTTGAAATTAGGGTTGATAATCTCTTTATTTTTCCAGGATGACTGACTGACTTTGAAGTCAAACTATTGTCTAAACATCTTATGAAATTCTATCAGAGTGGGATGAATTCAAAGACTATCTCATTATTACAAACAAACCAGACCAAATAAGCAAAGCTGCAGAAAAATGCCCAAAGAATTTTCTCTCATTGGACGAACACTGTGAGGCCTTTTTGATCATGGGTTAACTATTCGGTGTATTTTAGATTTTGAAATTGCTGGAGCATTCCCATGGGGAAAAAATATAGCCATTCTTTTTGTAGTAAATTTTTTCATTTCTTACTTTACCCTTTTGCCATTATGCATGCATTATGGTGCTTACAGTGGTGTTACCTGTATTTCTAACTATACTTTAAACCTAAAAAACTGTAATACTTTCCATTTAGCCAACCAACCCTACTTCAACAAGTTAGGAAAAGAGTGTATTTGAAACACCGAGTCCTTCTGTTACAAACTGTGGGGTTTCACAGAAAACCCCGAGCCCAATAGAAAGGCAGTGTTTTATTCTTTTATATAGAGAATGAAAGGTCAGCGGGATTGCAGCATGGAGAAGTGCGAAGGTCTCGAGACGAGGGACGTACAGAACTGACAGCTTGCTGCAGTCTGGCTATGCAAGATCAGTTGCTCAAAAACAGATCTGATGCGTCTCACATTTACCTCTTGTCTGTCACCGAGGTTCGCCACTCTAACAGATGCAGATGACAAAAGGAAGGCAGCTGTAACAAACAGAGCCTTGCAGCTCAGGGTAGCCTCTGTCGTTGCCCTCTTCATTTACGCTCAGCACTGTTGTCCCATTAGAGAAGTCTTCCAAGCACTGCTTTATCTCTGAGCCAAGTCAATCCTACGAGACTTGGGGGAGATAGAAAAAAAAAAATACATGAGTAACTGAGAAGAATAACTGGAAACTCTTGAATGAGGCCAATTCTAAAAGACATTTGTTGTCACATGAGCCCTTAATTTATTGAGGAAAACAATGACAAGAGAAGTATAGGAAATAAACGTCATCATCACTATGAAAACAGCTGTCATTTGCAACTTTTAATATGTAGGCATGGTTCCTTAGAGGTCTCTTTATTTGTACCAGCAAATGATGGCAGTGGAACTTTGTTGCTTCCTTCACTAGATTTGTACAGTAGGCCCTCATTGTTTATTTATTTTGTATTTGTGAATGTTGGGGAACATGGAAATCTATATTTTTAACAAGCTTCCCAAGTGATCCCTATATTAAAACATTTTAGAACACAGGCTCCAAAAGCAGATGCGCAGCCACTGGCAAGCTGTGGTCAAGTGGGAGCAGGGGCATAGCCTCCTTTTACTTTCCCTATTCCTCATTTCAGAGGTAAACACTCATAATGTCTGGGGTTTTCTCCATTTGTGAACCTCTGGGGCAGAAAACAGATGAAACACTGCAAGATGCTCTTCTTGGGAGTCATTAAAAATACTCTGGAGATCATCTTTGGGAAGCCTCGAAGAGTAGGTATGAAGCTGCATTTAGTCCCCAAATGCTGCAGTCTGCTCTTTCTGACCATGGATCATGATGCTTACATTTTCAAGGCTCTCCTTCTTGAAGATGTATAGGAACAATCCCAGTGTAGTCAGCTCAGCCATCAGCCCTTACATGGCCCTCCAAAATGTTCCTTTACCTTTAGCCTCCTCTTTTACCCCTCGCCCTTCCCTTACTTTGCCCTGTATGCACGGGTCTGCTAATTTGCCCTTGCACAAGGAAACCTATTCCTGCCACATTGTCTTTGCACATGCACTTCCCTGGATCTTCATATGCCTGGTGAGAGATCTCACTTGATTTAGTTCTTTTCTCATGTTACCATACCAGGCTCCTCTGTCCATGGAATATTCCAGACAACAATACTGGAGTAGGTTGCCATTCCCTTCTTCAGGGGATCTTCCCAGCTTAGGAACTGAATCCATGTACCCTGCATTGCAGACAGATTGTTTACCATCTGAGGCACCAGGGAAGCCCATATAGAAGCCTACTAAGTAAGAAAATACTTCAGAATGATCAAAGAGAGGGAAAACCATAGTCCCTAGTCTTGAGGAATAAACAGAATACAGAAAACATACCATGTTCATGGATTGGAAGAATCAATATTGTGAAAATGAGTATACTTCCCAAAGAAATCTACAGATTCAACGCTATTCCTATCAAGCTACCAGCGGTATTTTTCACAGAGCTAGAACAAATAATTTCAAGATTTGTATGGAAATACAAAAAACCTCGAATAGCCANAAAAAAAAAAAAACTGTCAATGCATCAGACAATGCTGCATCACACAATTTAGGATTTATTGCCACAAGAGCTGTAATTATTCAGATACCTAGTAGGTTTCTCTGAGAAAGATGTATAGTAAAATGAATACGGAGCAGTGATTTAAAGGAAGATGTCAGAAGATAATTAATTTGAAAACAATGAGACTTGAAATAAATAACCAACAGGAAAAGCGGATTTAAATATGTGCTTATACCAACTAACAATGCACCTATTTCACCTTCATTAAGATAATTGTTAGAAATATCTCCTTTGAGCCTGCCAGAGAGTGTTTTTATGGTTCTCTCATAACTTACTCAGAAATAACAATAGAATTAAGCACTCATTTCCAGACACTTAAAATAATGAAAAAGGAGTAGAAACTTGTTTGCTAAGAAGCAAGGGGCCAAGTGGAAATTGTGGCAGCAACTGCCCATACTTACAAGCTCTCATCTGAGTTCCACCAGACTGGTGAAGAGGGCAGGCTAAATGGTACCTCCTGGACTGACTCTAGGTGATGACAGGTCCTCTTACAAGATCCCTGTTCATGAGGCAAAGGAGGGGGCACGGCGCAGCCAAGCTGGGCTGCTAGGTGCAGGTATATAGCACGTCATCTACGGCAACCTCCGTCTGTGATATAAAAACCTCCCTATCCCAGCTCCTGAGTATCAGAGATGTGAATTTATCCTTCAAGGATTTTGCACTCTTAAGAACTACTCAGTAAAGTGGGAACCCAAGTGATTTACTTATGAGGACAAAGTTCAGTAAGACTTAGGCACCCTGCTCAATCATTTTTCATGGCTAGTTTGTACTCATTATTTCAGAAGCATCTCAGAGTCACTATACATTTTAAACAAAAACAAATTCAAAATCCAGAAATAATATATCCAGTAAGGTTTTTCTTGCTTTTTATGGTGAATTAACTCTCCATAATTAGGCTGATCCCAAATTTTCTCACTTCCCCAGATAGAATGTCACAAATAAAATCTTGAGAACCCCAGCGTTCAACTATTAATTATTACTTACATTTTGGGGTGGCCAAACATAGCTTATAGGATAACTGAGTGGAATCTTCAACTTCAGTTTTCGCATACAAATTTTCTCAGAAAACTTTTTTCATCTCACCTGACATTCACAAAGTCCAGTCTGACTCTTTGTGACATTGTAGCCCACCAGGCTTCTTCGTCTATGGAATTCTCCAGGCAAGAATACTGGACTGGGTTGCCATTCCCTCCTCCAGGACTAACCTGACCCAGGGACTGAACTCCAGTCTCCCACATTGCAGGCAGATTCTTTACCATCTGAGCTACCAGAGAAGCCCATCACAAAGCACATGTATCTCAATTAATTCTTAGGTTCAGTGATTTTTTTTAAAGCCAGTCTCATTCATCTTTGACTTCATAAAATAAATGCTCAAGATGCCGTATAGCAATCAAATAAATACTTATGAATTGTTCTTCTTTCATTTATTTTTTGGTTTTATAAATAAGTTTTTATGTTTTTGCTAGTTTGGTACATTAGTCAGTCATCTGCAGCTAGCCTCAAAAACTAAAAAATCTTCTACCCACATGTACATATGTGCGTATATTCATTGTTCCTTATTTTCAAAAGATCTACTGCATACTTTAGAGAGTCCTTGTGACTACTACGCTAGCAGTATTTCAACTGGAATAATTGCCTTGAAATCATATAGGAAAGTTATTCTGAAGGCCTGGAGATCATGGGATTAACTACAGAACTATGGCTTAGAAAAACAAACTGAGTTAAGGATAACAGGCTCTAGCTGGAATCTAACTGGGGTCTGAGCATATTGGCAAAGTGAGAATCATTTATAAGTGATTCAATTGTTAGGAGTCTTGCATGAAAGAAAATTTAGAACAATAAACACTGTGTGCAAAGGATAAAGTGGGATAAAGCCAATATACTACCTCAAGAAGCTTATTGTCCAATATGGGCAACTGACTTCAATAGATCATACTCTAGTAAAATGCATTACATGGTGATTATCCCCAAATGAGGGATAAACAGGGTGCTATAAAAGGTAATCATTCTTAACAATGTAATTAGGAAACACTTTATGGAGGAGCTGGCATTGGAGAAAGGCTTTAAAAGACAATGGAATAAAAACTAAGGCTGATGGAAGAGCTCCACTATCATATCCAGGTCAGAGACAATGAAGGGCTAAAGGAGGCCACAGGGAATACAGAAGGAATCAAAAGGTATTCAAGAATGGCCTGTAGTTTATGGGGCTGGTATGTGGGGTATCTGTCACTAGACTTTCCATCCTTCTTGAGAGAAAATCAGAAGTCACTTCTATATGCCAAGAATGGCAAAGACAGAACAAACAGGATGGCTTTAGGCTAATTCTACTTAACTTTATATTTTACAATTCCATATGTCAATCCAGGAAGGTTTACTGATGATAACTGAAATTTTCTGGTCCCCAGTGATACTCTGGAAAGTTTCACATAATTGCATGGCATCCATTATGAACATTCATTTCCTTCAAATTTTTTAATTGAGTAGGTGCTAATCGCTTTCTTCACACCAAGGTCCCAGATCACTGCTGGTTGCTCTCACTCATCAATAATGCTCACTGTATCGCAGTGAATTCATCCATGAATCGTTTCTGAAAAACTCTATTAGGTTTCTCTTATTGCATTAGGAAGACGAGCCCCAGGAACAGATCTTTTGCCTGAAGTGCAACCATTAATTTTGTCCTTCTTGTTGAGTAGCTCTCATTCTTGCTTTGTAAATTCCCTATATTGTCTTAGATTTAACCACAGTATAAGGTGATATTTACAGNTGCCAAGAATGGCAAAGACAGAACAAACAGGATGGCTTTAGGCTAATTCTACTTAACTTTATATTTTACAATTCCATATGTCAATCCAGGAAGGTTTACTGATGATAACTGAAATTTTCTGGTCCCCAGTGATACTCTGGAAAGTTTCACATAATTGCATGGCATCCATTATGAACATTCATTTCCTTCAAATTTTTTAATTGAGTAGGTGCTAATCGCTTTCTTCACACCAAGGTCCCAGATCACTGCTGGTTGCTCTCACTCATCAATAATGCTCACTGTATCGCAGTGAATTCATCCATGAATCGTTTCTGAAAAACTCTATTAGGTTTCTCTTATTGCATTAGGAAGACGAGCCCCAGGAACAGATCTTTTGCCTGAAGTGCAACCATTAATTTTGTCCTTCTTGTTGAGTAGCTCTCATTCTTGCTTTGTAAATTCCCTATATTGTCTTAGATTTAACCACAGTATAAGGTGATATTTACAGGGGCAAGGTCCCCATTTGCAGGGCTCCATGCACTTCTAATGTACTCATTGTAAGTATGTTGGTATGGATGGTCATCCCTTACTCATATAGAGAAATCAGGTCTTGTTTTTTAAATATATTTAAAAGATAAACATCAGTGGGAGTGGAAGTGGAAAATAAAACTATTCTTCAACAGGCCATATGGCCATTATGACATAATGTCAAGGAAGAACACAAATTCAAGGGCCTGCCAGTAAGATGTTGCTGCAGGGTAAAAACAGTGGTTGTTAAGTCCCTTTGTGAGACTTTTGAAATGATTAGCGAACTTGCTAGCTCCTTTCACATGGACAAGAGTTCCCACAAAGATTAAGGTCTTGGATCTGTAGAAGCCAGGAACCTCTGAAGTACCTGTAATTGAGTCTCCAGAGAGAGGCATGTCTCAGAAAGAATCACGGGTGTCACATATTTTGTGCAAAAATGTTTGGAACTTACAACATTTTTTAAAAGAGCCATATTGGAAAAAAGCATTGCCAGCCAAACTAAAAGATGAAATCACATGAAACATAGAAAGGTCTTGCAACTCTCATATTTCCTCAGGTAGGAATCAGTCTGCAAAAAGTACTCATTTTTTTAGTGCAAGTTCTTAGTATTATTTTTATCCCATTGCCATTCTATCTCTGTACGTTGGGTGTGTGCTGGACAGATGACCTGTCTTTTTATTATGAGGTCTCTGAACAAAGAAGAACTGTTTAGACCTGATGTAGATCACAAGGTCCTGGACTTTGAACATGATACTGTGACTAAATGAGACTTTTAAGGGTCTTGGGATGTGGATTAAGGTGTTTTCTATATGGGAAGGATATGAATTAATATAAACAAGAGAGTTGAGAGTAATAGTCTCTGTGATAGTTCAGCAAAAACTCCTCCCTCCCTCCCTCTGCCTGATTGATGCGAGGCTTGGCCATGTGTTTTGCATTGGCCATCATGATGTTGGTGGAGATTACACAAGCAAATGCTTGTAACGTGTGCTTGTGTGGCCATGCTTCTGTCACTGCCATAAGAAGGGCATGTCGTAGGAAGCCTGCTGTTTCCAGGAGGAAGGAGATGTGTGGATCAGAGCCTGATCAGCTTCCCCGCACACCTACAGCTTCAAGGTGTCACCTCAGTCAACTTCAGACTTATGAGAATGAAAACACTGCTGTCATGCCACTGAATCTGGGGTATAATTCTTAAATATCAATAGCTAATTGATATAATTCTATATCCTAAGCACCAAGCTGAGCACTTCATCATTTATCAATCTTATGAAGCTATAATTAGCTTCATTCTGCAGGAAATTGGAGTTTAGAGAAGTTCAGTAAGTGTAGAGATGATCCTGTCTGCTTATAAACCTTTTTGCTTTAACCTTATCCATAACTTTCAATGTTTCAGAAAATTCAGGTCTGATCATTTTCTCTGACTTCCTCATACCCTGCTGATCCTCTGCTTTTGTTAGGGGTTAGGACAAGAAGTTGTTCTCTCCACCCACTGCTGCTTTTGACCTGCGTAGAGATGACCCTTGGAGAAGGCAGTGGTAACCCACTCCAGTGTTCTTGCCTAGAGAATCCCAGGGGCTGCGGAGCCTGGTGGGCTGCCGTCTTTGGGGTCGCACAGAGTTGGACACGACTGAAGTGACTTAGCAACAGCAGCAGCACAGATGACCCTAACCAGGACTGGCCTGAAATCCCAGTGGTGAAACTGGCAAAAGTTGATCTGAAGCCTTGCAATCACCCTTACTTTATGTTGCTGTTTCTTTTTCCAGTGAAATGTACTACCCCTACTTTCCAGTACATTTTTTTTTTTAAATTTCTGAGTCCTTCTCAAGAAATGAGATTTGAAATATTTATTTGGTGAAACAAACTCATCAGTACTGTGTGCTCTTGATCCTAGCTGCTTACATTTTAATCTTATGTCTAAATGAAGATAGTGAGGGCTAGAGAGAACCTCTTGAGCCCTGAGTTCAGTTCAGTTCAGTCACTCAGTCATGTCCATCTCTCTGCGATCCCATGAATCGCAGCACGCCAGGCCTCACTGTCCATCACCAACTCCTGTAATTCACTCAGATTCATGTCCATTGAGTCCGTGATGCCATCCAGCCATCTCATCCTCTGTCGTCCCCTTCTNTTGCTTTTTTGCATTTCTTTTCCATGGGGATGGTCTTGATTCCTGTCTCCTGTACAATGTCATGAACCTCATTCCATAGTTCATCAGGCACTCTATCTATCAGATCTAGGCCCTTAAATCTATTTCTCACTTCCACTGTATAATCATAAGGGATTTGATTTAGGTCAATACTAAGTCAGTCTAGCTCTGCAGTGCAGGAAGGAAAGAGAATGGAAGTCAGTAGGTTAAAGGAAGGAAAGAATGAAATGTAGACTTGAGCTCACTGTAAGTGCTAAACACTCTACATGTGTGCTGGTGTACCTTGCAGCCCACCTAGACAGAGACTGCCCTACCGAAGACATGTTACAATGTGCCCCTTTCAGCTTCGATTGAGTTGCTGGACCGAATTCCAGTATGTGTGTGTGTGGAGGGCTTCCTGCGTAATACCAAGCAATTCTAGAACACCAGCAGGATGTCTGAAAACTCAAATCTGAGACTATTTGTGGATGAAGACCAAATATATATTTCTTATAAATCACAGTATCACAATCTACTCTGAAAAGTTGGACCTTGGCTGAGATAGTCAGTTAGGGTTCTTTCTCTTGCAAGCCTTCTCACCAGGTGAAAATGACTTACAATTCTTGGGGAAAAGTCCTTTGAACTCTTTTACAGCAAACTATATCTTACATTGAGTGGATTTCACTTTTAAATTTCTAGTTTTTTCTCTACTAAGGAAACTGATATTAGTCAAGGAAAAAGTTTCCCCAAACCTCATTTGGGACAGAATTTTTTAAGGCTGTATAATTCATGACTTCCTTCTGGGAAGATAGTAGCAAGGCTAATAAAATACTAAGCAATTTTCTGATAAAATGTATGGGAATTAATGGGACTAAAATTTGTGCTTGGAAAACCTGTCCCCCATTTTTTCAAGAGTCTAGTGATCTTTTGCTCTTTTCTTTTTGTATTTGATCTGATGAAGACTAACATTTTTCTGTTTCTAAAAATGTCACTGTACATAAGTAAGTGTATAAATGTTAGTCACTCAGTCATGTCTGACTCTTTTTGACCCCATGGACTATAGCCTGCCAGGTTCCTCTGTCCATGGAATTCTCCAGGCAAGAATACAGGAGTGGGTAGCCATCCTCTTCTCCAGGGGATCTTCCCAACCCAGGCATCAAACCTGGGTTTCCTGCATTGCAGGCAGATTCTTTACTATTTGAGCCACCAGGGAAACCCCAAAATGTCACTATTAAGACTGAACCTTTAAATTAGCCTACTGATTAAATTGGCCTCCTGACAACGAAACTGTAACCAAACATTTGACTGCATGTATAAACACCAAGATTATAACAAAACACATATCTATAACTAAATTTCTAATATTAAAAAACATTTTAGTGTTGGTCTGAGCCAATTCTTCCTCTCCTTGTGCTGCTTGAGGCTACGTATCCTCTTTGTTTTCACCCCGTTCTTTTCACAGGCCAGTATATCTTGGTGTGGATGGGGGCTGAATTCAGCCTTGGTGGACCCCACATTACATGATAATATTTGCAACATGCCCAGCATGAAATATTTAATCAATGTTGATTTCTTTCTTTATTTACTCTGCCATTCCTCCCTTTTTCATTCACTCTGCTCAGCGCAACCCATTACTGTCAACAAGCTTTAGGGCAAGAAGATTTCGCCCCCAAACACTAGTCTCTTATCCTCACTGTCATAACTTTTCACAATTTCCACTCTAAGTACTGCCTTTATATTTTTAACAGAAGTCTGTTCTTTGAATATCCGCCATTAATCATAGAATGATTTACTTTCTCTCGTGTGGCTGACCCTGCGTGGCTGACCCTGCAGGTTGTTCGCTATTGAAATTGAATATGCTTGTTCCTGTTCTGTGGGTGGAGGTTGCATCAGTGTGGGCATGAAACAGATGTGGTGTTTTGTTCTAATCCCTTCAACTCAAAGAACAGCTTCATGGCTGAGGTCAAGCTGACCATGGTGTCCTCCCCCCTGGGCAGAGACCTGGCTACCAGGACACTTTCTGTCTGACATCATTAAAGCCTACCCCTGACAGCAGAAGCCCAAGGTCGTCCCTTTCATGCCCCCTATGGTGTGGGCAGGCTAAAAAATCACACTTAAGCACTGTAGGAAGTCTGAAACATGGGGACAAGTATCTTTATTTTGTAGGGGGACAGCAGATTCTCAAAGAGACTAGGTCAGTTTTCCCAAGGTCATATGGCTAGTGAGTGGAGGGGAGGGGAGTCCCACGCTGGCGACGGTGGAGTCCATGTGCTTTCAGTATACATTTCCGTACCTGTGATGCCAGGCATGTTGCTTAAGACCTTGCTAGGAAAGTACAGGCTGCCGATCAGCATTGCTGACGTCTCCTGGGAACCTGATGGCTATGCAGAATCTCAGGTGCCACCCACAACGCTGAATCAGGATCTTCCTTTTTCCTGAGGTCCCCAGGTGATTTGTATATGAATGAAAGTTTGAGAAGCATAGAGACAGGGCACAATAGGTAGCTACTAAATAAAGGCATGATGAGTATAAAAGCCATTATTCAAATATGTAGGAGAGGCCAAGCAGTTCTGAAATCGGTCACTTGGGAGTTCTAGAAGAGAGTGAAAGACTAGATGGAAGGCAAGGTGCGAAGAATAAGAGAAGAGCATTGTTCACTGCAAAGGGTGCTCCATGTCAGAGCATCAGTACAACGGAACTCTAGGCGCTAGGATTATAGGTAGTTTCACTTTTTACACTTTGCTTATCTATAACCTCCAATTTTTCTTTAAGGACGTGAATTACTTGTATTAATTTTTCAAGCCAAGGAAAGTGAACTTTATCAGTTGTATTCAGTGTGAAATTCCCCCTTCTAGAGCTGACTGAGAAAAAATTAGGCAGAGACACTCATTTAAAAACCGTCAGATCAAACTTTTCCTTGATGCACTAGTCTTTTATTCAACAGACCATCTAGCACACAGGGTTTGTGACAGGAAACTGTGGCTAGAAAAAGGATGTGGCCCTACGCTCACAGAGTTTCCTGAGCTGTTGCTAGATGCTTGTGAAGCACACGGGCCATTTCTCGTTACTCTGGCAAAGTAGAATGCTGACTTTCTTCTCTAGTCTCTGGCCATACCACCCTGAATGCACTTGACCTTGTCTGACTTTCTGCTCTGGATGTGGTGGTTTTGCCATTGGAAGGATCCAAATGGCACACTTGCTAGGCATGCATAAAGGAATCCTTGAACTTTCAGCTGGGAGAGCCTGGTGGACAGATGCAGAGATGAGAGGCAGTTCCACCTGGACTCCCATCCTGGTTCGTGACTCCCATGTGACCTTGGGCTAATTACTTAGTCTTTCTTATCTCCAGGTGTGTGTACTCAGTCCTGTCTGACTCTTTGTGACCCCATGGACTGTACACCTCCAGAGTCCTCTGTCCATGGGGATTCTCCAGGCAAGAAAACTGGAGAAATCTGAAAACTCCATGCCTTCCTCCAGGGGATCTTTCTGACCCAAGGATCTAACTTGCATCTCTGACATCTCCTGCTTTGGTAGGTGGGTTCCTTACCACTAGTGCCACCTGGGAAGCCCCAGGGAACCATAAAAATGCTTATCTTGAAGAGATGATGAAAACTACGTGGTACAATGTAGTTTTCCATAAAGAGTGTTAGTACCCACATTGCTGTCGCTTGGATACCCCTGTTTATATAAGGGCTGGATTGAGCCCACCTCCTTCCTCCTCAGATCTTTCTCTGGTAGGCTTTGGAAAAGTAGGACTTGAGCTCTGTGTACTCCTGAGATGGCCCATACCACAGCTTGCTTCTGTACTGTCTCCTCGCAATTGCTTTCCTTGCTGTCATCTCCTGAAAGCTTCATGCACTGGGTACCCCTTTCCTCACACCTCTGCTGCTGCTGCTAAGTCACTTCAGTCGTGTCCGACTCTGTGCGACCCCATAGATGGCAGCCCACCAGGCTCCCATGTCCCTGAGATTCTCCAGGCAAGAACACTGGAGTGGGTTGCCATGTCCTTCTCCAATGCATGAAAGTGAAAAGTGAAAGTGAAGTCGCTCAGTCGTGTCCAACTCTTACTGACCCCATGGACTGCAGTCTACCAGGCTCCTCCTCCATGGGATTTTCTAGGCAGGAGTACTGGAGTAGGGTGCCATTGCCTTCTCCATCCTCACACCTCAGAGCATCCTTAATGTAAAATCCCTGTGTCTGACAGATGTTCAGTGATGATGTGAGTAACATAAGGGGGAGCCCAGCAACTCAGCACCATCTGAATACATGACATTGCTCTTTAAACAAAATTCCCAGGTCTCATGGAGATTAATGATTTCTTTCTGCCATTTTTGTCTGTAGGGTCTGCTGCTGCCATGCTACCAGTCTTTTTGACTAAGACCATTTTCCTATCACCCCAGCTGCCTGGGAGTACATCTGATTTCTTTATTATACAAAACAATTTGGCCTTCATCCAGATTAAGCTTCTGATCTACTCATGCACATCTAAAAAGAAACTAATGACTTTTACTCAATGAAATAATCAACCTTAAATCATTTCTTCTAGAATGTGAAAGTTTAGGCAGAAAACACCTAATAAATATCATAGAATAAAAATATTGAAGTCCTCTTTGGAGTGAGACTTGCTTGTCCAATAGGTTTGGGTGGTTGCCAGTAGGTGAATCAAATGTTAAGTGGGTTTACACCATAGGGGACAATCTACTCTAGCAGTGCTTGGACTAGAAAAAGGGAATGAAATGGTAAAGAACTGTTCTACAGCATGCCTCTCTTTCAAGTAGCTGAAGAAAGCCTGCCAGGGTCCAGCCCCAGTGGATCCAGGGTGATTCAAAGGAGAGATGGATAGGCAAGNTACTGGAAAAAACTGATAGATTCCTTAGCTTATTTATTTCAGGTTACCTCTTAAGCCTTGAAGATTCTCATTTCTTCGTAAGTGGCAATTTCAATTCTAATAATTTTTTTCAATAAAAATAACTTTATGTTTGGAAATATATGAATAAAATATTCACACATTCAAATATTCAGGTATTAAAATTATTTTGTAGTGGAAAAAAATCAATTGCAACTCATTACCAAATACAATTACTCCTGTACTATATGATGTATATCTTTCCAGATAATTATATATTTTTGAGAGCTGGAGAGAGAAATGGGATGAGGGAAGAGAGAGAAGGAAAGAGATAAGACAGAGATACAAAAATAGTGTATTTGTTTTTGCATTTTTTTATACTTACAAAATGAAACCATACTATACATGTTTCTTTTAACATGTCTTTTTACATCTCACAATATCATGGCATCTTTTCTTGTTAATAAATATACATGTAAATCATCTCTTTTAATATCTACATAGCACTCCATTATATGAATGTACAACCATCTTTTTAGTTCATTTCCTATTCATGGATATTTGGACTATTTCTACTTTTTGCCTTTTGTGCGGTTGTTATGGATTAAATTATATCCCCCCCCAAACATTCACATATTGAAGTCCTAATCTCCCATGTGACTATATTTGAAGACTAGGGCTTCAAGGGTGTAGTGAAGGTTATGAGGATGGGTCCCCCACCCAGTAGGACTGGTGTCCTTAAGAAGAGGTAGAAGTGTCAGCGATCTCTCTCTCTCCATGCATACATAGAGGGAAGGTCAACTGAGGACACAGTGAAAAAGCGGCCATCTGCAAGTGAAATCTAAGAAGAAACCAAATCTGCAAAACTCTTGACTTGGGTTGCTAGCCTCCAAAATTATGAGAAAATAAATTTCTGTTGTTTAAGCACTGAAATCTGTGGAGTTCCATTATGGCAGCCATAGCAAATTAAGACCATTGTCATCCTAACGGACGTGAGGTGATATCTCATCATGGTGTTAACTGTGCATTTTGAATTTCCCTAGTAATTAGTGATGTTGAGCATCAAATGCACAAAATTTTAAGCTTTTGATTTGTATTAACAATCTGTTCTCTAGAAATATTATACTAATTAAAGCTGTTAACATTAGTGCCTCATTTGCCCTCTCCAACACGCATAGGTAGTATTTATCATATAACTTTTGAACAACACTGATTACAGGCATGGAAAATGCTGCTGTAAGCTCTTTGATTGCAGTCATAAGGTGCTGCATTTCTTCACTATCATATATGCACTGAGCAGGATGGGCACTAAAAATATGCTTACTGAACTGAAAGCTACATTTTCAAAAGTATAGTTGATCTTTAGAATAACTGATGTGAAAGGGCTTCCCTACTGGCTCAGATGGTAAAGAATTTGCCTGCAAGACAGAAGACCTGGGTTCAATCCCTGGATTGGGAAGCTCCCCTGGAGAAGGGAATGGCAACTCACTCCAGTATTCTTGCCTGGAGAATTCAATGGACAGAGAAGTCTGGCGGGTTATAATCCATGGGTATAGTTGATCTTTAGAATGACTGCATGAGATTAAAGAGCCAATCTGATTCTTTTAAATCTGCATTCTCTCTGCCTCTCCTAAGACCTCCTATTTCTAATACCCAAGTGTTTTCACATGATCTCTCATATCCATACAGACTCTTTGATGATATTTAAGTTTACTTACTAATCTTTAGTTCATTTCACCTTCCTTCTGTTAATATAATCTAACAATCTTTACAAGAAAGATGGAAAAGGAAGGCAGGAAATCATGTTTTTAATTGAGGAAGCTCACATCTCTTGACCAAGAGAATTCACTGACATGTTGCACTGTACCCTTCCATCACAGTTAACATTTCTCTTTCTCTATCCAATTAACTTTAAAGTGACAATTCTACCAGTAAATTCTACTAATAATATACTCTTCAGTGAGAAAGTAAATCTTGCTTGAATAGTCTTCCACTCATGTTTTGCCCTTTCAATCTCAGGTTTTAATGACTCTTTTTGTTTTGCTTATCTCTTACTTTTTAATAATATGATTGATAGAAAGAAGAAGAAAACTGTCAGATTTGGATTGTATCTGACAGAATGTCCTGGCTTGGGTGAAACTGCTTGGAGATTTCCTTCTCCCTGAACTCTGTATCCTACCTTGACTTTTTGTGCTTTTCTAATCAAGACAAGGAAGAAGCAGTCAGCCTTTCACTTTTCTGGGAATGTAAAATAAATAAATAAAAAAATTCACATGTTCTATTGGAATGAAAAGGAAGCCACAAAATGGCTCAGCCTGCAGGCACACATAAAAACACAAAAGATAGAACAGCAAGCAACCTTAATCTTTCTACAGGATATTTAGAGAATCATCATTATCTACCTTTCCACAGATAAGAAAAGGAATGGATACCTCATATAGGTGGAACCATGAAGCATTTGTCTTTCTGTGACTGATATTTCACTTGGCATAATATCCTTAAGGTTATTCTATGTTGTTGCACATTGAAGAACTTTTATTAAAAGGCACAATACTGTGTATGTATATATAACATATATATACCTCTTTTACTAATTTATCTATGAACACCTTATGTTTTTTGAACCACATTTGTTTAATTCTATTGATTTAATTCATTTTGCTTTTACCACAGAGCAGAATCACAACATATCATTCATCCCAAATTTCTCCCTCACTTTACTATGGCAAGTTTACCTCCTTATGGGACTGCCCATCCCATCCTAAAATTTTTCTAAAATTTTATCCTAAATGTATCTTTCTAAAATTTTTATTTCTTTATACATGGAGCTAACATCTAAATGTTCCATATTCTTCTCATTTTTTACTGAGTTAAAATTTTCCTGTGAGGTGTCTTCTGAGAAATTAGGAAGAAAAAAGTGAAAAAAAATATTTGGGGCAATGAATGATGGGACATTATTAGAAGAGGCCAAAGAGTCTAAGCTTATTTGATATAACAGGTCTAACAAGCAAAACTCCAGATTTAAAAATTGGCATGTAAATTTGTTGGGGGTGCCTGAGAGAAGAAAGTGACAAAGAAAACAAATCTATAAGAAAAATCTGTGAGGGATAGCAAGGTAAATCCAGGTGAGTCAGAACAACAAAGCAAAGAGTTTATCAACACTGACACTGGGTATAGGAGGGCAATCTATAGATTAAAAAAAAAAATGAACAAAATGAATATTTCAGGTATTTTATGTTGTAATGTACAGTTTCTTAAGGTACTGATTTTATTTAATAGTCAGATTTTATGAAATATTACTAAAATGAAGAGGTCTGAACTAAAAACATTCACTGTGACATTTATAGAGTGTCAAGCCACAATTATATGTAATGAGGTATATTTAGGCATATTATTTAAAACATAATGGATTATTGGCTGCTTTATGGGGATTCATAATGAGTTGAAGCTGTTGGCATGGTTTAATGAGATTTTCTATTTTTCTTCCATTCATTCAGCTTTTAATAACACCAGGGCCTGTTTTTTTATTTCAGTAGGCTGGCAACAAATAGTCCTTAGAAAAGAAAAATGCTGCAAGCCTGCTTCAGTCTTAAAGTGCTGTTGTAAATTTTCTTAAGCATTTTAGAATCATTTCTTTTATTTAGTCCAAATTCCTCTTTATCATGTTGCTCCTGTTTTCAAATGGTAACATTAAATTTCTTTTTGTTTGCCTACAACTTGCCAGCTAAACACTGTGCATACACAAAGCACAACTATCTGCAGAACAACCAACTATGAAAGAAACCCAAACTTACCAGGACAGAGCTACTACCCCTAATGAGGAAAAGGAGGAACCACAAAGAGATAGCCAGGAGGAGCAAACTAGCGTGTGCGTGCTGTCACTAACTTGTGTTGGACTCGTGATCCCTCGGACTGCAGCCCGCCAGGCTCCTCTGTCCATGGGATTCTCCAAGCAAGAATACGAGAGCAGGTTGCCATTTCCTCCTTCGGGGAACTTCCTGACCCAGGGATCCAACCTGCGTCTCCTGCATAGGCAGGCAGAGTCATTACCACTGTGCCACCTGGGAAGCCCAAACTAGTGATATAACCAAGTCCTATACCTTCAGGTGGTGACCCACGAACTGGAATATAATTACTGTGCAGAGGTCTCTCCCACAGGACTGGGAGTTCTGAGCCCCACATCAAGTTCCCCAGCCCAGACGTCCAGCAAGGGGAAGATGAGCCCCAAAGCACTTGGCTTTGAAGGCTGTGCCAGTTAATTTCGGGAGTCCCAAACAACTGCGGGAAACGGACTTCACTCTTAAAGGCACACAATTCACTACACACACAGCGAGATCCGTGGCGGAAGCAATGACTTGATGAGCCTGGGCCAGACCTAACTGCTGGTCTTGAAGCATCTCCGGAAGAGGCGGACCTCCCAGGAGACAGAGGCCCAGCTACAGCCATATTTGGGAGCTCCTTCTACACCTGCAGAAACCGGAAGTGGTGGTAGGGGAGCCAGGTGGACCCTCCCTCTCTGATTAGCGCCAAGACCTGGCCACACCCAACAGCCTGTGGGGACCCGGTGCTTGGACTCTTCAGGCCAAACAACTAGCTGTGTGGAGACACAGTCCCCGCTTCAGCAGACAGGCTGCCTCCAGTCTTCTTGAGCCCACCAACATCTGTAGATGCTGCTCCATACAGCCTAGACTACTAGTGGGCCAAGACCCAGCTCTTTCCACCAGTGGGCAGAGGCCAGACTTGAGAAAAGCCCGCTCCTACAGCTTCCACCAGGTCAGACCCTACAGTGGCACCAGCTGGGCCCTGGCCCTTCTTACTAGCAGGCCAGCACAAGCTTCAGGACACCCTGTACCATATACCCAGCTGTGTCAGGAATAGAACCCACCCCCACCCCATCCCAACGTCCCCCTGCCCCCCCCCCCAGCAACCTGACACCAGCTCTGGCATTCCT
>SJYA01000638.1:0-16350 GCA_006410615.1 Neotragus moschatus | reverse complement strand
TGCCAGTAGTCTGGCACTAACTCCAGGACCTGGCTTCACCCAACAGTGGAGGGTGGGAGTAGGGGGAGGGCAATATCCCCAGAGTCTTCTGGATCCTGACCTCACCCACCAGTGAGCCAGCACTAACAGGGGAGACCCTAGGTTTCTGCAGCCAGCTGCCTCGTGACCAGAACCCCTTAACCAGCAGTCAGAAACATCCACATAAGGCAAAGCCTGACAACCAACTGGGCTGGGACCAAGCAAGCCCACCAGATTACCCACATAGTCAGTCTGCAACAACAAAAGACCCACGCAGCCTTCTTATGGAATCCCTAGAGCATACCACTTGGGTGATGAGAGTGGAGTGCACTGCCAGGACACACAGGACTCCTACAGTGGCCACTTCTCCAGGGTTGAGAAAGGTAACTAACCTGTGTGTGCATGCCTGCCAAGTTGCTTCAGTTCTGTCTGACTCATTGTGACCCTGTGGATTGTAGCCTACCAGGTTCCTCTGTCCATGGGATTTCCCAGGGAAGAGTACTGGGATGGGGTGCCCTTTCCTCCTCCAGGGGATCTTCCCGACTCAAGGATCGAACCCACATCTCTCATGTCTCCTGCATTGACAGGTGGGTTCTTTACCACTAGCACCACCTGGAAAGCCCTTAACTAACCTCCTGAATACATAAAAATACCCATAGTGGACTTCCCTGGTGGTCCAGTGGCTAAGACTCCATGCTCCCAATGCTGGGGCCCCAGGTTCGATCCCTAGACAGGGAAATAGATCCCACATATTGCAACTAAGACCTGGTGCAGCCACATAAATAAATATATTTTTAAAAATACCTATAGTAACTTAGACAAAAATAAGGCTGCAGAGGAATATATTCCAGACAAAAGAAAGTTAAAGTGTTAGTTGCTTAGTCATGTCCGACTCTCTGAGACTCCATGGACTGTAGCCCTCCAGGCTCCTCTGTCAGTGGGATTCTCCAGGCAACAACACTGGAGTGGGTTGCCATTCCCTTCTCCAGGGATCTTCCTGACCCAGCTACTAAACCCTGGTTTCTCACATTGTAGGTAGATTCTTTACTATCTGGGTCACCAGGGAAGCCTGGTGTGCCAGACAAAGGAACAAGTTTAAATCCTAGAAGGACTAAGTGGAGATAGGCAATCTAGCCAACAAAGACTTGAGAGTAAAGATTGTAAGCATGATGAGTTGTAAATAAAACAAAAAAAATTATAGAGATTAAAAGCAACAAAGGAAAAACAACAAATAACATACAAGGGAACTCCCATAAGGTTATCAGCTGAATTTTCAGCAGAAATTCTGCAGACCAGATGGGAGGCACAGTGTATTCAGAGTGATGAAAAAGAAAAACCCACAGCCAAGAATAGTCTACTTAGCGAAGCTCTCTAGGTTTGATGAAGAAATAAAAAGCTTTACAGATAAGCAAATGCTAAAAGATGTCAGCAGGACGTCCCTGGTATCTCAGCAGTAAAGAATCTGCCTGCCAGTACAGGAGATGTGGGTTCGATCCTTCAGTTGGGAAGATCTCCTGGAGAAGGAAATGGCAACCCACTCTAGGATTCTTGCCTGGGAAAGTCCAGAGAGAGAGGAGCCTGGTGGGCTTCAAAGTCCATGGGGTCACAAAAGAGTTGGGCATGACTTGGTGACTATACAACGATAACAAAAGAGTTCAGCACCACCAAACCAACTTTACAACAAATGCTAAAGGAATTTTTCTGTAGGTGAAAAAAGAGAAGGCCACAACTAGGAGCAAGAAAATTACAGAATGAAGGCGCTCACCAGAAAATACAGACATATAACAAAGGTAAAAAATCATCTGCACACAAAACTAGTGGGGAAATTAAAAGACAAAAGTAGCAAAATTATTTATATCCACAATAAACAGGAAAGGGACACACAAAGTGATTAGATATAAAATAAGATATCAAAAAGAGTACTCATAAGGGGAGGAGAGTACAAATGGAAAGTTTTAAAAATGCGTTTGAAATGAGATCAACAACTTAAATCAATTTATATAAAAGCCCAAATATTTATATAAAAGCACTGTGCAGTGTTCCAGAAGAGACTTACTTTCTTTGAAGTATTTGCATTATAATTTTTCAAAGCTTAGTCTTGTTGCTACCTGCCTCTTCTGTATCTCAAGTTTATATAGGGAGTCCAGAATTAGAGAATTAAACAAAAAATAAATAATTCCTGATTACTCTTTGGACACTAATTGGGTTTCAAGTATCCATTTATCCTGGCAAAATAATGATCTAAATTTATTAAGTATTTTCATTACAGTTCTATTATTCCTTGAAGATTTCCAAGCCTTTTGAATTGGGCATCCATGGGCTATTATTAACTACATTAGGCAGAAGGTAAAGAAAATCATATGTTTATTTTTGATGTACAGGATTTTAACATTTCAAGGAGATTATATGCAAGCTGGATAAATGTAAAGAAACATTCTAAGTAAAATATGTATTTAGTGCAAGTAAACTCTGAGACCCCTGCTGTTATTTGCTGTTGTTGGCACCATAAAGCAAATTATACTATCTTTTGTTTTACAGAGTTTGTATCGAATATTGTAAGGTAACCAAAAGCTATATTCTCTGCCTAGAACAATTAATATAACCATCAGTGGCAGTGGTTTACATGGCTGTAATTATCTCTGGCTTTTATACAGTTCTTTCTTATTAAGTGTTTTAATCATGATGTTACTGAATTTATCCTTTTGTTGATGATAGTGGGAAATAGACAGTTTTCTCTTGCAGCAGTCTTTAGAGCCCTGGGGATTTGGTTTTTCTGTTATGTTGACTATGGTTCTTTAGCTTTAAATTGTGTGATTTGCATGAAAAAGTATCCCTACTTTTGTCCCTTCTGAAATTTGCAGGAGGTGTTAAAAGAGAAAACAGGTAAATGCTACCAGTAGAATGATACTTTTAATATTTTTTTTTCTACGCTGTAAATCTCTGTTGAACTCAGCTATTCTCTGCATCTTACAACGTTGCATCTGCCAATGAAACAGCAGCAGTCTTGGATTTTTCTACCAGGGCCATGGCTGCAGCCTTCTAACTGGATTTTCTCCTTCAGTTTTATTCTCCTTTATTCAAATTTCTGTTCCTCAGAGAGGAATTCTCTGGTCCCCCAGTGGAAACAACTTGCCATCACTCTTTCCATTACCTTTTCTTTGAAATATGTATTTTCTTTGAAGTATATTTATTGACTCTTTTCCCTTTAGAATGTCCGGTCCATTGGTTCATGAAATTTGTTCCCTGCTGTATCTACAGCATCTAAACAGTTCCTGGCATATAGTACATATGTAATAAACATTCATAGTAAGAGAATAAACATTGCTAGGTGTCATGGCTTAACACAATTATGTTTTAAGTGAGAACTTATCAAATGCACTGTGCTCAGTCCTAATCACACAGACAACAGTTGTCTGTATGGGGCTTACACTTCTGGGTACCACAGGGTGATAAACAATGGAGAAAGAGTTCTTAAAATGTTACCATCTTCAGGGCACAGCAAGAGGCAATAGACCCAGGAGCTCAGTCTCTGTGAAAGAAGCCTAGTAGCTTATCATCACAACTGCAGCTTGAAGGGCAGGCTTCTTATTAAACACACGTTTAAGTGCCAACTGGAAAGTATTCCAGAGACCTTAGAGGGTGGGTGATAGCCACATCCTCCTCTACAACACTCTAGAATGCTTGTAATTCCTGAAGGGGTAGGGGGAGTGAGAGGAAAAGTTAAATTTTTGTTGAACCTCTGAGAGCAGGTTCTTATCTCATGGAATGTGGCCTTTAGGCTCTCTCAAGGGTTATTTTTCCTTCGGGGACTTTCCAGGAAACAGCTAACCTTCAGAATGTGGCCCGACCAGCCGTTTCGACCTGATAACAAACGAGCCTATCCCTGTAAAGGTTAAGACCTGTGCACCAATCAAACTGTCCCCACCCTAGCGGTACCTGTTTGTGGTTTTTGTGCTTAAAAACTGCTCTGTAATGACTGTTCGGGGTTTGTTCCTCCCTGGAGGTGACTGAACCCCGGCGCACTGGCCCAATAAATCCTCCTGCTGTTTGCATCGAATCCGAGTCTCGGTGATCCTTGGAGCGACGAGTCCTAGGAAAAGACCGTAAGGTCTAACAGGAGCTTCTACATGTATCCAGTGCCTTGGTTTTTAGTTTGGGTGCCCTATCTTTGTGCCTAAGGAATGCCCCTTGATACTCTGGCTCTGGCAGCCAGGGAGCTCACATATCTGGGTCCTGCAAGACTGTAATAATCAGAGACTCAGNGTGATCCTTGGAGCGACGAGTCCTAGGAAAAGACCGTAAGGTCTAACAGGAGCTTCTACATGTGTCCAGTGCCTTGGTTTTTAGTTTGGGTGCCCTATCTTTGTGCCTAAGGAATGCCCCTTGATACTCTGGCTCTGGCAGCCAGGGAGCTCACATATCTGGGTCCTGCAAGACTGTAATAATCAGAGACTCAGTTCTTAGCTGGCTGCCATTCCCAGGACACTGCACAGAGAACAGACCCAGCTAAAAGCCAGTCTTTCTGTGAAAGAGGTCCTGAAGCTTCAGCCTGAAGGGGAGGGTTCAGCGTGGGCACAGCTAGGGGCCTATGGATGTGCACTCAGGGAATGTAGTTGTGGTGCACACTGTTTTTGTGCTTCACTCTGCCACTGATATCTCCTGGACTTGAGTGGAAGCTTGCCTGGAGCCCAGATTTTTGTGCCTGCCACTCAGGCAGGGGACACCTCCAGGTCACCTATCACTGGTGGTCAGCAGGGTTTATGCTAGCAACCCCACAGGACTGTATATATTTGCATACTTTAGAAACTACTGCTTGAGGGTCTGAATTCCAGACAGTCTGAATGTAAGTGGTTGAGATCCTTTCCTTTGGGATACTAACAGGTCTTGGCACACTCTCAATTACTCAGTTCAGTTCAGTTCAGTCTCAATTACTAGGGGCCATTAAAAAGAAAATAGTCTGCATGGATAACAAAGATTTGAGAAACAACCAAGAACCAGAAAATGTTAAAAGACAAGGCTTATCTCCTTTATGAAACTGCTCCTTTGAGATTGGGAGAGTCTGTTTTATCTAATGTATAGAAACCAACACAAAGAGTCCAGAAAAATGAAGATACAGAGGAATATATTCCAAACTAGAGAAGAAGATAAAACCTCAGAAAAAAATCGTTATGAAACAGAGATAAGTAATTTACCTAATAAAGAGTTCAAAATAATAATAGCAGTGTTCACCAAACTTGGGAGCAGAATGAATAAACTGAGTGAAAATTTCAACAAAGAGATAGAAATTAAAGAAAGTATCAAATAGAAGTCAAGGAGATAAAGAATATAATAACTATACTAAAAATTCACTAGAGAGTTTCCACAGAAGACTAGATGAAACAGAGAAAGGATGAGTCAACTCAAAGAGGAGTGGAACTCACCGAATTAGAGCAGCAAAAAAGGATTTTGAAAAGTGAGTCAAGCTTAGGAGATTTATGAGACAACATCAAGCTAACATTTGAATTATAGGGATTCTCAAAGCAATAAAAGGGTCAGAAAATTCATTGGAAGAAATAATGATTACAAACTTCCCTACCCTGGGGAAGGAAAAAAGACATCTGGATTTAGGAAATCCTATTGTCGAGGGAGTATGTAATTTTCTTGGTTCTGTCTCACCACAGCAAAGATTTGAACGTTGAAATGGCAGTGTTATAGCTTGGTTACAGCTCAGTTTTATTAGGAAAAGCAAAGGATAGTATACCCTCAGGGTGTGAGGGTGGGCCAATACCAAAGGAGAGGGTTCAATCCTTCTAGGCTTCCTCCTTTTATACATTTGTCTTCTCCCTCCAAGCCTACCCTATGCAAATTGGACTAGCTAAGAAGGGGAAGTGTTTGTTTCACTTGAAGTTCTCACTTGTCTGCTGATTTCCTTTTTTTCCACTTTCACGAGCTTTTCCCTTTCTTTGTCTCTTAGCCACTGCCATTTTGGACTCCTTTTTCCCTGTTCTAACTACCTAACACTATAAAATTCCAAAGAGAGTTTTCACAGAAAAAGAACAGCCCTAAAATTTATGTGGGACTATAAAAGACTACAAATATTACAGTCTTTGGAAANTTTTTTCCACTTTCACGAGCTTTTCCCTTTCTTTGTCTCTTAGCCACTGCCATTTTGGACTCCTTTTTCCCTGTTCTAACTACCTAACACTATAAAATTCCAAAGAGAGTTTTCACAGAAAAAGAACAGCCCTAAAATTTATGTGGGACTATAAAAGACTACAAATATTACAGTCTTTGGAAATAAGCAAAAGCTGTAGGCACCAAGCTCCATGATTTCAAATGCTATTATGAAGCTGTAGTAACTAAAACAGTTTGGTATTGGCATAAAAACAGACACATAGATTAAGGGACTAGGATAGAGAATCCAGAAATAAACCCATACATTTATGGTTAGTTCATTTACAACAAAGAAACCAAAAACATAAATAAAGACAATAAACAATAAATAAACAAAAATCTTCAATAAATTGTTTTGGGAAAACTGTACCTTACACTACATGCAAAAATCAACTCAAAACGGATTAATTACCTGAATAAGACCTAAAACCATAGACCTCCTAGAACGTAACAGGCAGTAAACTCTTTGATATCAGTCTTGACAATAATTATTATTATTTTTTTTTGCATTNTTCAATAAATTGTTTTGGGAAAACTGTACCTTACACTACATGCAAAAATCAACTCAAAACAGATTAATTACCTGAATAAGACCTAAAACCATAGAATTCCTAGAACGTAACAGGCAGTAAACTCTTTGATATCAGTCTTGACAATAATTACTATTATTTTTTTTGCATTTGTCACCAAAGGCAAAGGCAACAAACATTTAAAAAAACAAAACAAAAACAAGAGTACATCAAATTAAAGAGCTTCTGCAAGGTAAAAGATGTCATCAACAAAATGACAGATCATTTACTGAA
Organism: Neotragus moschatus; assembly: GCA_006410615.1. Lineage (NCBI taxonomy): Eukaryota > Metazoa > Chordata > Mammalia > Artiodactyla > Bovidae > Neotragus > Neotragus moschatus. Next base: position 9,376 of record SJYA01000638.1, on the reverse strand, counting down.
TGGGAGCATTATCATAAATAATGTAGCTGATAAAGGATTTATACAACTCAGTAGCAAAAAATGAAAAAAAAAATTAAAATTAAAAATCGGCAGAAGTTCTGAATAGACAAAGAGCTTACTGAATGGACATTTTTCCAAAGAAGACATGCGGATGTCTAACAGATGCATGAAAGATGCTTAACATCACTAGTAATCAGGGAAATTAAAATCAAAATAANTATTATATATAATGAAATATTATTCAGCCATAAGAATGAAATTATAGTATTTATATATTATATAATAGACATAATATATAATATAATAGATTGTATTATATATAACAAAATATTATATATAATGAAATATTATTCAGCCATAAGAATAGAAGTGAATCTTACCATTTGTGACAGCAGGGATGGACCTTGAGGGAATCACGCTAAGTGAAATAAGTCAAAGGGAGACAAATACCATAAAATAACACTTTTATGTGGAATATAAAAACAAAGCGAAAATGAAAAAATGAACTCATAGAGAACAGATTAGAGGTTTCCAGAAGTGGGTGGGAGGTGGCCAAAAGATATAGACTTCTAATTATAAGATAAATGAGTCCTGGTCATGTAATTCACAGCAGGGTGACAGCAATTAACAATGTGTGTGCTCAGTCACTCAGTCATGTACAACTTTTTGCAACCCCTTGGACTGTAGACCACCAGCCTCCTCTGTCATGAAATTTTTCAGGCAAGAATATTGGAGTGATATTCCACTCCAGTGGAGTGGTTGCCATTTCTCACTCCACAGGATCTTCCCAACCTGAGGACTGAACCCATATCTCCTACATTGCAGGAGGATTCTTTATCTCCTGAGCTATCTGGGAAACCCTAATATGGTCATAAGTAAATACTAAGTTAAGAACTTCCAGTATCATTTCAGGTCATCTGACCAGTCTGGTCTGCACTAATCACTATCTTTAAGGAAAATGATATATTGGCATTATACCTAAAATCACTGAAGATCTCTGCATAAGATAGATGTATAAGGCAAGTGGTGCAGGATTCCTTAGTCCTCTTATAGGATTGAGGAATGCATGTTGTCTTCTAAGGAGTTACATGGCTGGGGCCAGAAGGAGAAAAATTGATCTTTATAGTTGAGCAGATATTTCTGCTATTGGGGAGGTCTGGTTAACATGTAACACAGATGCACAGTGCACACAAGAGAAGAGGGAGGAAGCCCAGATGGGTGGAGAAAATTCTTATGTTTAAGGTTTTCTTATATTTCCTTACAATGTGAGTTTTTATTTCATTATGGATGAATAACTAGACTTATTGTGGCTATCATTTGCGATATACACAAACACTGAATCATTACATTGTATACCTAAAACTAATATAGTATTACATGTCAAAAGGTACCTCAAGGAAAAAAAAAAAACAAAAAACCCAAAACCTAAGGTTAGAGGGTTGTTTTAGTGTGTTATCAAACAACAAAGACCTTGTGAAAGACATAGTTTAAAAATGGACTATAATTTCCTTTCAGGTAAATATTTTCATTAGTCCAGATAAGGGTTTATATAAGTTTATGCTTATGGTTCTATATTAATTTTCTCAGCACTGAAATACTTATTGAGCTTCATAATTCACATTATTTCTGCAAAGTATGTGGCAGCTTCATCTTATGCTGTTCACCAACCTCATTGTCATTCATGAGTGGAGTGATCATATTTGCTTTTATTTCTAGAATTTGAATCTTCTCATGACTTAGGATGTTTCTTAAAATAATTTTTTTGTAGGGGAGGAAAATTTTTCTTTTTACTCTACCCATTTCAGGTTCTCTAGCTGGGGCCTTGTAAATTAGACTAACAAAGACAGATTAACAAAAGAAAAAGCAAATAGAAGTTTATTAACATGTGCCTCCTGAGTGTTCATTGGAAGGACTGATGTTGAAGCTGAAACTCCAATACTTTGGCCACCTGATGTGAAGAGCTGACTCATTTGAAAAGACCCTGATGCTGGGAAAGATTGAAGGTGGGAGGAGAAGGGGCCGACAGAGGATGAGATGGTTGGATGGCATCACCAACGCAATGGACATGAGTTTGGGTGGACTTCGGGAGTTGGTGATGGACAGGGAGGCCTGGTGTGCTGCAGTCCGGTGAATAAAGTCAAGTTAGTAAAGTTTGATTTGAAGATTGCTCTGATGCATCTCTGGGGAAATCATGGTCTAGAACTGTCAATGGTGATTAACTTNCGCAATGGACATGAGTTTGGGTGGACTTCGGGAGTTGGTGATGGACAGGGAGGCCTGGTGTGCTGCAGTCCGGTGAATAAAGTCAAGTTAGTAAAGTTTGATTTGAAGATTGCTCTGATGCATCTCTGGGGAAATCATGGTCTAGAACTGTCAATGGTGATTAACTTCTTTCTCATAGAGGGGTCAGAACACTTTTACAAATTTATGTCCTATTTTTAGGCAATTGAGGGAAGCAGAGAGCTTTCCTTGTGTCTGTTTTTTCTCAACTACATTCATGCTAATATTATCTTTATGCTAAATTGGCATGTTTTGCTACCCATCACTTATATATTATCTCTATTCACCTTTTAATGAAACTACATAACCTTTTGTCCTAAGATACTTATTTCCTCAATTTCAGCATTAATTTTCTCACTCGTGTGCCTCTTTATGCTTTATGATTAAATCTATAAAAGTTCTCACAAAATTTTCAGAAATTAGGCTTTAGTTTGTGTAGTATCCCTTATTGATAATCCAAAAATGTTACCAAGTCCAAGCTCTCTCTGCTCACTGCATGACAGGCCAATAAATCTGAGACCTGAGTTGTTGTGGCAAGGAATGTGGTTTTATTCGGAAAACCAACTGACTGAGAAGATGTCAGCCTAATGTCTCAAAATAGCCATCTTATCAGAGTCTGGATGCCAATTCCTTTCATAGAAGGAAAGAGAGAAGCGGTGAGGAGCTGAAGTTAAAAGGCAGGATGGAGAGGGAGAGGCAATGAGGAAGTAAAGTAAAAAGGGCCACCAGTCTTGTGAAAACATCTCTGGGAAAGGCCCACGTGGGGGAGGAATGTGTTCCTCTCTTCTGTCTGGCAGCCATACACAGGTGGACAGGGTCAGATGATCTCTGTGAGCTGACTAAAGGCACTTTAGTTTAACAGACAGGCAGAGGGGCAGGATTCTCTGAGGCAGAGAACCACAAACCACTATGTATGACTGGTGGTGGTGGTGGTGGTGGTTTAGTTGCCCACTTGTGTCCAACTCTTTGCAATCCCATGGACGGTAGCGTGTCAGTCTCCTCTGTCCATGGAATTTCCCAGGCAAGAATACTGGAGTGGGTTGCCATTTTCTTCCCCAGCAGATCCTAGGTCTCCTGCATTGCCGGCAGATTGTTTACTCACTGAGACACCAGGAAAGCTCCTATTGTATGATTATACTAGCAAAAGCAAAGAAAAGCAAGTCAAAGAAACAGGTCCAACATGGAGTCAGATTGGCTCTCCCTTGCAACCAAAATAATACTTTGGGGGAGGGCTATCTTAAGTTTCAGGAAAAATTGCCCTCCTTATTATTCATGTAAACTTACCATTTATTTTCTAATTACAATTTATTACAGTTTTTAACTTTGGCTGCTCTTAGAATTCCTGCCCACCATTTTTGTTTTTGTTTTAGGACACCTATGCTAATAGGATGTTTCTGTAACTTGAATCTAACTGAGCATAAAAAAATTGCTCAGAACAATATAAATATAAGCATTTTTCATTAGGAATTTCACTCAGAAGTATTTCCCTCTAATCAAAGCTAGTGAAGAGATACTATAAATGAAGCAGCAGCAAATAACTCTTAATCTTTTCTTATTCCCATGAATGATTACATTATTTATTTAATCAATCACACAATGTCTTTCTCAGCCTTTGAAGTATTATATTTGAGGACAAAGCTTTTTATAACAGCACCATTATTTGTAGTGTGGTCTTACCAAATTAAAAGGTTTCAGTGTAATATGATAGGATTGTATTTGTACTGAGCACTGTCACTTATCCTTTCTCTTTTGTCCTAGAATGTGAGTCAAATCATTATTCTCACTTAGATGCAAAATGATGTAAATTGTGAGTTATGTGAAACAAAGCCACACCAGTGAGCAAGTTCTAATATTGCAGCTCTGACTGACGGAACACTTCCTTGTTCATTTACCTGTACCTGTAAGTCCAAAGTTAACATCCATGGAAGTTAGGTACAGCTCATCTCAACTGAAGTGCCTTAAACTAAGTACTTTTATTGTTAACCAAACTTTAGGTGGATATTAAACAGTAAAATCAAATCGTACATTATTTCTTATTTACATTTTAGTTCCTTTCCTAATTGTCAACTTCTTGCCTGCTTTGTCCCCAGTTATTCTGCTTTTCCTGTGAAAACCAGTAGAAACATTTTCCACAATTCAATCCGCCTTGGGGAAGACAGCCAGTTCTTTTCTGAGTAAAGTTGACCAGATGACAGTTTCATTGGCCTTGTTTTATTTTTGAAACAGAAAAATAGCAAGTTTCCATCTTTTTTAAATTTTTCTTCTCATGGATGAGAATGCTAAATGACAGCTGTGTTGATGAAATTCACTTTTCACTTTAAGAAAACTGACTGTTGGACCATCTGATAAAAATGCTGCTACCATTTGTGCATCACAATAGTTTCCCTCCTCCAAAAAAACAAATCAAGCATGAAACTTGAAAGCTGGAAACCAAAGAAACCTTTGTCATTTTACCTGATAGTTAGGTTAATCCCAAATTAATAAGTATTTAACAATTTGAGGACGGAAACCATCTGAGTCCAAGAGGCATCATTGAAAATGGAGTCAGAGTTTATAAACAACCGTAGCAACAATCTCAAGTACTTAGAGATTTGAGGTTTGTGAAAGACTTGCAGGTCTTTTTTCTCATATCCCCATGATAATCACTATCATGATTGTTCTCAGTGTGCTTTATCAATGATGAGTAGTAATAATAAGAGATAATAATTCTTTGTTTTTCTTTTTATTGAAAGTATAGTTGACTACAATATTATTAGTTTCAGGTGGTGTTTTTTTGTTTATTTTTTGAATTTTTAAAATTTAATTTGTATTTATATTATAGTTGATTTACAATGTTATATTGGTTTCAGATGTACAGCAAAGTGATTTAGTTATCCATACTCATTTGTCCATTCTTTTTTAAGATTCTTTTCCGTATAGCTTATTACAGAATAATGAGTAGAGTTACCTTTACTATATAGTAGGAAGTCCTTATTGATTATCTATTTTATATATAATAAGTGTATATTATTAATTTCAAACTCCTACTATATCACCCCCCAACCTTTCCCTTTTGGTAACCATAAGCTTGTTTTCAAAGTCTGAATCTGTTTCTGTTTTGCAAAAAGTCCACTTGTGTCATTTTTAAAGATTACACATATAAATGCTATCATATGATATTCATCTCTGACTTACTTCAGTTAGTATCATAATCTCTAGGTCCATCCATGTTGCCGCTGATGGCATTATTTCATTCTTTTAGGCTTGCCAGCTCTAGAGCACAGACTTAGTAGTTGTGGCTCATGGGCTTAGTTGCTCCTCAGCATGTAGAATCTTTCCTGGACCAGAGAAAGACTCTTTGCCATGTTCCCTGTGACGGCAGGCGGATTCTTATCCACTATGCCACCAGGGAAGTCCCGGTTACCTATTTATAGAAGTAGCAGTGTGTATACACCTGTCCCAAACTCCCACTCTATCCCTGCTTCACACCCTTCCCTCTTGGTAACTGTAAGTTCTCTGAGTTTGTGTATCTGTTTCTGTTTGTAAATTAGTTCATTTGTGTCATTTATTTTTTTAATGTATTGCATATAAGTGATATCATGTGATATTTGTCTTTCTCTGACTTACTTCACTTAGTATAATAATCTCCATCCATGTTGCTACAAATGGCACTATTTCATTAGTTTTTATGGATGAGTAATATTCCATTGTATGTATGTACCAAATCTTTATCCATTCTTCTGTCAATGGATATTTAGGTTGATTCCATGTCTTGGCTATTGTAAACAATGCTTCAATGAGCATTGGGGTGCTTGTATTCTTGCAATGCAAAATAATAAAACTCGTGATATTTACCTTATGTTGGGCCCATCTTAATGTACTCTTAAAACATGCTTTCCTTTAATTCTTACATCAAACCTATGTGAGAGATGTCCCCATTTTTTGATGAATGGGCTGAGTCTTGGAGAAGTTAAAAACTTTGCCTTTGATTACATGCTTAGTCTCTTCAGTCTTGTCTGGCTCTCTATGACCCTATGGACCATAGCCCGCCAGGCTCCTCTCTCCATGGGGCTCTCCAGGTAGGTGGAATGGGTTGCTGAGCCCTCCTCCAGGGGATCTCCCGACCCAGGGACTGAACCCATGTCTCTTGCATCCCCTGTGTTGGCAGATGGGTTCTTTACCACTAGGGCCACCTGGGAAGCCCGCCTCTGATTGCAGAGCTAGTAAATGGCAGAGTTGATACTCAAACTATGGTCAATCTTATCTTAGTCTTAGCTAAACAATTACATAGATAAATATATTACTTTAAAAGTTTGCCTGAAACTTGAAANCCCTGTGTTGGCAGATGGGTTCTTTACCACTAGGGCCACCTGGGAAGCCCGCCTCTGATTGCAGAGCTAGTAAATGGCAGAGTTGATACTCAAACTATGGTCAATCTTATCTTAGTCTTAGCTAAACAATTACATAGATAAATATATTACTTTAAAAGTTTGCCTGAAACTTGAAATTTAAAGCATTAAGTTTGAGTTTTCTTTGATTTGGTAATATATTTATTTTAGCTCAGTTTGTTGAATTTCATCGTACCTGCCTAAAATGTTAATATTTGGAGAATCAAGAGAATTATACAAAGGAGATGCATAAGCTGAATGTGCAAGTGGAAAATCCTATTTGTTTTCTTTAGGGACCTTAGCAAAGATTTTAGGGAAAAATAATCTGAGAATTTCTGTGACAAAGACAAAGCATATCATTTAACTCACAGAGTGAAAGTGTCCATTCCTATACATGTTACTTTCCTATGTTAGCATTTGAAGTGTGTGTTTCAGGGGGAAGTATTAATAGAAGACTCCTTTGTCTACCGCTTAGAGATAGCCCATGGAGTGGTTAGAAAAGCACAGGTCATTTTGTGTCCATTTCAAAAATCCCCATTGTCATTTTCAGAGATGCCAACTGTCCCTCTAGAAAGTAAACACCGTTTTCTCTTTCCAGGTTATAAGACAATTCCAATGAAACCACTCAAAATAAAGCTGTACGTTTTAATCAGAATTTTACTATTTATTTTAAGGTTATGATCAAATGTCTGTGGTTCAGAAAAGTAATCGAGAAACACAGATCTACAGAGATCACTGTTCCAAATACATAAGAGCCCTCTGACATTGTTAGACTGCATGGCAATTAGGCATAAATGTAAAACAGTTTATGTAAAGAATTCTACTTCTTTTTCAACCATATCAAGACTTCTCAGCCTATGAGGTCAGTTTTCCAGTATATATGCTTTACCTTGTTAGTGTTGATGGTTTCTCTGCGTATCACAGTAAAGTGTTAGTCACTCACTCCTGTGAGACTCTTTGTGACCCCATGAACTATAGTCTGCCAGGCTTCTCTGTCCATGGAATTCTCTAGGAAAGGATACTGGGGTGGGTAGCCCTTCCCTTCTTGAGGGTATCTTCCCAACTCAGGGATTGAACCTGGGTCTCCTGCATTGCAGGCATATTCGTTACTGTCTGAGCCACCAGGGAAGCCTGTATCACATATCACAGTACTAACTAATAATCTCTGGCCACCCAGAACTCTTATTATTTCAGAACACTGGAGTTCAGTTTCCAAGAGTGAGAATTTCTTTTCCCTAACATTAAAGTTCTCTGTGATTTACCACTGAACATTCCAACTCTACATCTGTTTCATTCTCTAACTCCAGGTTTCTAGATCTCAAAATTTCTGAAATGTATGTGCATTAGTTATCAGTATTGTTTTACAAAATCACATATATTCAGGTCTCACTCCTGACTTACCGAGTTAGAATCTCTATGCATGAGGGAAGTACTTAAAACAAGCTTTCAGATGTTCCTCCGGCAGACTAGAGTTCCTAAATCATCTGTGTTGTGGGTCTTGAAAGTGCAAGCAAATTATATCGTGGACATGAAATGTTTGAATGTATAATCAAGATATTGTGGGAGAAGAAGATAACCAGACTACTGAGGGAAATAGAAAAATCTCAGTATTAGCTTTTCTAAATCTTTCTGAAATTTATGATGAAAAAATGTGAGAGCTATTTGGGTATTTTATGTGTGGCAGACATAAAGCACATGGCACAGAGAATTACCCACAGTAAGTGTTCATTAGTTGTTGCCTCTTGATATTCATTCATTCATTCAGCTAATTTTTAAATGCAGAGACTGAGACTTTTATAAATATGAGCAAAACAAAACCCTCAAGGGGGTATATAAAGTGTTGGTAAAAATAAACAATAAATAAATACAAAAACAAATATGAGATAGAAATTGAGACAGACACTAGAAAGGGGAAAGAGGATGTTAAAGGACTGTACAAAGAGAGAATTTGACCTAAACAGACAAAAGGAACAGGGTATGTTTCCCAGGGAAATCCAAAGGAAGAATAGAAAGGTGGAGAATTGGACTATTTTTGGCAAAGAGATCAGCACTGTTTTACACACCTGTGGTTGTTATAAATGCTTGTATACAGTGATTTGCTTCATAAGTCTTTAGACTTAAACCCTTTTATAGATTATAAAACTGAGGTTAACTAATGTGAGCAAAGTCACACATGATTTAGCAGGTGATGGGTTTACAATTAGAAATCCAATTTGTTCTGTTTGAAGCTTATGATTTTTCTTTTTCATTTGAACATGAGTATTTTTCAAAGGAAAAATGACAGTAACATCTTCTCAGGCTTTGCTTACAAAAGAGTGTTAGAAAACAAGCATTAAATGTATAAAGTTGGAAATACAAGGGAAAGAAAAGAGGAACATAAAGATGCTTTCCTGCATCAAAATTTTCTTGTGGGTTGAGATCCAATGGGTATGAATTCCACTGTGGTAGAAATGGCAATGTGGAAGCATCTAGAATTCTCATTCTCTGCCAGAAGAGTAAATCAAAGTCAATTCTGTATCTCTGGAGAAACCATAGATGTGAGTGCCGCTTCTAAAGTGTTTAAAGATGAAGATTGATGATTCTTATCACATCTCTAGTTAGATTAATGCAGAAAACAGATGTCTCTTGGAGGATGATAGTGGATTATTATAAACTTAATTGGAAAACAATAGAATGGGAAAGACTACAGATCTCTTCAAGAAAATTAGAGATACCAAGGGAACATTTCA
>SJYA01000637.1:126662-153662 GCA_006410615.1 Neotragus moschatus | reverse complement strand
TTGGGTGGGGGCTGAATGTGGCTGATGAGGATATTCAGGCATCCTTTCCTGTCCCCTGCAGTATCTGTCACTGACCTGGGTACAGCAGTTAACACAAGTGTGGAACAGAACACTTTTCTTTAACCATAAATGTGCTGCCTATGGCTTACACACTGTGATGTAGTTTCATCACACCCGTAATTCTTTGGGTTTGATCAAATAGCCTGGGTCATTCTGCTCTGCCTCACACAGGTGGCTGTGCTTGGGCCCTGTTCTCAGCCCACAAAGCAGACTGAGGGTAGTCCAGTCTCAGACTCANCTGCCTATGGCTTACACACTGTGATGTAGTTTCATCACACCCGTAATTCTTTGGGTTTGATCAAATAGCCTGGGTCATTCTGCTCTGCCTCACACAGGTGGCTGTGCTTGGGCCCTGTTCTCAGCCCACAAAGCAGACTGAGGGTAGTCCAGTCTCAGACTCACAGAACAGGAGAGACAATTCAGGCTGCTGGCTGTCAACATCATCAAGCAGCAGAAACTCTTCCTTAAACGAAACCACATGTAGAATACAAATAAACATGAACGCAGAATGAGGCAGGACAGAGACCAGGTTTCTATAGAAACCAGGGAAGGACCAGGGGACAGAGTCTAAGCCTTTCAGGCCACAGAGGAGAAAACAGCACCCAGAGAAAGAAAGTGTCAAATTTGAAGTGAGTGGATATGATCCCAATGGCAGGTTTCAGTTTTCTCTTCAAAATTCTAACACAATTGCATCAGCTAGAAAAAATGGAGATGGTGCCGTGTTCTGGAAAGTCTAAGTTCTGGGGGAATCTTGGCTCTCTCCTGTTAACTGTGGGGCCCTATACAATCAATCACTCCGCTTCTCCAAGCCTGTTTCCCCATGTGTACTAATGCCTGCCCTGGGGACCTGCTGTGGGCATTGGGTGCCAGGAAAACCATGAGATGCCTGGAAATCTTTGTAAAATAGACATTTTTACTCTATGTAAAAATAGTCATTAATAGTACATGTGGAAAAAAAGAAATGATGTATTCTCTCTTTTTTTTTGTTTTTCTTATAAGGCACTTCTGTTTCTGACAACTCTATGTTTCAGCTATTAATTTGTTCACTGACTTCAACTAAAGTCACTAAGTTCGAGGATAGATCAGCTCACCACAGTAAATCTGAGTTTTAAAAATCACAGCTCCGGGTCACCTAGTTTTTCCACTCAAATCAAATTAGACCTCTGAAAGCCATGAGAAGGGCCTGGTCCTGTTTAGTCAAAGCAAAAATCCCATTATACTTATTTCCCTTATGACAAAGACCTTTCTGTTATACTCTTGCATCATAAAAATGGCACACAAGATCCGTTCCTAGGTACTTTCCTGACTCAGCTAATGTGAAGTCCTCCTCTTTCTCTGAGAGAGAAAAACAAGGAATGTAATCCCTTTCAGAGTATCCTTTCATCACTGGTACTTTTGCCTATTATAGAAGTAGTTTTCACAAACAAGCCTCTAAGTTCCTTGAGATTCAGTACTTGGAGAAAGTTTCATTCACATAATCTTCACAACTAAAAAAAATCTAAAGATAAGAGAACTGAGCTGCACTGTTCTCAAGATAATGTCAGACTCAAACTGTCATCTTTTGTGAAGTGAAAAGAGAATTAAATTTCCTTCATAAGAATGCAAGTAATGAAGGGTTTTTAAGGTTTTTTCTCTTGGGAATAAAGAAAAGGGGTTATGTCATATACATAGGATGAAAGGAGTACATCAAGACTGTATATAGCCCCCCTGCTTATTTAACTTATATGCAGAGTACATCATGAGGAACACTGGGCTGGAGGAAGCACAAGCTGGAATGAAGATTGCTAGGAGAAATATCAATAACCTCAGATATNGGAAGCAACAGTTAGAACTGGACATGGAACAACAGACTGGTTCCAAATAGGAAAAGGAGTACGTCAAGGCTGTATATTGTCACCCTGCTTATTTAACTTATATGCAGAGTACATCATGAGGAACACTGGGCTGGAGGAAGCACAAGCTGGAATGAAGATTGCTAGGAGAAATATCAATAACCTCAGATATGCAGATGACACCACCCTTACTGCAGAAAGTGAAGAGGAACTAAAGAGCCTCTTGATGAAAGTGAAAGAGGAGAGTGAAAAAGTTGGCTTAAAACTCAACATTCAGAAAACTAAGATCATGGCATCTGGTCCCATCACTTCATGGCAAATAGATGGGGAAATAATGGAAACAATGAGAAACTCTATTTTGGGGGACTCCAAAATCACTGCAGATGATAACTGCAGTTGTGAAATTAAAAGACGCTTGCTCCTTGGAAGAAAAAATTATGACCAACCTAGATAGTGTATTAAAAAATAGAAACATTACTTTACCAACAAAGATCTGTCTAGTCAAGCTATGTTTCTTCCAGTGGTCATGTATGGATGTGAGAGTTAGATTATAAAGAAAACTAAGTGCTGAAGAATTGATGCTTTTGAACTGTGGTGTTGGAAAAGACTCTTGAAAGTCCCTTGGACTGCAAGGAGATCCATCCAGTCAGTCCAAAAGGAGATTAGTCCTGGGTGTTCATTGGAAGGACTGATGCTAAAGCTGAAACTCCAATACTTTGGCCACCTGATGCGAAGAACTGACTCATTTAAAAAGACCTTGATGCTGGGAATGATTGAAGGCAGGAGGAGAAGGGGATGAGAGAGGACGCAATGGTTGGATGGCATTACCGACTCAGTGGACATGAGTTTGAGTAAACTCCAGGAGTTGATGATCAACAGGGAAGCCTGGTGTGCTGCAGTCCTTGGGGTCACAAAGAGTTGGACACAAATGAGTGACTGAACTGAACTGAACTGAAATGCTCCAACTTATCTTACTATTACCCCACAGTATCATAATTTTCTAAGTGTATCATTCTACACCTTTTTATAAATGTTGATTTTGACATGGTCTAGGATTTAGAAACCTCAAATAATCCCGGCTTTGTTAAAAGGGGATAGCCATAAGAAAAAGTACTTTACTCAATTAGCTTAACTTCTCTGAAACTGAGCTGTATTGAATAAGAGGTCTTTTCCTCATTAGGTTTATTCAAAAATTGTTATTTTTATTATGTGCTTGATGAGATACAATTTAAGAAAAATAGCAGATGTAAACATATGAAGATACCACCTAAAAGTGTCAATATTTAAATAACTTCTTGAGAATTTTGTTATGTCCAGACCTCGTTACAAATATCACTTTGATATTTCAGTTTCTGTTATTTGCTTAGGTGCATCTTGTTTTTAATCATTCTCTCCGTGACTCACCTTCCTTAGGGCATTAGGGAGGAGACTTCCACAATTTACTGTATGTAATGAAGATTTCTTGGAAGGATACACTAAATGCATACAAGAAGTCATCTCCTCAGACACTAGCTCCTAGCACTTCCGATGCAAGCATATGCAGTTGGCTTCATAAAGAACTGGAACAGTAATTCCTTAGGTGAAGTTTTGATTTGAGCACAGGTGGCCTTGATTTCTTGCCCTCACTGGTAAATAACTGGTTATGGACCAACAGACTGCTCTCTTGTATGGAGCACTCCCTATTGGCAGATATGATGCCAATGCCTACTGAGGTTTGAGATATCCCTCACATTAGCCTATGGAAACTCCCCACATGTGCTTCAGGTCCCTCTTTCAATCAGCTGTAGAGCTGCAGCATTCTTTTCATCTGCTTCAGGATTTACAGTAGTTTAAGGAGAGACATTAGTAGTACAATTCTCTTAAGGAGTAGCTGTGTAGAGAGGTATCTCTTAGGGTTTTATGAGCTCTTCTTTCAGCCTCCTGAATATACTCAGAAACAAGAAAATATGATGCAATAAAATGTACTGTAATGATCTCTGAAAAAGAAAGAAATCTCTGTTTCAGAGGTAAGGAAAGAGGTCCTCAATATGATTTTCTAGTAAATCTTCTGTTCTTTTGTGGCATATCCGGTAAAGCATGTGTCTTCTTAGTGTGTGTGTGTGTGTGTGTGTGAAGTCGCTCAGTTGTGTCCGACTCTTTGCGACCCTGTAACTGTAGCCCACCAGGCTCCTCTGTCCATGGGATTCTCCAGGCAAGAATACTGGAGTCGGTTGCCATTTCCTTCTCCAGGGGATCTTCCCGACCCAGGGATCAAACCCAGGTCTCCCACATTGCAGACAGACGCTTTAACCTCTGAGCCACCAGGGAAGCCTTCTTTTTAGTATAATAGAAGAAAAAAAATTACATGTAACATGTATATAATGTTCTGATAAAAACAAAAAGCAGACTTTCAATTTTTTTGCTTTTAATAGGTTTAGAGAATTAACTTAGAAAATCAATACAATAAATACTGAGTTGCTAGCTTCCATATAAAGGACTTAGTTCAGAGCTTTAGAAAATTTACTTGTAAAATTAAATTTAATGAGTAATGTAAATGAACTGAAAATTCTATTAAAGGTCATAAAAATAAAACATTATATAGTTGCAGTTTGTCAACTTGAATGGAGTCAGAAATTGGAGACCAAAAAGAATGACAATTTGAAGTAGCCTTACTTCAAAGACAAAATATAAGATCATAATTTTAGCTGAATTTACATATATGATACTGAATTTTTATGTGTTTTAAAACTAAATAATCATAAATACATAAGTAAAACAGATGCAATTTGGAAAAGAGTTAGCTGACATATGTTTTATCTTTGATAATTTCCAGGAATCTTTATGGCAAAATAACACAAAAAGTAGTAAATAAAGAGTAGGCAAATCTTTACAATCAGCACTAGAAAATAAAAGATCTCTATTGCTTGTTTGATATTATCCTTAAATATTCTATCTGCTTTCAAATGTTTATTTCATTCCTGAGAATAGCTGATACTTCAAGATATCTGTATATATTAATATAAGCTTTTGAGAGCCATTTACAGTCATTGGTCAATGCACATTCTGCTAATTTTAGCATTTTAACACAGTAAAAAAAAAGGCATTAACTTTTCTCTACTTGCTAATTTGACTGAATTGACTTGGTAATAATTGGATCTAATCATTCAGTTCAGTCAAATTAAGTGATAAAATATCCCTGAAATGTGAGCATTACATGAGGCCCCATCCTTGACCACCTTTATTTTTTCACTTTATTTTCTCTTGTGCAACCCATGACCACTTTCACCATCTATACACTGATGACTTGATCAGGAACTTGAATTTGGACATTTCTCCTCTCTTGGGTTTTATATTAAACATCATGTGGATGTCTGACTTTAAACTTAAAACTCAACTGATCTAAAATGAGATCATATTCCTTAGGATTATGCCAACTTTACTGAAGTATAATGTATACACAATGAATATATTAATTTTTGTTGTTGTTATTCAGTTGCTAAGTTGTGTCCAACTCTTTGTGACCCCACGGGCTGCAGCATCCCAGGCTTTGCTGTCCTTCACTATTTCCCAGAATTTGCTCAAACTCATGTCCATTGAGTCAATGATGCTATCCAACCATCTCATTCTCTGTCACCCACTTCTCCTTTTTCCCTCAATTTTTCGCACAATCAGAGTTTTTTTCCAATGAGTCAGCTCTGCTCATCAGGTGGCCAAAATATCAGAGCTTCAGCTTTAACATCAGTCCTTCCAATGAATATTCAGGACTGATTTCCCTTAGGACTGACTGGTTTGATCTCCTTGTTGGCCAAGGGACTCTCAAGAGTCTTCTCTAGCACCACAGTTCAAAAGCCTCAATTCTTTGATGCTCAGCCTTCGGTCCGATAGGTGTGAAATTTAAAGAGCTTTGAAAAATGAGGATACAGAACATCCTATCATACCAAAAATTCTCCTCCTACCCTTTGTAATTAATAGCATCTTTCCATTCTCTACCCTCTAGCAACTATGAATCTACTCCCTACAGTTTTGCCTTTCCAGAATTTTGTGTGTATGGAATAGTACAGTGCATAGTCTTTTTTGTGTGGCTTCTTACATATAATACAATGCTTTTAAGATTCAGAGCTGCATGTATCAAAGCAGGATTCCATTGCACGCATGTACCACAATTTATCTATTCATCAACTGATAGACATTTGGGTTTTTTCCAAATTCTGATTATTATGGATATAGTTGCTAGGAACATTTACATACCAGTCTTCATTTATCTTGGGTAAATACCCAGTAGTGGAATTGCTGGCTTGTATGGTAAGTGTATG
The DNA here is from genome assembly GCA_006410615.1 of Neotragus moschatus. Taxonomy (NCBI): domain Eukaryota; kingdom Metazoa; phylum Chordata; class Mammalia; order Artiodactyla; family Bovidae; genus Neotragus; species Neotragus moschatus. Next base: position 147,478 of record SJYA01000637.1, on the reverse strand, counting down.
GATAGCTTCATAAGAAATTGTCCATCTGTTTCCAAAATGGCTGCAGCATTTTTCTCTCAACAGCAATTCATGAGAGTTCCAGTTGCTGTACATCCTTGTTATCACTATTTCGGGTCATATTGTTCTCATTGTAGCCATTCCAGTAGTGTATTTTGCTATCTCATTGTGGGTTTCATATGTATTTCCCTAATGGCAAACATGTTTATTTTCCAGTAGTTAGTAAATAATTCAAGGAAACAGTCTGTTCAAATATTTAGCCCAATTTTGCTGTTTATTATTAAATTGTAAGTATCTTTTGTATAGTTTGGATATAAGATTGCAAAATCTTTTTGTTCATTCTATGGCTTGGCATTTCATTTTCTTAACTGTCTTTTGAAAAAGAAGAGATTTTAATTTTGAAGAACTTCGATTTATTATTTTTATATAGTCTTTTAATGTGAGTGTTCTGTTAAATAAATTTTTGCCTAAATCAAGGGCACAGCGATTTTTCTTTTATGTTTGCTTCCAGATTTTCAGGTTTTTGCTCATATTTTAATGATTCGAGTTAATTTTTGCACATAGCCGAAGCCTTAACTGTTTAATGTTAGGGTTTGTCTGTGTGAATGAATGGATAATAATTGCTACTGCACCACTGGTTGAACAGATTATCTATGCCATTTTTAATGATCTTAGAATTTTTATAAAAATAAATTGGCCAACAATACTTCTGAATGTTATAGTTCATTGCCTGTATATCATCTTTAAACCAAAAGCACAATACCTTGATTACTGTAGTCTTAAACGTCTTGAAGTCAGAATAGAATAATTCCTCCAATCTTATTCCTTCTTTAAAATGGTGTTGCCTGTTTCAAGTATTTTACATTTCCATTAAATTTTCAAAGTAGCCTGTCAGATTCTATTAAAAATAAATAGATTTCTGGAATTGGATTGGGATTATTTTGAATCCACAGATAAATTTAAAGAGAATTTACATCTTAATAATATTAAGTCCTCTGATTCATGAACATTTGATATTTCTCAATTTATTAAAATTTTCCTCAATGTTGACTGAAATGGCTTTGGTTTTGAATATAAAAATTGTTGGTAAATTCTTCCCCAAATATCTCATAATTCTTTTGCTGTAGAAATGATATTTTTATAATTTCAATTTGCAATAGTTCATTGCTAGTATTTAGGAACAATAGATTATTGTATATTATTCTTGTATCCTACAACCTTACAAAACTTTTTTATTAGCTCTGGAAGCATTTTCTGCAGATTTCTTAGGATTTTCTACTAGACAACTATGACATTTGTAAATAAAGATAGTTTAATTCTTCTTAATGATCTGTAGCCACCAGGCTCTTCCATCCATGGAATTCTCCAAGCAAGAGTACTGGAGTGGGTTGCCATTTCCTTCTCCAGGGGATCTTCCCAACCCAGGGATCAAATCCAGGTCTCCTGCATTGCAGGTGGGTTTTTTTTTTTTTTTTTTTTTTACCATCTGAGCTACTAGGGAAGCTCCCTTACTAATCTAGATGTCTTTTTTTTTCTTGCCTTACTGCATATGATAGGAAATCCAGTATAATATTTAACAGAAGTGATAAGAGAGAATATCTTTGCCTTGTTCCTGATACTAAAGAGAAAGCATTCAGACTTTCATTAAATATCAGTGATAGAGGTTACATAAGTTTTTCATAGCCATATATTAGACTGAATAAGTTTCTTTCTATTCCTTGGTTGCCAAAATATTTTGTGATAAACGGGTAGAGAATTTGGACAAATAAAAACATACAAGATGCTGAGGTTTAATTCTCCCTATCCCTTCTATATAGGAGGCATTTCAGAAACAGGGTATGGGGGGGGAAAGCCAAGAACAGATATAACAAAAAAGGTATTTTTTCATGAGATATCTTAATCCTAAAACTTATATTCAAGGGACAGTTTTCAGAGATAAAGTTTTCATGTAAAGGGGTTTCCAGGTACCCAACACAATGAATGACAGAAAACCCATACATAGACATTTCTCAAAAAGCAAACAAACAAACAAACTGGGAATAACCAAAATAAAAATAACATCTCAAAAATTCCAAGGTTCAGAAACCAGTTATCCAAAGAGTAGTATTAATCTGATTGATACCAGACTGACTAATGAGCTACATGGAATTAGAGGACAAATGGAGCACTATCTTCAAAGCTACGAGGTAAAGTGATTTTGAAAACATATTTTGACAGCAAACCATGAATAAATAGAAAATAAGGTTAATGCCAGGAAACAAGGAGACTCAATGAAATTTATTTCCCTCGTACTAGTTTTTGGAAAAACAAACACTTAAAGACCTATCTAGCCGATAAAAATTAAAAAAAAAAAAAGAGGAGCAACAAAATAATAAAATTTTATTGAAAATGGTGGTATTGAACCCCAAGGACAACCAAATAAGAGTCTACAAAGTAGTTGATCTCAATGACTAATAGCAATCAGCAGAACATTTTATTCTTTAGGAATAAAATGGATTTTATTGCAAAAAGAGAAGTGAGGATGAAATAGGGATGATCTCTTCATATTTTAAAAGGAAGTTAGAAACTCTAGGAACAATAAAAATGCATGGAAGCAAACTATAGACCACATATTTAACCTCCAAAAATGAAGCTTCACTTCCAGCCATTGATAGGATGAAAGAATTGAGAATATATTGACTGTACAGATTGACACAGTATTTGTGGAATGGTAGAGGTTGCCTGAAATAGAACTGATTGCATTTCTTCCTGTAAAAGTTCAGTTACACCATTGGTTCTGTAGTGAATAACATGTCCATACATTTAACACTGTTTAGTTTTTTTCCCCCTAATCTTCAGAATAAACCTATAAGCAATGAATAAAAAGAACTTTAATTACAAAAAAAGAATACAGATGTTATCAACTTGTTGCTTGTAAAAGCAACAAGATAGCTGGCATATGGATAACTAGGCCTTGTGGTAGGCAAGAGAAATGTTGGGGAGTTGGCTCACACAGATGGTTATTAAGAGATACCTGGCATTGCGGGAAAGAACTGCAGAGAAAGGTTTAAAGCTATAATGGTAGCAAATAAAAAAAACAAAAGCTAATATGCATTATACATTTTTTTAATGAGGTGAGGGTAAATGGAAGTGGTATCAGTAATTAAGTTCCTCTTTAACAATCAGGACTCAATATTATCTAAATATGATAAATTTAAAAATGGAGCATAGGTTATTAATTAAAGTGGTGGTAGCCTACCAGGTAGACTAAGACCTGAAATGATTTAACTTTTCAAGTACCTTCCTCAAAGTCGCTGAACTTGAACTCTCTGAGGAGGTCGGCCAGTACAGGTAGACTAAAGAAACTGCCAGTAAAGGAAATCCATGGCAAAGGGACTGTGGCTTCCATTTAAATCCAAATCTTTGTTGCCAACCAGGAAGCAGGCCCAGTATTGCTAAACATTCTAATTGTGTAAAAGATTTCTCTGTGACCTTCAGATTTTGTATATCGTAAAGTAATTTAAGAAGTGATTCAAGAGTCAGCATTGTATGGACCAAAAGAAACATGATTCTAGGTCAGAGTTTGCTAATGGACCACTAGTTTTCCATTCAAGTAACATAAATGGTGTAGTTTTGTACCAAGTCTTGACAGTATGAATGTATCTTGTGGTTCTCAATTTATTCAGAACTTGGAACATGTTACAGCTACAAATGTGGTCATTTAAAATAACTAGACTGGAAAGGATATTTAGTTACTGAGCTCAGTTGCTCAGTCGTGTCTGACTTTTTGTGACCCCATGAATTGCAGCACACCAGGCCTCACTGTCCATCACCAACTTCCAGAGTTCACCCAAACTCATGTCCATCGAGTCAGTGATGCCATCCAGCCATCTCATCCTCTGTCATCCNAATCTGATTTCAGTGTTAACCATCTGGTGATGTCCATGTGTAGAGTCTTCTCTTGTGTTGTTGGAAGAGGGTGTTTGCTATGACCAGTGCGTTCTCTTGGCAAAACTCTATTAGCCTTTGCCCTGCTTCATTCTGTACTCCAAGGCCAAATTTGCCTGTTATTCCAGGTTACCTGGAGTAACAGGAAAGGATATTTACTGTATGCTAATTAGGCAACTAGTAACTTTTCCAGTATCTATCTATAACTCAATTTTTTTAAGGTGAATAATACCGGCTAATTCAGTTATGTTTCGGAATTTTGGTAAAGCCTAAGTAAAAGAATGCCTATACAAATGTATTTTGAATAATCAAGTGCTATACAAATGTAAGGTTGCATTATTAATATAACTACATCCTCACTCCATTCCACCTCCAAAAGGAATATGCATTTCTAGGATGATTTGATAGTTAATTTTATGTGTTGATTTCACCAGGCTAAGGGATGCCAAGATACGTCGTAAAACATTATTTCTGGAAGTGTCTGAAGCTTGTTTGCAGAAGAGATTATCAATGTGGGTGGACACCATCCAATCTACTGAGGAGAGAGGAGAGATACAGTTCAACAGGCAGTGATAAGGTGACTTTGTTTTCTTTCTTGATCTGTGGCATCAATCTTCTCCTGCCCTTGGGCCAGATCTCCTGCTTCCAGGCCTTTGGGCACACACTCTACTTAAACCATAGGCTCCATGGGCTCTCAGGCTTTTAAGTTGGGACTAGGTCTACATCATCAGCTTCTCTGGCCTCCCCCTTGCAAACAGCAGATTGTAGAACTGCTCAGCCTGAATCACTGAATAAGCCAATTCCTCAGAATCAATCAATCTATCAATTGATTGACAATCAATCAGTAGATCAATTTATTCTCTTGGTTCTGTTTCTCTGGAAAACATTCATTAACCCAGAGGTAGAGAGCATTTCTCATGTTTTGGCTACAAAATGGAATCAAATGCCTTGAAAATAATAAATGATTAATAAACAAAATAGTGATTTGTTGCTTTCGCTGTGAAAAAACTGTTATTACACTCTATACTTTTAAAAAAGGGATCACACTGCTTAGCTTATTTCTATCTTATGATTGTAGTTTCTTATACTAAAAACAAAGCCATTGTATCAATTATAGCATACTAGGGGAAGAGCAAGGAATGACTAGTGGTTGGTATGTCCTTAGATGCAGCACATAGGTAAGACAGTAGTGAAAATATAACATTTTGCCCTTGGGAAGAATATACCTAAAAAGGAGTGCACTATCTGTGATTTCTGAAAAGCAAAGATGTGCAATGATAAGAACCCTCAACAGGGACTCAAAAAAGCATTCTTACTGTGCCAAACCTATCACCTACGAGCTGTGTGACCTTGGTCAGGCCACTATCCACTCTGAGCTTGACTTCCTTATCTCTAAGGTCACACTTGATTCAGTTCAAAAGTTCTATTGTTGCTGTTGTTGTTTTAGTCACTAAGTTGTGTCTGACTCCTTGCTCACAAAGCTCCTCTGTCTATAGGATTTCCCAGGCAAGAATACAGGAGTGGGTTGCTATTTCCTTCTCCAGAAGATCTCAACAAAGGGATTAAACCTGTGTCTCCTGCATTGGCAAGCTGATGCTTTGCCACTGAGTCACCACTGAGTATTAAATGTAACTATACTGAAATGAACAAAGCTGAACAGAAAGAGAGAAGCATAATTTAAAACAAAGAAAAGCCCAAAATTCACTGTGTTTCCTAATGAATAAGGTCTGAATTATGTGTATAAGTAAATAAAGTGGAAATGAATTATGTTTCTGTTCATATTTGTAGATTCAAAGACAGCCTAGAAGCTTCAATACATACGTACATGATAAAAATATAACTTTTCATCTAGATATTTTTACAATAGAAAACAGCATTGTATTTGTCAAAGGAAATGGATATCAAAAATTTCTTCCACTGCCCATTCAAAACTATGTGCCAAGGTTAAAGTTTCAAAGCGAACAAAGGAAGGTAACATGGTGGAATGGTAACAGAAACTAACAAGGTTTAATGGAGAGTAATCCCATGGACGGAGAAACCTGATTCTGCAGTCCCTGGGGTCGCTGCGTGTTGGACACAATTGATCGGCTTAGCTTACACTTTTCACTTTCATCACTGGAGAAGGAAATGGCAACCCACTTCAGTGTTCTTGCCTGGAGAATCCCAGGGATGGGGAAGCCTGGTGGGCTGCCATCTATGGTGTCGCACAGACTCGAACACGACTGAAGTGACTTAGCAGCAGCAGCAGTCTTCTTTAGGTAACATGATAGCCCTTTCTTCCTCAGGTACCTCATTTTACCATGGTGCTGCTGCTGCTGCTAAGTCGCTTCAGTCATGTCCGAGTCTGTGCGACCCCATAGACGGCAGCCCACCAGGCTCTGCCATTCCTGGGATTCTAGGCAAGAACACTGGAGTGGGTTGCCATTTCCTTCTCCAATGCATGAAACTGAAAAGTGAAAGTGAAGTCACTCAGTTGTGTCCAACTCTTTGCGACCCCATGAACTGCAGCCTACCAGGCTTCTCCCTCCATGGGATTTTCCAGGCAAGAGTACTGGAGTGGGGTGCCATTGATTCTCCATAGAGCCTAAGTATTTTAAAAAGATGAGACTTTACCAAGTATTTTCCAAGTTTTACAATCCTACCATCACTATCAAATGTATCTTCATGCAAAGAAACTCTGTTTTTCTGTTAACCATTTACAGCATCATATTTCATTAACCAAAAAATAAAAGTATGTTAAATTCTTAGACTCAACCTTAATTGCAAGAAGCAAGATGAAAAAAAAAATACATTTAAAGTGAATTTCCAGTAAAAGAGTGTTCAAAACACAACTCTCTGCCTCTCAAAATTGGCATTGGGGAAAAAAAGTGACTTTTATTTGAGAATAGAGCCAAATGGAAAAAGAGTGAAAAAGTTGGCTTAAAACTCAACATTCAGAAAACTAAGATTATGGCATCCAGTCCCATCACTTCATGGCAAATAGATGTGGTAATGGAGAAACAATGAAAACAGTGACAGACTTTATTTTGGGGGACTCCAAAATCCCTGCTGATGGTGACTGTAATCATGAAATTAAAACATGTTTGCTCCTTGGAACAAAAATTATGACCAACCTACACAGCATATTAAAAAGCAGAGACATTACTTTGCCCACAAAGGTCCATCTAGTCAAAGCTTTGGTTTTTCCAGTGGTCAATGGATGTGAGAGTTGGACTATAAAGAAAACTGAGCGCCGAAGAGTTGATGCTTTTGAACTATGATGTTGGAGAAGACTCTTGAAAGTCCCTTGGACTGCAAGGAGGTCCAACCAGTCCACCCTAAAGGAGATCAGTCCTGTGTGTTCATTGGAAGAACTGATGCTGAAGCTGAAATTCCAATACTTTGGCTGTCTGATGCAAAGAACTGATTCATTTGAAAAGACCTTGATACCGGGAATGATTGAAGGTGGGAGAAGAAGGAGACAAGAGAGGATGAGATGGTAGGATGGCATCACCGACTCAATGGATAGGAGTTTGTGTGAGCTCCAGGAGTTGGTGATGGACAGAGGCCTGGCATGCTGCAGTCCACGGGGTCACAGAGTCGGACACGACCAAGTGGCTGAACTGAACTGAGAGCCATATTGCATGAAACAGCCCATATTTTCAGATAACATATGGATATTAAAAAGCAGAGACATTACTTTGTCAACAAAGGTCCATTTAGTCAAGGCTATGTTTTTCCAATAGTCAGGTATGGATGTGAGAGTTGGACTATAAAGAAAGCTGAACAACTGAACTGAACTGAACTGATAGATGGAATACATGACTTAAAATCTCTCATCCCTCCCGAGGAAGAATTAAAGGAAATAAACTGTTGTAATAGTCATGTGAGTTATAAAACCTGTAGAAACTAGGAGAAACAGGAGGGAAGGAAAATCTAAGAAGAGATGGAGTAGATTTCAAGGGCTGCCCTACAGAACCGTCTTTAAGAAAGAATCAAATTCTCAGATCACCTTTCCTTAATTTGTTGCAAATTCCTTCACCCTTCAGTCTACACTGGAATTGATCACTTGCTCAGCAATTTGTGGAGAGAGGTTATGTTGTTCTGAACAGCTCCAAATGTCTATAAGAGGAAAAAAAACATTAGGTGTGACTTTCTTGTTAAGCTGCCAAATGCACACAGGGCTTTTAAAAATGTCATTGCCCAGCTTTCTACCTACCCCCTGAGATTCTTTAGTGAAGGAAAGATGGAATACGTTGTATCACATTCATCAAACCTGACTCTGCTCAACCAGAGTGAGATCGAAAACACCTGAGAAGAATTGGTGGGTCCCAGCAACATAAGCAACATAGAGCAGGCAAGGAAACACACAGAAAGTTGAAAGCAAACTCATTTTTGTGCTTCTGGTGAATCTAATGAACTTCAACAGTTTTGATAAATAATACTTTTAAAATTTTAATCTGGATAACATTTGCATATGGACTTGGCATTATATAAAATAAAATATAATCCAAACATTTTTAATAGGCATGATTCTCTGTTTTAATGAAACAAAATTAAATCATTGTTGCTACATGCCTACATATCTCTGGGTACATGTGATAGCAAGAGTTGGGATAAAAGGTATTATCCTTTTCAGTGTTACAGGAACACTGAAAGAATTAATTTATTAACAGAAAGAAAAGTGATATATGAATGTGTCACATTACAAAGAGAAGAGTAAATAAATATTTTACTATACACTGAGCACATCAGACCTATTATTAAGTTGTATTTAACCACATCCTCTTATGTTGTTATTTTTAAAGCACAGCAATTCTTTGGAATCCTATTTGATGTGCTGGCCTATAACATTTGACCACACTTACAGCACAAGTGTGAAATCAATTTTCTGTTCTCCCATTTATCTCTGTACTGATGTTAGTTGGCTCTCTAATGGAATGACTCTTCTGGAGAGGTAATTTTACTTCAGAGTGGCATTTCAGAAGACTTAAATGGGCTGAAGAGATGGCATGTGACCTTTAAGAATATTTTAACTCTACATTTCTTTGAAAAAAGAACTGTTTAACCCCTCCATGTTATTACATCTCTGATGCCTGTTTTGTTCCTCTTTGTATTTACTATATCATAAGTAAGTTTGGTGTTTATGTCAGAACAATACTGGGAATTTCAGTACCTGACAAATTTGATCCTTGCATTTTTTGCTGAAAAGAATAACCTCACAATTAAACAATATGTATGGGGATCCAATTTTCTGATTATAGTTTCTTTAATATCAATATCATGCTCTTGATCTTGCTTATGATAAACTGATACAAATAAATTTTAAATTGAAATGCACAAATAATAATCTACATAAAAATAAATTTTAAATGTCATTGTAAAAAATATATGTTTTTGAAGACGTGTTCATTAATCATGTCACTTTTAAAAAAACGGGGCTTTTAATTTTCATGAGATTTTTAATGTATTTTATCTATTACATCCTTTATATTTTCTCTAAGTAAACAGCTATGTAATTTTATTTCCAATTGAATATTATTTATAAAAACTGAGGGTGCAGTACATTTTATATAATTTACTTAACTAATTTTAGAAATCTTCAGATATTAAATACTAATTTTAGCATTTTTTTCAGTTGGTTCCCTCCCACAGTTATACTTTATCACTTTTGGGGAAAAAAATCAATCATTGTATAAATTTAAAAAATTTTTTCTAGTATATGTAATCTCTGAAATTTCTTCTTCAGTATAGGTAAATACACCCCCTAAATCCTAATGCATTATCCCAAGAAGTGACTTTGAAATAAACAAACCCCTTCACACAGGGGTAGAGAGTATTGGTATTACTTTTAAGAATTTAGACCATATATATCTTAATGTGTTCATTATAAATTACAATTGCTTATTTTAAATCACAATCTTCTTCAAAATGTAATTCATAATGACAAAGGGCATAAGAAAGGTGGTACTGACAAGAATAAAACAAATATACTTGTTAAATCTTTTTTGTGCTCAAGATTGTATATATATCAATACTTCTATTATAAGGTCACATAAAACGACCACCATGGTATCTACTAAACACATCTAGTACACTGGATACCTTTCTATATATTCTATAAATATCTATTAACCACAGGCCTACTTTCCTAATCAAAAGGAAGGGGTAAATCCTGTCCCTGAAGTTAACACTTGAACAACACAGGCTTGATGAGTTTGAGTCCACTTATAGGCAGTTTCTTTTGTTTTCCCACTAAATACATACTACAGTAGCACATGATCTATGGTTGGTTGAATATGCAGGTGTGTATGTTTGTGTGTGTGTGTGTGTGTGTGTGTGTGTGTATGTTCAGTCACTTTAGTTATGCCTAATTCTTTGTGACCCCATGGACTGTAGACCACCCCGCTCCTCTGTCCATGGGATTCTCCAGGCATGAATACTAGAGTGGGTTACCATTTCCTTCTCCAGGGGATCTTCCCAATCCAGGGATGGAACCCGTGTCTCCTGCACATCTCCTGCATTGGCAGGTGGATTCTTACTTCTGGGCCACCAGGGAAGTGAGAATATGCAGATGTGGAACCTCAAATACAGAACTATAAAACTATGGATAGATTTTCTACTATGCAGAAAGTCAAAGGCCCTAACCCTTGTGTCATTCAAGGTTCANTGGAACCCGTGTCTCCTGCACATCTCCTGCATTGGCAGGTGGATTCTTACTTCTGGGCCACCAGGGAAGTGAGAATATGCAGATGTGGAACCTCAAATACAGAACTATAAAACTATGGATAGATTTTCTACTATGCAGAAAGTCAAAGGCCCTAACCCTTGTGTCATTCAAGGTTCAACCACACATCAAGATTTGGATCATCTTCCCCTACAGCCAATTCATCTTCCAGTTGTCACATTTCCTACAGGTAAAAATTGATCCAGAACCTCCAGTGGAAAATAAATGAATTGAGCAGGGAAACCTACTCTAGATGATGAAATGGATAGAGATTTTTCACATGGCAACAGGAAGGTCACCTGCAGAACTGTCTTCTGAACCTCTCCTCTCCCCTTGCATACTTCTGACAAAACTGAACTCTCTTAAAACATAGATCTCTTTTCTTTCTTTTTAATAGAAAAGGCAGCTAAGTCCTTACAAATAATGATGAGGATCCACCCCCTAGGACTAGCCATTAGTGGGAGATAATCAATGGTATGGACCTAACAGAAGCAGAAGATATTAAGAAGAGGTGGCAAGAATACACAGAAGAACTGTANTTTCTTTTTGGAACCAGTCTATTGTTCCATGTCCAGTTCTAACTGTTGCTTCCTGACCTGCATACAGATTTCTCAAGAGGCAGGTCAGGTGGTCTGGTATTCCCATCTCTCTCAGAATTTTCCACAGTTTATTGTGATCCACACAGTCAAATTCTTTGGCATAGTCAATGAAGCAGAAATAGATGTTTTTCTGGAACTCTCTTACTTTTTCGATGATACAGTGCATGTCGGCAATTTGATCTCTGGTTCCTCTGCTTTTTCTAAAACCAGCTTGAAAATGTACTGACTTAGGTGGAATGAAATCAAGCATGACTATATTTTAAAAAAACAACAAAACAGTGTGATTTTCTTTTTATGTATTCAAGCTACACTATTTACATTCTTCTAAGAAAAAGAAAGTACACATATGTGAATGGGAAGTAGAGTTCTTCTGAAACTAAACATGTTTCATGAGAACTAGTTTAAGTTACTCTTAATCCCTACAATTGGCATGAATATTTTTCTGGGTCAGGAAGCAAGAGATGGTATTGGTCCATCTATGTTTTGCCTAAAATATGGGATCGAGAAAGCCATGAACAATCTACTTGTAAAACTAGCTACTCAGACTAACCTTTGGGAGAGCTTCATGTCCTTGAGCTGCAATTTTCTGTGAGCAGGTTAGCAAGATTCACTCAGATTTATTGCTATTAAAATTCTTCCTCATCACTACCAGCATCATTATCACCCCCAGATGGACATAGCACTTTCCTTTCCAGATGCTTAAGTTGCTTGACTTATATTACCATAGTCATTTAAAAATATGCTTAAAATATCAACCCACGCACTTATCCGCACAACACCTCCCAATGGAGAAAAAGGAAAAAGAAAATTATTTAAATTGGCCTTTTCCCCATCGTCTCTGGTCAGAGATGCCAATAGCCATTCCAAAGCCACAGCACTTCATTTATTCTTATAGCATTCCAGTGAGATAAGGATATTCATTATTCATCTAATAAGAAAGGAAACAGAGGTGTAGAATATAAAAAGGATCTGTCCAGGGACACACTCTGAGTTAGCAACATTGCCCATAAGTTAGCTAAAGCCTTCTGATCTTTGCATCCATCTTCTTCATGCTCAAATATGCAAATTCAATGATACAGATTTTATTGAGATGTGCTCTAAGTCAGAGGCTTTGAACCCCTGCAGATATGATGACCACACACCTCAGGTATGGTAAATAGGGCAAGCACACACGTGCATGGGTCACTGAGTCTATATGGAAAGGGAACAGAGTTTAGAAGAAGTGGAAGTTTGAAGCTCTTGTCTCAGGATAGTTCTTAGTAGCTTAAAGATCTGGGTAACTTTTAAAATTTATTTGGTATTGAGGTTCTTCATCCAGAATAAGAGAGTAACATTACCAAGTATTAAATGAGATTGCACTTGAACTCATGGATTATAGTTGATGTTTTTGTTACTGTTGTTACTATTACTATTATTATTTTAACAATACTGAGCCCTTTTATTTGGGAATGCGAAGACTCTTAAGACTTTTTAAAAATAAAAAGTACATATATTTAAGATGTACAACATGGTGTTTTGATATCAGTATACACAGTGAAATGATTACTGCTGTCAAACTAATTACCATATCCATACTCTCACATACTTGCCATTTTAGTTTTTTCCAAGATCTGTTCTTTTAGCAATTTTTCACTGTACCATACAGTATTGTTAACTACATTCATCATGCTGTACATTAGATCTCTAGAGCTTATTCATCTAATGTAACTGATATTTTGTACCCTCTGACCAACACCTTCCAGTGTCCTCCATCTCCCCATCACTAGTAACCACTGTTCTACTCTCTATGTCTTCATATTTAGCATTTTTAAATAACATATGTGAGTGAAATCATCCATTTTTTTAATTTCTATAATTTTGTGACTGGGGAGACCTGACATTCCCTGGGGCTGGTGCGTCATGATGATGGTACTCAGAATCATCTCCCAGCTTCTCACAGACAGCTTATTAGTAAATAGAGTTGGAGAATGGAAAAATAATAATAATTATAAAATAAACAATGAACTTATTTCACTTAACGTGATGTCCTCCGGGTTCCTTCATGTTGTTAGAAGTGACAGGATCTCTTCTTTTCAAAGCCAAGTAATATTCCTTTGTCTGTATACACTGCAATTTCTTTATCTGTTCATCCACAGCCAGATAGTTGGTTATTGCTGTATCTTGGCTTTTGTGAGCAATGCTGGAGTGCAAAGACTCTTGACTATCTCTTATAATTGGGAGGTCTTCGTAAGTCCTGTGTGAATGATCTGTTTACCACCTGGTTCTACACGTCTTCCTTCCTCAGCTTGGACTCAACCCTCAAATTTGGGTTCCGCTCCAACCCAGACCCTAGTTACCCACAGTCGGCAGGACTTTGGTGAACACTAGAAGGTCAGTTGCATCAACCCCAACTCTTCCTGTCTGTGACTACTTTTTTGTAGTAAGCTCTTTTTTGCAACTAACCCCTTGCCTTGGGACCAGATTTTGATCTGGAAATACACCTGGCTTCCATGTTTGCCCTTTTCACTGACACAGTCATCAGTGTGTCACAAACACAGAATTCAGAGCCTTGCTAATCAGTTTTCATAATTCTAAAGTCTACTTCACACCTGAGTCCACAATTGGCCCTGATCCCTGCTGGGGTGCTCCTGTCAGTGAAAACTGCATGTCCCCTGCCTAAGACTCCCTAAGTGCCCTTCTGTAATTAATGGGCAGCTTCATCTGCTGGGTTGCAAGTATCTGCCCAGCTTCAGAACCTCATGACTGTCACCAGATCTTCTGAAAAGAGCAAGCATCTGTCTGCATGTGCTTCTCCCAGTATACAGAATCCTGACCCAATGATGCTTAACCCACACTGGTCAGCATGTTGAAGTATTGGATCCTCCCCTATCCTGCCCACCTCTGGCTTAACTTTTCTTAAGACCACTTCTTCCATCTAAGGAGATTCTAGATTCCAATAGGGATGGGAATTCCTTGGAAATTTTTTATCCAAACCAGATTTATGGCCAACATTGTTATCTTGGAAAATCAAGATTGTATTTACTATCGATGGGAGACTGACACTGAAAAGGAGTCACCAGATGGAAGTATGAGAGACGTTCTGGAAGAGCTAAACTCGATCAAGGGCGTGTGGATTGGGTTGACCATGTGGTAGTGTAAGCTCCCAGTAAGCCCAGTACTTTAGGTCACTCTATACCAGTTCTCTGAGACACCACCTTCTTCCTTCTCTTCCGCCCTTGATAAGATGATACCTCTTCAGTCACAGTTCTGTTGCCTCAGCAGCATCACCAGTTAATTGGTGGATCAAATTTAACTTTCAGTTCAGTTCAGTTCAGTCGCTCAGTTGTGTCCGACGCTTTGTGACTCCACGAATCGCAGCACGCCAGGCCTCCTTGTCCATCACCAACTCCCCAAGTTCACTCAGACTCACGTCCATCAGGTCGGTGATGCCATCTAGCCATCTCATCCTCTGTCGTCCCCTTCTCCTCCTGCCCCCAATCCCTCCCAGCATCACAGTCTTTTCCAATGAGTCAACTCTTCGCATGAGGGGGCCATAGTACTGGAGTTTCAGCTTTAGCATCACTCCTTCCAAAGAACACTCAGGACTGATCTTTAGAATGGACTGGTTGGATCTCCTTGCAGTCCAAGGGACTCTCAAGAGTCTTCTACAACACCACAGTACAATTGCCACAATTTAAAACACATTATGAATTTTCATAGGACTATATGGTTTTATGTAGAAAAAAACAGGTAGATTTTTTCAGTATAAACTGTATCCCATTTTCTTTCTTTTTTTTTTTTTTATCCTGGATCTGGAATAAATTGCTTTGTTGTATTTCATACTCCATTTTTCTAGGATGAATGCCTAGAAATAAATTCATAACAAACACAAGAAATGGTTCAAAGAGTGAATAGCATCAAAATATGTATCAAGAAGCTCCCTGACCCTCCACCATACCAATGACAAGAGTGAAGGGGGAACCACTGCACTCTGGTAGGGCTGACAAGTCCCTGGTCTCCCGATACCCTGACTCTCACCACCGCTGCTTATCTTGTGACCTCTTTTAACCCTGTCTCTTATACACNAAGCTCCCAGTAAGCCCAGTACTTTAGGTCACTCTATACCAGTTCTCTGAGACACCACCTTCTTCCTTCTCTTCCGCCCTTGATAAGATGATACCTCTTCAGTCACAGTTCTGTTGCCTCAGCAGCATCACCAGTTAATTGGTGGATCAAATTTAACTTTCAGTTCAGTTCAGTTCAGTCGCTCAGTTGTGTCCGACGCTTTGTGACTCCACGAATCGCAGCACGCCAGGCCTCCTTGTCCATCACCAACTCCCCAAGTTCACTCAGACTCACGTCCATCAGGTCGGTGATGCCATCTAGCCATCTCATCCTCTGTCGTCCCCTTCTCCTCCTGCCCCCAATCCCTCCCAGCATCACAGTCTTTTCCAATGAGTCAACTCTTCGCATGAGGGGGCCATAGTACTGGAGTTTCAGCTTTAGCATCACTCCTTCCAAAGAACACTCAGGACTGATCTTTAGAATGGACTGGTTGGATCTCCTTGCAGTCCAAGGGACTCTCAAGAGTCTTCTACAACACCACAGTACAATTGCCACAATTTAAAACACATTATGAATTTTCATAGGACTATATG
Organism: Neotragus moschatus; assembly: GCA_006410615.1. Classification (NCBI taxonomy): domain Eukaryota; kingdom Metazoa; phylum Chordata; class Mammalia; order Artiodactyla; family Bovidae; genus Neotragus; species Neotragus moschatus. Next base: position 131,612 of record SJYA01000637.1, on the reverse strand, counting down.
GTTTTATGTAGAAAAAAACAGGTAGATTTTTTCAGTATAAACTGTATCCCATTTTCTTTCTTTTTTTTTTTTTTATCCTGGATCTGGAATAAATTGCTTTGTTGTATTTCATACTCCATTTTTCTAGGATGAATGCCTAGAAATAAATTCATAACAAACACAAGAAATGGTTCAAAGAGTGAATAGCATCAAAATATGTATCAAGAAGCTCCCTGACCCTCCACCATACCAATGACAAGAGTGAAGGGGGAACCACTGCACTCTGGTAGGGCTGACAAGTCCCTGGTCTCCCGATACCCTGACTCTCACCACCGCTGCTTATCTTGTGACCTCTTTTAACCTGATCTCTCATCTCTTGCTGCTAAAATATGGGATGGAAGCGATCCCCCACTTACTGATCCCACTCAGATCTTTCCTGCCTTTATTTCATCAATGACACTTATTATCATTCTTTGAACTTGAAACATTGTGGATTTCAATGCAATAGAGGTCTGCTAAGACTGGCTATTGAAGGCAAATCAAATCTAGCAACATGTGAGAAAAGTTATACACCAACAGTAAATAAACTTTATCCTGGGAATGCAAGCTTGGTTTAATATATGAAAATCAAACAGTTTAATAGACTAAATTAATAAACTAAGGGACAAAAGTCACATAATCAACTCAGAAATAAAAAGCACTTGACAAAAATTCAACACTCATGCATGAAAAAAGGACTCAATCAAATAAGTATAGAACCGAAGTTCATCTACTTATAAAGGTCATCTACTAAAAACTAAAATAAAAACGTAAGACAAAACCAGTGAACTTCGTAGTTAAGGACTGAATGTTTTCCCTCAATTTGTATATCTTCTTTGTAAATATACCTTTTAAAATATTTTTCAAGTTTTAAGTGAATTTTTTTCTGTTATTATTTAGCTGTAAGAATATATATTGCAGATACAGTTCCCCTATCAGACATAAAATTTTCAGGTATTTTCTCCTATGCTATCAGTTGATGGTTGGTTTCAGGTCTGGGGCAGAAAAACTATAAAGAACATCTTAAGGCCCAAATAAAGCAAGTAAGTTCTCAAAGACTAAGAAGAGCACGTACAAAAAACATAGGATTTGGCTTGGATAAACTGCCATTGGACAGACCTGGGACAATTTATACAACCCTATAAAATAAAATAAGTAACAAGTTTTTAAATAAAAGAAATCAGTGGAATAGTAGTGATATAAAGAAAAGTAGAGTGAGAGAGGAAAAATAAAACAAACTTCAGTTCAGTTCGGTTGCTCAGTTGTGTCCATCTCTTTCCGACCCCATGGACTATGGCATGCCTGTCCATCACCAACTCCTGGAAATTGCTTAAGCTCATGTCCATTGAGTCAGTGATGCCATCCAACCATCTCAGCCTCTGTTGTCCCCTTCTCCTCCTGCCCTCAATCTTTCCCAGCATCAGGGTCTTTTCCAGTGAGTCAGTTCTTCGCATCAGGTGGCCAAAATATTGGAGCTTCAGTTTCAGCATCAGTCCTTCCAATGAATATTCAGGGCTAATTTCCTGACACCTTGCTCCATCAGAACATGACCCAGTTTCCCTCACAGTCAGTGTCTCCCAAGAGGAAGCTTCCATAAGCCTCTTATCCTTCTCCATCAGAGGGCAGACAGAATGAAAACCACAGTCACAGAAAACTAATCAAATGGATCACATGGACTACAGCTTTGTCTAACTTAATGAAACTATGAGCCATACCATGTAGGGCCACCCAAGACAGACAGGTCATGGTGGAGAGTTCTGACAAAATGTGGTCCACTGGAGAAGGGAATGGTAAACCACTTCATTATTCTTGCCTTGAGAACCCCATGAACAGTATGAAAAGGCAAAAAAGCAAGTTTATCTGTTCCCAGTAAAAATAAGTATCACATCACAAACTTACTTTTAAATTTAGGACTAAAAGGGAAAGAATTAAGCATTTAGCCTTCCTATTTAGGAAATATCTAGTTAATGGAGGAAATCTTCTTTTCTGTAGAAGATGGCTAGACTACAAATGTATAAATAATAAAATAAATATGTTTTTTTAAAATCACTATTTTACAACCCACATAGAAATAATTGATTCAGGCAAGAATGCCTAAACTTGATTTAAAGATTGTTGAATAATACCTTGGATGCAAGGGTATTAAAACCCCCACAGATTATTTGCTAGCTGAAAATTAATAAAACTTGACCTCACAATGAAGAGTTCTAGCTTTCATCAACAAAGCTGAGCATTATAAATAGTGAGGCAATCTAGTATGGTGTATCTTCTAATGTAGTGCTTTATGAAGTTCACAGGATAACTTGTGAATGATTCTAGTCAAAAAAGAAAAAATGTTTAACCTGAATCTAAGCTTTCAGATCTAATTTTTAACGTATAGTATATTCAAGAGCTGGATAAACAGGTTAAGTACAATCAAAAGTAAACAATTAAATCCAAAAAAGAATGTGATGTATTTTGTAACTAAACTGACCTATTCTCCTCAAAAAAAGTCGATGACAGGAGAGGGAAATAGGAGGACTATCATAGAATAAAATGAATTGAAGAGATACAGCAACAAAATGCAATAGTGAGACCTTGACTGGATCTTGTTCAAAGAACAAAACCAGCTCAGGACAGCTAAGGTGGTGGTAGTGGTGAAGAACGTGCCTGCCAGTGCAAGAGATGTGAGACGTGGCTTTGATTCCTGAGTCGGAAGATCCCCTAGAGGAGGAATGGCAACCCACTCCAGTATTCTTGCCTGGAGAATTCCTTGGACAGAGGAGCCTGGCAGGCTACAGTCCAGGGGCCGCAAAGGATCAGACAAGACTGAAGCAACTAGCATAGTGTGCACACAATAATGAAATAATGATTATGTGTGAAAATACACTTATTTTTAGGAGCTTCATGCTGAAATATTTCCAAGTGTCATATCTGGAGACTGCCTTAAACCTTCAGCAAACACACTAACACAGAGAACTAAACAACTATGAAATATTAATATTTGTTGTGTCTATTTGGGAGTATGTGGGTTTCATAGGGCCATTCTTTCAACTTTTACCATGTTTATGTCTTCATCATAAAAAAAAATGGAAAAATAGCATCTTTTTCAGGCTTCGATTTTTAGAATACTGCATAGTACATCATGAGAAACACTGGACTGGAAGAAACACAAGCCGGAATCAAGATTACCAGATGTATCAATAACCTCAGATATGCAGATGACACCACTCTTATGGCAGAAAGTGGAAAGGAACTAAAAAGCCTCTTGATGAAAGTGAAAGAGGAGAGTGAAAAAGTTGGCTTAAAGCTCAACATTCAGAAAACGAAGATCATGGCATCTGGTCCCATCACTTCATGGGAAATAGATGGGGAAACAGTGGAAACAGTGTCAGACTATTTTTTGGGCTCCAAAATCACTGCAGATGGTGATTGCAGCCATGAAATCAAAAGACGCTTACTCCTTGGAAGAAAAGTTATGACCAACCTAGAGAGCATATTCAAAAGCAGAGACATTACTTTGCCGACTAAGGTCCGTCTAGTCAAGGCTGTGGTTTTTCCAGTAGTCATTTATGGATGTAAGAGTTGGACTGTGAAGAAGGCTAAGCGCCGAAGAATTGATGCTTTTGATATGTGGTGTTGGAGAAGACTCTTGAGAGTCCCTTGGACTGCAGGAGATCCAACCAGTCCATCTTAAAGGAGACCAGTCCTGAGTGTTCATTGGAATGACTGATGCTAAAGCTGAAACTCCAGTACTTGGGCCACCTGATGCGAAGAGTTGACTCATTGGAAAAGACTCTGATGCTGGGAGGGATTGGGGGTAGGAGGAGAAGGGGACGACAGGATGAGATGGCTGGATGGCATCACTGACTCGATGGGCATGAGTCTGAGTGAACTCTGGGAGTTGGTGATGGACAGGGAGGCATGGCGTGCTGTGGTTCATGGGGTTGCAAAGAGTCAGACACGACTGAGCGACTGAACTGAACTGAACTGATTCAATTTTACTGATAGGTGTAAAACTTAACCTCATTAAGAAACATGATATTAAAATGCATTAAATGTTAATGCTTAATGTTTCTAGTAAACTTTATGTTTAACTTTAGATAAACAGTTGCTAAATTAATATTTATATTTTGGGGGAAATAGCATTAATCTAAATTATTGTGTTTGTTAAATAAGAACTGCTGAATAATAAATACCTCTAGATAGTGGTATTCTGTGTAATTTTATTTTCTACTTGCTGCATTTTCTAATTATTTAATAGTAACAGTAGTTAGTTAGTTAACCTTGATTAATATTTGTTTTGTTAGGCACCATGCTAAGGTCTTGATATACAGTTTCTTATTTATTCCTTACAAAAACATTGAAACTTCTAAGAAAGGTAGGAGTGAATGAAAAGGAGGTTAAACTAAGTGGAATTAAAAAAAATTGATTTTGAGTCACCATTGTTACTCTTCAAGAGAAATGTATTCTAGCATACATAACAGGGTTTTTGTATATGACCAAAAATTTAGCTGAGGGTGGAGCAGGTTTTTTCATAAAATATAGGGACTCTAGTCTGTGCAGTAGTGTTCTTTCTTTCTCACCTTAACATAGCCCAAATATGTAGCAGCATAGAAAGTAGGTAGGTAGGTTGTTCCAAAAGTGGATTTGGCAGGACAAATGCAATAATGGGAATAAGAAAATGTGAATTTGATCATGCTGACAAAAGAAGTGTGATTAAAGTATCAAAGCACACAATCCAGCAAGGAAATGAATCCTCAGTCGGGGGGTGCAGGTCAAGGGCTGAGGGTTATGTGTCCACAGGAACTGTGCACAACAAAGTGGTCATTTCTGTTCAGGCAGGACGTTAACTGAAGTCAGAATCTGCTTATCAGGACATTCTCAAATGCCCAAACAACCCGCTGCAGACAAGCAGAATTTTGAAGTGATACAGTATTTACATTCTTAGAT
>SJYA01000637.1:90491-126223 GCA_006410615.1 Neotragus moschatus | reverse complement strand
GAATAAAGCAAAACCAACTAAAAGAGTAGCAAGATATCCCAGCAGACTCCCCCTTGTACGTAGTATTGGCTTCCACTGTGTCTCGCCTTTGATCTGTCTTAGAAACAATGGCTTGTACTGAGATTTCATTCAGAAAACTGGTTTCCACTTCACCTCCGGTAGACTGAGTAAAATGGAACCGACTGCATCAAGTGTGGGGGCGCATGTGGGCCTCTCACACACCACCAGTGGGAGTGGAAAATGGTCAAGCACGTGGCAGGACTGCTTGGCAGATCTACTGACGCTGTACACATGCCAGCCCCATGAGCAAGCAAGCTGACTCTTGGCTGCAAATCCAACAGACATGCATAAACATGTTTATTAGGAGGGCACATGAATATTTATAGCAGTAGTATCTGTAATAGCTCCCAAATAGGAACTACCCAGATGCCCATTACACAGTATATTTACAAAACAGAATGCTATTAAATGACGAGACTAGATAGTCTACAAATACACGTACCTACTACAAATATGGTGTTGTACCTATCACCTACTACAACTATATGTACCTACTATAGTTGGGTAGGTACTCCAATTGTGGTGGAGTATTCCAACTGCACTTTGGCCACCTCATGCGAAGAGTTGACTCATTGGAAAAGACTCTGATGCTGGGAGGGATTGNGATCCAACCAGTCCATCTTAAAGGAGACCAGTCCTGAGTGTTCATTGGAATGACTGATGCTAAAGCTGAAACTCCAGTACTTTGGCCACCTCATGCGAAGAGTTGACTCATTGGAAAAGACTCTGATGCTGGGAGGGATTGGGGGTAGGAGGAGAAGGGGACGACAGGATGAGATGGCTGGATGGCATCACTGACTCGATGGGCATGAGTCTGAGTGAACTCTGGGAGTTGGTGATGGACAGGGAGGCATGGCGTGCTGTGGTTCATGGGGTTGCAAAGAGTCAGACACGACTGAGCGACTGAACTGAACTGAACTGATTCAATTTTACTGATAGGTGTAAAACTTAACCTCATTAAGAAACATGATATTAAAATGCATTAAATGTTAATGCTTAATGTTTCTAGTAAACTTTATGTTTAACTTTAGATAAACAGTTGCTAAATTAATATTTATATTTTGGGGGAAATAGCATTAATCTAAATTATTGTGTTTGTTAAATAAGAACTGCTGAATAATAAATACCTCTAGATAGTGGTATTCTGTGTAATTTTATTTTCTACTTGCTGCATTTTCTAATTATTTAATAGTAACAGTAGTTAGTTAGTTAACCTTGATTAATATTTGTTTTGTTAGGCACCATGCTAAGGTCTTGATATACAGTTTCTTATTTATTCCTTACAAAAACATTGAAACTTCTAAGAAAGGTAGGAGTGAATGAAAAGGAGGTTAAACTAAGTGGAATTAAAAAAAATTGATTTTGAGTCACCATTGTTACTCTTCAAGAGAAATGTATTCTAGCATACATAACAGGGTTTTTGTATATGACCAAAAATTTAGCTGAGGGTGGAGCAGGTTTTTTCATAAAATATAGGGACTCTAGTCTGTGCAGTAGTGTTCTTTCTTTCTCACCTTAACATAGCCCAAATATGTAGCAGCATAGAAAGTAGGTAGGTAGGTTGTTCCAAAAGTGGATTTGGCAGGACAAATGCAATAATGGGAATAAGAAAATGTGAATTTGATCATGCTGACAAAAGAAGTGTGATTAAAGTATCAAAGCACACAATCCAGCAAGGAAATGAATCCTCAGTCGGGGGGTGCAGGTCAAGGGCTGAGGGTTATGTGTCCACAGGAACTGTGCACAACAAAGTGGTCATTTCTGTTCAGGCAGGACGTTAACTGAAGTCAGAATCTGCTTATCAGGACATTCTCAAATGCCCAAACAACCCGCTGCAGACAAGCAGAATTTTGAAGTGATACAGTATTTACATTCTTAGATTTATCCACTTAGAAAAAGAGTCCTTTGTGTGGGAAAGTGTTGGAAAACCTAGAGGACTAAAGTCTTCTGAAGATGTGTGAGAAGCTCGAGAGACAAAGATTTGATGTGATTCTGCCCTAGAATACAGAAATGCACCTGGCTTCCAGATGGATCTAAGCTGGGAAACCAGAAACGGTAGACCATAAACACAGGACTCATGACATTTGTGAGATAAAAATAATCTCAAATCCTAGGTATAGATAGTATATTTACTACTGTCTTCTTTCCTTTATTTATTCTTAAACATTAGAGATAAAATTTTCAATAAACAGGTCAATGTGTTGTTGAACTGAACGGTTCCTCGCCGTGTATCCGTCGCCCCAAGGACCACCATGACCAGGTTTTGATGCAAACAGCAAGAGGATTTTATTATACCAGCGCACCAGGGTTCCGTCTCCTTAAGCAAGGAGCGAACCCCGAGTGCTGTTACATGGTAGCTTTTAAGCACAAAAACCACAAACGGGCGCGGGCAAGGGGAAACAGTTTGATTGATTACAGGTGTTGACCTTTTCGAGGATTGGTCTATTGATAACAGGTTACAACTGTTGACCAGGTGGGGCCCCTGTGGCAGGCAGTTTCTCAGAACAACAGCTCTTCTGGAAAGTCCCAAGGAAGTTTTATAGGTCACATTTTCATGAATCAGGGATAAACAGGCCATGTTTCCATGAGTCCAAGATAACCCTGAGGCAATTTGGAAAGTCTCTTATACTAAAAAAAACACATTCTTACATTCCCCTCTTCTTTTAAGCCCAATTTCAATCCTGAAATTGATGTTCGTGTCTTCTTTGGGGAAGGGTCGCATACTGTTGTCTTAACATGAGTACTTGCACAGCGCTNGGATAAACAGGCCATGTTTCCATGAGTCCAAGATAACCCTGAGGCAATTTGGAAAGTCTCTTATACTAAAAAAAACACATTCTTACATTCCCCTCTTCTTTTAAGCCCAATTTCAATCCTGAAATTGATGTTCGTGTCTTCTTTGGGGAAGGGTCGCATACTGTTGTCTTAACATGAGTACTTGCACAGCGCTTACCCGGTCTCTAATGAATGCGACCAGTCGGTTGAGGACGCAGGGTCCTATGGTAATGAGCCTGGAGCCAGCTGAATCAGGAGGGGGACCGACAGGATGAGGAGCGACAGAGTCGGAGCTTTAGGGGGTTTTGGGTGTGGTGTACTTTCCATTGGTCTCATGATACTGGGGCAGCTTTGACGTGGGAGGCGTGGATCCAGGACGGGATTCCGACGACCTTCACAGCCATGGGCGTGGTGAGCAGGACAACGTAAGGTCCTTTCCAATGGGCTTCAAGGGTCTGCTGCCAATGTTGGCGATCGTAGACAGAGTCTCCCACCTGGAACGGGTGGGCTTCTCCTGGAGTCCCGGGTTGGTAAGCTTNAAAAAATAAGTTTTTTGGTTATCAGAAAGAAAGGGTCATAAAATGTCAGCAGGCCTCATGGCCAGAAGATAATGAAAAACCCCTAAATTCTTTTTGTATACATTTATGCAAAGCACCTGATTTTGACAAGGGTCAGGTCTGCTGACACCCCCGTGACTCTGTATTCATCCCTACGTGTAACAAAAGATATATAAGCAAAACTAAAGATAAAACGGATCAGTTTCCGGAAAGACTGATTCCCTCATGTTGTTCTTTCTTGTTTTCCGTATTTCTGGCTGAATTCCCCTCTGGAGCGTGGGTGCCCGCCATGTCTGCTTACTTGCCCTGGCTTTCAAGCCCATTTTCTGATATTCAAGTGGTGCCGGTGGCCCAACGTAGATGGTGCAAATTCCTTGTCTTGGAATTTTATTGGTATCCCACGTAAACCAAGTTAATTCAGCCTCTTTCTCTCCCATAATATCTTCTACTATTTTCTGGCTGAATTCCTATCTGGCTCGGGGTCCTCACCAAGCCTACTAATTCTGCCTGAGCTTCTAAGATCGGACGAGGGGGACCTTAGAGCCTCCTCTCCCTCGGGAAAATGGAAAGAAGGCTGTGGCCTACGTAGGTGGTGATTGGTATTTCACGTAGGCCAAGTTGTTAAGCCTTTTTTCTCTGCTAATTTTCTAATACCTCTCTAAGTTTTTCTTAGGATGCCTATCCGTCTACACTTTTGAATCACCCTGGATCAAATGGGGCTGGACCCTGGCAGTTCTGGAGCTAACTCAGCATTCCCAGTCAAGCCTAGCCTGCTGCCAGACAGAGAGGATGCTGCTGGACTGTGGAAGGCACAGGCCCCATAGCCCTGCCAAAGTAGCACTGGGGCCTACGCCTAAGGGCAAGGAAGGAGTGGAGCTGTCCCTAGGCCAGCTGTCCCCAGGTGCCAGTCCCATCTGCCAGCTCCGCGCAGCATTCTCTTTCATAGGCAATAAACCCAACAGCTAGGAAAGTCTTGGAAAGGGTCGCCCAGTGGAGAACAGCATGAAGCCCGGCACTCTTCCATATCAGGCCTCTGAGCAGAGCTGGAGAACTGTCGTTCTGGAGGCGCACTAAGCTTTCCCAATCAAGGCTTGTCCATGAACACAGTTGGGCTGCCACGTCTTACCTCCAGTGGGCACGCCTCCCTGCATGCTACTCACGAAGCTTCCTGGAGGGGGCGCCCCGATCCTCCTGAAGTTCTACACTCAGGGGCTGGTTCCCCTGAGCTGCAGCTGGGGGAGGGAGCCCAGACATGCAGGGTAAGGGCCCAAATCAACAGCACACGTCTCTGCTGGCAAGGAGAGTGCTAGAGAACCTACGTTTCTCAGGCAATTTCTGGCGGCCAATGGAGTCTGACTCTGGCTGTGGTGCTGCATAATCCCTGCAGGGACACTGGGAACCTGGTGCTTCCCCTGCAGCGCTGGGGCTGTGCAGGCCAGCACCTTCTGGAGAACCCATGCTGAAGCCTTTCCCTTCCCTCTGATAAAGGGCTCACTTCTGGAACACTTGCCAGTCTGGAAACCACCAGCATCGAACCCGTCCCCAAGTAAGCCTGTGGCCTAGGTCGAAAGGCAAGGGAGGAGTGGAGATGAGCCCAGGAATGTGCCAGTCCCATCTCCAAACTCCTGCAGCATGCTCCTTCCTGGGCAGAACCCCTGGTAGCTATGGAAGTCATGGCAATGCTCGCCCAGGACAGAGAAGCATGACGCCAAACATTCTGCCATATCGGACCTCTGAAAAGAGCTGGAGCTCTGTCATTCTGGAGCCTCACTCACCATTCCTAGTCAAGGCTTGCCTGCACCCGGACAGAGCACGCACTGGTGGAGTCCTTGCCAGTGTAGAAAGCACAGGCCTCGGAGCCCTGCCCAAGTATCACTGGGGCCTAGGCCTAAGGGCGAGGGAGGAGTAGAGCTGAGCCAAGGAAGGCGCCAGTCACATCTCCAAGCTCCTCACTGCATGATCCTTCCTGGGCAGTAACCCCAACAGCTAGGCAAGTCTTGGAAGGCACCCCCAGTGCCAAGCACCATGGTGCAAGGCACTCTGCCATATTGGGCCTCTGAATGGAGGTGAAGCGCTGCCATTCTGGAGGCACACACAGCTTTCCCAATCAATGTGTGCACATGCACGCAGCTGTGCTGCCACATCTTCCCTTGATTAGGCTCGCTTCCCCGCATGCTATGCACGAAGCTTCCTGGAAAGGGCACACATCGTCCCCTGGAGATCTTGGCTCAGGGGCTGGTTCCCCTGAGCTGCAGCTGTGGGAGGGAGCCCAGACACACAGGGGAAGGCCCAAATCAAATGCACACATCTCTGCTGGCTAGGCGAGTGTTAGGGAATTTCCCTACATCTCTCAGGCAATTTCTGGCGGCCAACGGAGTCTCACTCGGGCTGTGGTGCTGCATACTCCCCGCAGGGACACTGGGGACCTGCTGTTTCCCCTACAGTGCAGGTTCTGTGCAGCCCAGCACTGCTGGAGAAACCATGCCAAAGCCCTTCCCTTCCCTCTTGACAGAGCGCTCACTTCTGGAACACTTGCCAGTCTGGAAACCACCAGCATCTAACCCGTCCCCAAGTAAGCCTGGGGCTTAGGACGAAAGGCAAGGGAGGAGTAGAGCTGAGCCTAGGAAGGTGCCAGTCCGATCTCCCAACTCTTGCAGCATGCTCCTTCCTGGGCAGTAACCCCAGTAGGTACGCAAGTCTCAGCAATGCTCGCCGAGGGCAGAGAAGCGTGATGCCAAGCATTCTGCCATATCGGAACTCTGAAAAGAGCTGGAGCTCTGTCGTTCTGGAGCCTCACTCACCATTCCCAGTCAAGGCTTGCCTGCATCCAGACAGGGCACACACTGCTGGAGTCCTTGCCAGTGTGGAAAGCACTGGCCCTGGAACCCTGCCTAAATATCACTGGGGCCTAGGCCTAAGGGCGAGGGAGGAGCGGAGCTGAGCCCAGGAAGGCGCCAGTCCCTTCTCCCAACTCCTGCATCATGCTCCTTCCTGGGAAGTAACCCCAGTAGCTACGCAAGTCTCAGCAACACTCGCCCAGTGCAGAGAACCATGACTCCAGGCACTCTGCCATATCGGACTTCTGACCAGTGCTGGAGCTCTGTTGTTCTGTAGGATCACACATCATTCCCAGTCAAGGCTTCCCTGTGACTGGACAGAGCACTCGCTGCTGGAGTCCTTCCCATAGTGGAAAGGATTGCCCCATAGCCCTGCCCAAGTAGCACTGGGGCCTAGACCTAAGGGCAAGGGAGGAGTGGAGCTGAGCCCAGGAAGGGGCCATTCCCAACTTCCAGCCACACGTAGCATGCTCCTTCCTGGGCAGTAAGAACAACACCTAGGCAAGTCTTGGCAAGGCTCTTTCAGTGCAAAGCAGCATGGCGCCCAGCACTCTGCCATATCGTGCCTCTCAGCAGAGCTGGAGCTCTGCCCTTCAGAAAGCGCATTCAACTTTCCCAATCAAGGCTTGCTCATGCACACAGGTGGGCTGTCATGTCTTCCCTCCAGTAGGCTCGCTTCCCCGCATGCTATGCACACAGCTTCCTGGAGGGGGTGCCTCGCGTCCCCTGGAGGTCGTGGCTCGGGGGCTGTTTCCCTTGAGCTCCAGCTGTGGGAGCGAGCCCAGACACGCAGGGGAAAAGCCCAAATCAGCTGTACACGTCTCTGCTGGCTAGGAGAGTGCTAGGGAACCTACGTTTCTCAGACAATTTCTGGCGGCCAACGGGGTCTGACTCAGGCTGAGGAGCTGCATACTCCACGAGGGGACACTGGGAGCCTGGTGCTGCCCCTGCAGCACTGAGGCTGTCCGGCCATGCACCTGCTGGAGAATCCATGCTGAAACCCTTCCCTTCCCTCTGACAGAGCGCTGACTGCTGGAGCACTTGCAGCAGTGTTTCGTGTGGAAACCACGAGGCTCTAACCCATCCCCAAGTAAGCCTGGGGCCCAGGTCAAAAGGCAAGAGAGAAGTGGAGCTGAGCCCAGAAAGGCGCCAGTCCCATCTCCCAGCACCCTGCAGCATGCTCTTTCCTTGGCAGTACCCCCAGCAGCTAGGAACGTCTCGGCAAGGTTTGCCCAGTACAGAAAATCATGACGACAGGCACTCTGCCATATAGGGTCTCTGAGCAAGCAGGAGCTCTGCTGTTCTGGAAGTGTTGAACCGAACGGTTCCTCACCGTGTATCTGTCGCCCCAAGGACCACCAAGACCAGGTTTCGATGCAAACACCAAGAAGATTTTATTATACCGGCGCGCCAGGGTTCCATCTCCTTAAGCAAGGAGCAAACCCCGAGTGCTGTTACATGGTAACTTTTAAGCACAAAAACCTTCAAAGGGGCACAGGCAAGGGGAAACAGTTTGATTGGTTACCGGTGTTTACCTTTTCAAGGATTGGTCCGTTGATAACAGGTTACAACTGTTGACCAGGTGGCGCCCCTGTGGCGGGCAGTTTCTCAGAACAACTACTCTTCTGGACAGTCCCAAGGAAGTTTTATAGGTCACATTTTCATGAATCTGGGATAAACAGGCCATGTTTCCGTGAGTCCGAGATAACGCTGAGGCAGTTTGGAAAGTCTCTTATACTAAAAAAAAACACATTCTTATATTCCCCTCTTCTTATAAGCCCAATTTCAATCCTGAAATTGATGTTCGGGGTCTTCTTTGGGCAAGGGTCGCATACTGTTGTCTTAACATGAGTACTTGCACAGTGCTTACCCGGTCTTTAATGAATGCGACCAGTCGGTTGAGGACACAAGGTCCTATGGTCAAGAGGAGGAGCAGGATGATTATTGGTCCTAACAGAGTGGACATCAAGGTGGCAAACCACGGAGTCTTATTGAACCAGGACTCAAACCACTCCTGGGCGCTCTCTCTTTCTTTTTGCCTGGTCGCCAATATTTCTCTCACCTTATTCATAGGATCAGTAATAACTCCAGAATGGTCTACATAAAAACAACATTCTTCTTCTACCCTTTGCGGCACATCCTCCCCAGGGAGTCTAGTCCCCATCTGTCATGGATGGTAGGGGATGAAGGAGCCCTATTGAGATCAGAGTATCCTTCAAGGTCCCAGTTGGCCGGAGCCCTGATTGTCTACTTACAGAGATCCGGGTAGAGGTTGGTCCACCAAGTGTGCAGATGGGTAAGGTTGGTGCTTGCCCATACGACATCTCCTACCTGGGAGATGACCTGCCAAGTCAGCTGCTGGGGTTGGTGGAGGTTGAATGAACCTCGAGCCAGCTGAATCAGGAGGGGGACTGACAGGATGAGGAGGGACAGAGTTGGAGCTTTAGGGGGTTTTGGGTACTTTCCATTCTTCTGATGATACTGGGGTGGCCTTGACGTCGGAGGCATGGATCCAGGACGAGATTCTATCGACCTTCACAGCCATGGGCGTGGTGAGCAGGACAACGTAAATTCCTTTCCAACGGGCTTCAAGGGTCTGCTGCCGATGTTGGCGAACGTAGACAGAGTCTCCCACCTGGAACAGGTGGGCTTCTCCTGGAGTACTGGGTTGGTAAGCTTCAGCAAGCTGGGTCCACACTTCCTTCTGAACCAGCTGGAGTCCTTTTAGTCTAGCACATAGATCACCATTACTGAAACTGCAAGGATTAAACCGTTCTCCGAGAGACAGTATGTGGGGAGGTCCCCCATAGAGAATTTCAAAAGGAGAGAGGTTGAAACGAGAAGGGGTGTTTCTTACTCGAAACAGGGCCAAGGGAAGGAGCACCGTCCAGTCTGTACCGCCAGTCTCTAAGGACAACTTGGTAGGGGTCTCTTTTAGGGTCCTATTCATTCTTTCTACCTGACCTGAACTTTGGGGTCTGTAAGCACAATGTAATTTCCAATCGGTCGCCAAAAATTTACCTACTTCTTGGCTCACTTGGGCCATGAAGGCTGGCCCGTTATCAGACCCTATCATCTTAGGAGCCCCAAAGCAGGGAAAGATCTCCTCTAAGATCTTCTTGGCTACTATGATTGCAGTCTCATTCTTGGTGGGAAACGCCTCTACCCAGCCCGAGAAGGTGTCTACAAAGACCAATAGATATCTGTTGCCGTACCTAGCAGGGCGTACTTCAGTGAAGTCTATTTCCCAGTAGATTCCCGGTCTGTCTCCTCGTAGACTCTTGTCAGGTTTTATTGGATTTTTATTGGCATTTACCTTTTGGCAGGGCACACAGGTTTGGACCACCCATTCAGCCATTTTGAGGAGTCCTGGAACCTCACATTTGGCCTTAACTAGGAGAAAAGCCATCTTTTTGGCTCCCAAGTGAGTCCACTGGTGCATTTGGTCCAGCATTTCTTGGACCTCTGTCACCTTTTTCTCACTGTCAGGCTCCGGAAGCGTGCTGTCGTTATGGGCCAAGTGAGTGACCAGCAATCTCAGTGCCGAGTCTTGGACGGCCACTTCTCGGGCGACTCTATCTGCCATGTTATTTCCTCTTGCTACTGCGGATTGGTCTTTCTGAGGCCCGGGACAATGGATTATGCTGACCTTTTTGGGTAACATGAGTGCTAAGATCTCATCTTTGTTATTGATTTCTTTTCCAGCTNGTGAGTGACCAGCAATCTCGGTGCCGAGTCTTGTGCGGCCACTTCTTGGGCGACCCTATCCTCCATGTTATTTCCTCTCGCTACTGCGGATTGGTCTTTCTGATGCCCGGGACAATGGATTATGCTGACCTTTTTGGGTAACATGAGTGCAGCTAGTAGTGCTAAGATCTCATCTTTGTTTTTGATTTCTTTTCCAGCTGAAGTAAGGAGCCCTCTCTGTTGATAGATGGCCCCATGAACATGAGCTGTGGCAAAGGCATATCGACTGTCAGTGTATATGTTAGCCTTTTTCCCTTGGGATAGTTTGAGAGTTTTGGTCAGAGCAATCAGTTCAGCTCTCTGGGCAGATGTCCCTTGGGGCAGTGGAGCTGCCCAGATGACATTAATTCCATCTACTACTGCCACCCCCGCACGCCTCTTACCTTCCTCAAGGAAGCTGCTCCCATCTGTATACCATGTTACCTCAGCATCTGGAAGTGGAAGATCTGAGAGGTCCTTACGTGTCCCATGAACTTCAGCCAACACCTGCTGGCAGTCATGCAACACGGTATCCTGGTCTGGATCTGGCAGCAATGAGGCAGGGTTGAGCCCAGTGGCCGGAGCAAATCTTATTTGATCCGAATTCAGAAGAAGAGACTGATAGTGGGTTATCCGGGCATTGGTCAACCATCTGTCAGGAGGTTGCCAGACCACACTCTCTAGGGCATGGGGAGCGGTAACAGTGAAGTTTTGTCCCAGAGTCAGTTTATTTGCATCTTTAACCAGCATGGCCATGGCTGCTATTATGCGCAGGCAGCTGGGCCATCCGGCAGCTACAGGGTCCAATGTTTTTTTGACAGGTATGCTACTGGATGGTTCCATGGTCCCAGTCTCTGAGTAAGAACTCCTTTTGCTATCCCATCATTCTCTGCCACGTAGAGGTGGAACGGTTTGTCAACGTCCGGGAGTCCCAAGGCAGGGGCTGACAGGAGAGCCTGCTTAATGTTGTCAAAGGCCTCTTGTTCTTTTTCTCCCCAGACGAAAGGTTTTCTGCCCTTTGTCAGAGGGTATAAGGGGGCTGCCATTTCTGCAAATCCAGGGATCCAAAGCCTACAGAATCCAGCCGTCCCCAGGAATTCTCTGACCTGTCGAGGGCTCTTAGGCACAGGCATCCTGGCCACTGTTTCTTTCTTGGCCTCTGATAGCCACCACCTCCCACCTCTGATTAGGTATCCCAGATAACTGACCTGTTGTTGGCAGATCTGGGCCTTTTTAGCCAAGGCACGATACCCCAGGGATCCGAGTTCGATCAGCAAGTCCTCAGTTCCCTTGAGACAGCTCTCTCTGGAGTCCGCCGCCAGAAGCAGGTCATCTACATATTGGAGTAGAGTTACCTGGGGATGGGTGGCACGGGAGTGTGCGAGATCCTGGTGGAGCGCCTCATCGAAGATCGTTGGGGAGTTCTTGAACCCTTGTGGCAGTCTGGTCCATGTTTGTTGTCCGGAGAGTTCTAGCACAGGGTCCTTCCTCTCAAAAGCAAAAATGGGCTGACTGGCAGAGCTGAGTTTTAAACAGAAAAGGGTGTCTAGGACTGTATACCATGTCCGGTCGGGTGGAAGGGTGCTCAGCAAGTTGTAAGGATTGGGCACCGTTGGATGCAGGTCCACCACCCGTTTGTTGACCTCTCTTAGATCTTGTACAGATCTGTAGTCCTTTGTCCCGGGCTTGCAGACAGGGAGGAGGGGAGTGTTCCAAGCAGACTGACATTTTACCAGTATGCCCAGTTTGAGGAGTCATTGTATGTGGGGGCAGATCCCATCTCTGGCCTCTTTACTCATGGGGTACTGGTGGACGGATATGGGGCTCGAAGAGGCCCGTACTTTTACTACCACCAGAGACTGGCATACTGCTGTTCCCATACCTGAAACTTCAGCCCAGGCCAGGGGAATTTTTACCAGTCATTCTTGCATGTCAGCTGTTGGTGGAGGGGGATTTTCGAATAGTTGGTGCTCATCTTCCAGTCTCAGAGTCAGGACCTGCAGGGGCTTTCCCTCTTTGTCAGTCACGGTAGCCCCTTCAGCTTGAAAATGAATCTGAGCCCCAACCTTGATGAGCAAATCCCTTCCCAGCAAGGGATAAGGGCACTCGGGAATTACAAGGAATGAGTGGGATACCTGGCCCACACCAAGGTCCACTGTTCTTCGGGTAGTCCATGAATATGGCTTATTCCCTGTAGCCCCCTGTACCCAAGTCCTCTTTGTGGAGACCAGCCCTCAGGCTGCTGTAGGACTGAGTGCTGAGCCCCAGTGTCCACCAAGAATTGAACAGGCTTCCCCTCCACCTTAAGAGTTATCCTAGGCTCGGGGAGGGAATCCGACCCTGACTCTCTTAGTCATCTTCTTCTAGGGCCAGGACCCTCGGGGGCAGGTTCTTTCCCCTCTTCTTTTTGGGGCAGTCTTTTAACCAATGTCCTTTTTCTTTACAATAGGCACACTGGTCCTTTTCCAGTGGGGGCTTCGTGCCAGTCTTAGTCTTTCCTTGGTCCCCCTGGGGTTTTTCTCTAAGGACCGTGGTCAGAATCTTAGTCAGACTCTTTTCCTGCCTTTTTTCTCGCTTTAATTCTCACTCTTCCTGCTCCTTTTTTCTTCTTTCCTCCTTTTCTTCTTCTGTCTCCCTTTTGTTATATACTTTATCTGCCTCTTTGACTAACTCCTAGAGCGTGAACCCCTGTAATCCATCTAGCCTCTGCAAC
The DNA here is from genome assembly GCA_006410615.1 of Neotragus moschatus. Lineage (NCBI taxonomy): Eukaryota > Metazoa > Chordata > Mammalia > Artiodactyla > Bovidae > Neotragus > Neotragus moschatus. Next base: position 113,555 of record SJYA01000637.1, on the reverse strand, counting down.
TTTCTCCTGATATCGGGGGCGGATTGGTCAATGAAGGCCATAGCTATAGTGGCCCTATGTTCTTCAGACTCAGGATCGTAAGGGGTAAGTCTCCTGAATGCCTCCATAAGTCTATCTAGGAATACAGTAGCTGATTCAGAGGGTCCCTGAGTTACCTTTCTTACCTTTGCCAAATTCGTGGGGCGTCTTGCAGCCCTGCGGAGACCCACCACCAGAGCCTGGCGATAAACCCTCAGGTGCTCCTTACCTGCAGGATAGTCCCAGTTAGGTCTAGTTAACGGAAATCCAGCGTCTATCTCGTTTGGCAGCGCAGTTGGGCACCCATCATCTCCCGGCACATTTTTCCGGGCCTCCAGTAGCACCCGCTGCCTCTCCTCAGTAGTGAGGAGGGTCTGCAGAAGCTGCTGACAATCATCCCAAGTAGGCTGGTGCGAAAAAACAAGAGACTCAATTAAGGAAGTAAGGGCCTGGGGGTTTTCAGAGAATGAAGGATTGTGAGTTTCCCAGTTATAAAGATAGGAGGCAGAGAATGGCCAGTATTGCATCAACCGGTTCCCCAGGTTATCAGGTGGACCGTACTCCTGGACGGGGAGGATGGTAGACTCTGGGGTGCCGGCCTGGCGGCTTCTCGTTCCTGCCACCAGTCCTGTCCCCACGTCTTCTGGTTCCAGCAGGGCGGTAGGTCTGGCCATCAGGCCGTAGGGGGCAGGCTCGGCAGGGGGGCCAGTGCTGGGGGATAGGGTGGAGGAGGGTCTAGTAGTAGGAGATCAGTTTGGGTGTCTGGGTAAACTTTCTTTGCCGGGGCTACTGGTTTGTTCTCTGTTGCAGGTTTTAGAGCGAAAACCTTGGTCATTATTCCCGGCGACATTCCTGTGGGGGAAAGAAAAGGCTGGACCCACGCCGGGGGTGATAGGATGAGATCCTCCCATACTATGATGTAGGGCACCTGTTCTGGAGGCCCCTGGGGACCAGGGGTGAAAACTGCTGACTTAACTTGCCTGACCTGATTCAAAGAAAAAGATCCTTCGGGTGGCCACCCTGTTTGAAGGCTGGGCTACTCTGTGGAACACAGAGTCTGCCACTTTTTCTTTTTTACATCTACTGAAAGATTATGAGCCCTGGTTTTAACTTCCATCCAATGGTCCATAGTCAGAGATAAAGGGGTTGTCATAGTCTGTCCCATAGCGACTGAGTCACGGAAAAGGCAAGTAAGAAGGACTATAAACAAGGTCCAAAGGTTTGACAGAAAAACGAGACAAAGATGACCACTGCGTGCCTCCCACAAAACTGAGACAAAATCAGATGGGAGCTTTCTCAGATGCTCCACCCGAATCAGATGAAGGGGGATAGAATCGAGCTCCCCTTCCAGACAGACATCCTGGGCGTCCCCAGGGATCGTCATGAACCTGTCCCAAGAACAGGCTATCAGAAAATCAGGTGGGGGCAGCAGTGATCCAGACACAGAAAGACGACAGAACGGAAAACACAAAGGCAATGCTCGAGTGTACCTCCGAATCCTGAAGTCGTGGTGTCTGGGGCGATCGGAGATACCGGACGAGCCCCCAAATGTTGAACCGAACGGTTCCTCGCCATGTATCCGTTGCCCCAAGGACCACCAAGACCAGGTTTCGATGCAAACAGCAAGAGGATTTTATTATACCAGTGCACTGGGGTTCCATCTCCTTAAGCAAGGAGCAAACTCCGAGTGCTGTTACATGGTAGCTTTTAAGCACAAAAACCACAAATGGGCGCGGGCAAGGGGAAACAGTTTGATTGGTTACAGGTGTTGACCTTTTCGAGGATTGGTCTATTGATAACAGGTTACAACTGTTGACCAGGTGGCGCCCCTGTGGTGGGCAGTTTCTCAGAACAACAGCTCTTCTGGAAAGTCCCAAGGAAGTTTTATAGGTCACATTTTCATGAATCAGGGATAAACAGGCCATGTTTCCATGAGTCCAAGATAACCCTGAGGCAGTTTGGAAAGTCTCTTATACTAAAAAAAACCACATTCTTACACTAGTGTGCATTTACATATATGTGAACATATATATACCAATATGTATAGAGAGAGGGAGGGGAAGGAGGGAGAAAGAAGAAAAGAGATATACTTTGAGAACCATAATAATAATAATAATGGTGACTTTACTAAAAGCCATCAATATATTCAATCATGAGGAGAATATAGTAATGTTAAAATGGCAACATTAATATACGTTACAGTGGTCATGTATGGATGCGAGAGTTGAACTGTGAAGAAAGCTGAGCACCAAATAATTGATGCTTTTGAACTGTGGTATTGGAGAAGACTCTTGAGAGTCTTCTTGGACTGCAAGGAGATTGAACCAGTCCATTCTAAAGGAGATCAGTCCTGGGATTTCTTTGGAAGGAATGATCCTAAAGCTGAGACTCCAGTACTTTGGCCACCTCATGCGAAGAGTTGACTCATTGGAAAAGACTCTGATGCTGGGAGGGATTGGGGGCAAGAGGAGAAGGAGATGACAGAGGACGAGATGGCTGGATGGCATCACTGACTCGATGGACATGAGTCTGAGTGAACTCCGGGAGATGGTGATGGACAGGGAGGCCTGGCGTGCTGCGACTCATGGGGCTGCAGAGAGTCGGGCACGACTGAGCAACTGAACTGAACTGAACTGCTATATTTAGAGTATCAGGATTTAAAACAGATTCTTTAAAGTATAATTTACTTTAATATTTCTAATTATCACAAGTATTTATTCAAGTTTTCCATCATTGTAACTAGAGTTCATATTTCTGAGAAGAGAAGAGCACATGATGGTTTCCAGTATTCTAATGGTTTCGTTAGAAGTGAGGGCAGGGACAGCGACCATTGCATTCAATGCTTCATTCCAAGCTCCCAGAAGACTGCCACACATAGACCAAATGCTCAATAAACAATTATTACATGAATAAACATGCAATCTGACATGACCAACAAAAGCTACACAACCTTATTTGCAGTAATGGCAAAATTATTAGACAAATTAGATTCAATTTAACCAGATAAGATAATCATGCTGCTACTGCTAAGTCTGTAAATATTCTATATATTTTATTTTTGCAAGCTTTTTATTATAAAGACATGAAACAGAATAAAGAACTCTGTTTAATTGTTAAAAAAAGCTCATGTGGAGAACAAATAAACCCCATGAGGACAAATATCTTCTTAGGATCATATTATACACTATTCTACCCAAAGCATTCCTCAAAAACATGCAAATTTATGTCACATACTTTCTTTTGTGTTGCAATGCATTTAAATATAAAAGCATCATAGATATTGTCTGACTTTTCTTTCATTTTTACATTATCCTAAAATATGTGAAAATGTCATTTGGCCAAAGTTGTACTTCTAATCTCATTTTTGTTCTTTATATAACATAGCCCTCATGAAGCAAATAAGCCCTGTAGAGAAAATTGAAAAATGCTTATCAGTTTAACCAAAGCACAAACTTTGATCTACAATGTCAGAGACACATTTCTTTTCATTATAAAACAGGGGAAGTCAAGCCTTTACAACATGGAGAAGTTGAGTTCCTGCCTATGTAGTTGCTAGAAATCTAAGGAGCCCGATTACAGAGCAATTCTCTCAGACATACTGAGCTTTGGATCATTGCACTGAACTTAATGTATCAGCATAATCATCCCACTTCTTTGCTATTTTTTATTTTCCTTTACAACAAGCAAATGAATCAGAAATGTACTTACTGGTGGTCACCTTTGGCCATTTTAGACATTAAAGCAATGGTACAAAATTCATATTTACATTTTGATATAATTACATTAAATTTCATGAGAAGTCAGATTGTTAAGGCCCTAATACAGCACATATTTATAAGAACACTACTCCAGTTGCCTAACAGATATCCTTAAAAATGTATTGTGATATTTTCTATTGGACCTAAAGAACTTTCTTTTTCTAAGAACTAGACATAGATAATATTCTAAATCTTCTAAATGTCTATGTAGTCACAAAATATCTTTTACTAGAGCTTTCTAGAACATGGAAAGACTCCAGTACTTGGAATGTCTCCGTGTTAGAACACACAGGCATGTAGTGCTCAATCACATGCACGTTGTTGAGAGCAAATCAGACTGAAAGCGCAAAAGCTACCTCATGACATTTCGTTATACCTCTCAATTCCCAAGATGGAAAAGCAAAAAATAAGTTTAGGGGTGCAAGATAGGTAGGGAAAGTGTGGTCACTCTTCATCTATCCTTTGGAATATAAATTTAATAATTCAAAAGCAACGACATATAAAAATATTTCAACAGTATATTCAGCACTCAATTTGTTCAGCAAATATAAGTTTGATATGCTGAGTGTTTAAATTTTGCTGGGTAGCTAATGAGGCTTTCTGAAGAATTTCTTGTGCAAGGTTAGAAACAAACCTTCCCCTTGGGGTTCCTGTACTAGAACACTTCATAGTCATGACTTGCTGGAAAGAGCTTTTTACACTATGAGCTTTTTTCACTATGATCCTTTTGATAAAATATCATTGATTGACAGTGTTCTGTTAGTTTCAGGTATATAGCAAAGTGATTCAGTTATATATATATATATATTTTTAGAATATTTTTATTATAGATTATTAAAATATATTAAATGTAGTTCCCTGTATTGTATGGTAGGTCCTTGTTAGTTATATATTTTATATATAATAGTGTACACTATGATCTTTTGATTCATCAACAGATGGATAGATTTATTTTCTTAGGCAACCTGGTGTTATCACAGTTTTAACTATTTAGTTTATGCATCTGGATTCTAATTTGTTGGCCATTCTGTGCCTGTATTCCTACAATGTCAAGACAAGTGATTTTTCTAGCTGACTGGTCAAGAACAAGGTTTATCCACTTTGGCACTCTTGACATTTGGTATGCATCATGTCTTGGTGGAGGACTGTCCTGTGAGTGGACGCTGTTAAGCAGCATACCTGCCAGCAGCAGTGCTCCCTCCAATTGTGACAACCAAAAATGTCTCTAGACACCACCAAAACTGTCTACTGAATCATGAATTGAAGCATGTCCTGGAAGATTGTCCTTTACACTGATTGGTGGTGTAACATGCAATGGAGTTGGAGGTATGACACTGTTAGAAGAGTGCTTCAATATGTCTGCAGAAAATCCTGACTTGGTTTATAACTTCTCCCTTATAATGATTTGTTTCGGTTGTGCCAGTGTATCCTTGTTAGGAAAGATAAGTTCCAGCCAAGTCAACAAATTAGTTAATAAATGGTCACACTCCAGTTATAATATAAATAAGAAATAGGGATATAATATACAACATGAGTGTTGTTGTTCAGACACTGAGTCATGTCTGACTCTTTGAGAAACCATGGGATTTGGCTCAAACTCAAGTCCATTGAATTGGTGATGCAATCCAACCACCTCATCCTTTACTGCCCCCTTCTCCTCCTGCCCTCAATCTTTCCCAGCATGAGGGTCTTTCCCATTAAAAAAAAAAAAAGAATCTTTGGGCTCTTTGCATCATGTGGCCACTGTACTGGAGCTTCAGGATCAGTCCTTTCAATGAATATGCAGGGTTGATTTCCTTTAAGATTGACTGATTTGATCTCCTTGCTGTCCCAGAGACTCTAAAGAGCATTCTCCAGCACCACAGTTTGAAAGAATCAATTCTTTGTGGCTTCCTTCTTGGCTCAGATGGTCAAGCATTCACCTGCAATACAGGAGACCTGGGTTTGATCCCTGAGTTGGGAAGATGCCTTGGAGGAGTGCATGGCAACCCACTCCAGTATTCTTGCCTGGAGAATGCCCATGGGCAGAGGAGTCTGGCCAACTACAGTTCATGGGGTCTCAAAGAATCAGACACAACTGAGTGACTAAGCACATAGCCTTCTTTATGATCCAACTCTCACATCAAAACCATTGCTTTGACTATACAGACTTTTGTCAGCAAAGTGATGTCTATGCTTTTTAATACATTGTCAAGGTTGGTCATACCTTTCCTTCCAAGGAGCAAGCATCTTCTAACTTTGTGGCTATAGTCACTATCCGCTGTGATTTTGGAGCCCACAGAAAGTCTGTTACTGTTTACATTATTTCCCCATATATTTGCCATGAAGCAATGGGACTAAATGCCATGATGTTCATTTTTTAATGTTGAGTTTTAAGCCAGCTTTTTTACTCTCCTCTTTCACCTTCATCAAGAGACTCTTTAGTTACTTTTCTCTTTCTGTCATTAGGGCAGTGTCATTTGCATATCTGAGGTTGTGGATATTCTCCTGGAAAATTTGATTCCAGCCTGAGATTCATCCAGCCAAGCCTTTTGCATGGTGTACTCTGGATATAAGTTAAATAAGCAAGGTGACAATGTACAGCCTTGAAGTACTACATTTCCAATTTTGAAGCAATCCATTGTTCCATATCCAGTTCTAACTGTTGCTTCTTGACCTGCATACAGATTTCTCAAGAGGCAGATAAGGTGGTCTGATATCCCCATCCCTTTAGGAATTTTCCACAGTTCGTGTGATCCACACAGTCAAAGGCTTTAGTGTAGTGATTAGTGTAGTGAATGAAGCAGAAGTAGATATTTGTATGAAATTCCCTTGCTCTTTTATTTGATCCAATGGATGTTAGCAATTTAATCTCTGGCTCTCTACCTTTTCTAAACCCAGATTTACAACTGGAAGTTCTCATTTCACGTACTATTGAAACCTAGCTTAAAGGATTTTGAGTATTACCTTGTGTGAGATGAGTGCAATTGTATAATACTTTGAGCATTCTTTGGCATTGCCCTTCTTTGGGATTAAAATGAAAACTGACCTTTTCCAGTCCTATGGCCACTGCTGAGTTTTCCAAATTTGCTGGCATATTGAGTGTAGCACTTTAACAGCATCATCTTTTAGGATTTGAAATAACTCAGCTGGAATTTCATCACCTCCATTAGCTTTGTTTGTAGTAATACTTCCTAAGGCCCACCAGACCTCACACTCCAAGATGTCTGGCTCTAGGTTAGTGACCACACTATCGTAGTTTTCTGGTTCACAACATGATAAATATTATTAAAATGCTGTATGTTACATATAAAAGTTGTAAAATTCTAAGTTCTCAACACACACACACAAATTTTTCTTCCATTTCTTTAATTTTGTATCTATAGGAAATGATAGATGGTCACTAAACTTATTGTGGTCATCGTTTCATGATATATGAAACCCAAATCATTATGCTATATATGTTAAACTTATATTGTGCCATATGTCAGCTATATTTCAGTAAAACTGGAGGAGACAAGAAAGAGTGCATGTTTAAAGTAAATATGGTCATATTTTTTCAAGGATACAACAAAGTACACAAAAAGGCACTCTTTATTAAAGGTGAGTACACTACAGAACTATCAAACATGGTATTGTCCATACATCTTATTCTAAATTTTACAAACTCCTATAGTCGTGGCATGCCTCATATCCACATAACTAAAATCTAGTCCTGTGTTACAGTCAAATGAAAGTATGTAAGAAATCAGTAGAGTCATTCTTTAAAATATCCCCAGGGATTAAAAATTATGAGTGAATGTATTCAATGCATCCCTACTTCCTAACCTCTTTCAACAAAAGGAAAGCAGTTACTGTTTCACTGTGCATATTTCAACACAGTATAATAAATAAATGCACATTATACATATAATTCTAAACATAATTGAATAAAGTAATTTTGTTTCTAAAGCAGCAAATGGAGGCCTCTATCATTCAGTTTAAATATATTGCATTTTATACAACCCTAGTGAAGGATAAAGCATGAGTTGTAACTGTTGTATGATTCTGCATGCTCTCCAGTGAGAACCTTTTAGGAACTGCTGCCACCTGTTGGTCATAGGTTATAATACATAAGATCAAGACCAGCTGCTAGAGATTTTGTATGTATGTTATGAGTTTTACTGTGGCTATTTGCATTTATCAATATTTATGAATATAATTTTTATCACTTTCCATTTAATCATACTTAATTAACTTATGGTGTATTTTTTGCACAGTTATCATATGATTTAACATCTAAGAATTTTGCTCCAAAAATGATTTGGATTTTGAAACAGAGTCAAAACTTGCTTGAGATTAGCTAGTTTCACAAAGAAGTGATATAGTGTGTTAAAGAATAATTCTATAATATTAATATTATTCTAATTATAGCAATTATAATTATATAATTATAGCAATAATAATAATATATTCAGTAATTATAGCAATAATAATATAAATATTGTTAATATTTACTAATGCTTTTATTTTTTGTTGGTTCAGATCATTTTATTATTATTTCTTTTTAAACATCAAAGATTTACTGTTCACTAATGTACTTTTTTTTTTTTTTTCTATCTCAGGTGTACATGAGTTCCCAGTCTTGAACCCCCCCCCCACCTCCTACCCCATATCAACTCTCTGGATCATGCCCGTGCACCAGTCCCAAGCATCCTGTATCCTGTATCGAACATAGACTGACGATTCGTTTCTTACATGATAGTATATATGTTTCAGTGCCATTCTCCCAAATCTTCCCATGCCTTTAATATTCATTAATAGTTTCTGCATTACTGACTTCAACTTCACCCCCTGCAGTAGAAGCCAAAGTCTTAAGCTTCAGACCACTAAGGAAGTCTGACATGTGCTATCTAAATTCTTAAAACCTAACTTGCATAACCCAACTTCAAGGAAATCTACAAAATGTAGCTTGGAGAAGGCAATGGCACCCCACTCCAGTACTCTTGCCTGGAAAATCCCATGGACAGAGGAGCCTGGTGGGCTACAGTCCATGGGGTCACTAAGAGTTGGAGACGACTGAGCAACTTCACTTTGACTTTTCACTTTCAGGCATTAGAGAAGGAAATGGCAACCCACTCCAATATTCTTGCCTGAAGATTCCCAGGGACACCAGAGCCTGGTGGGCTGCCATCTAGGGTGCCACACAGAGTTGGACATGACTGAAGCGACTTAGTAGTAGTATTAGTAGACTTCATTCAATAATGATGTCAACTCGCACAAAACAATAATATTGTTTCAGTGTAAGAAATTTTTCTTTAACGACTTAGCTATGTAAAGATATGTAAGTATGCAGAAAAATTAAAAAACTCCAAATACAACTTATCATTAAACTAGAGCATAAACTTATATTATTATAGAAAAAATACTCTTCATATACAAATACTAGAATAAACATTTTAGTGGTTTACTTCAAAACTAAGAAGTCAGACTAGAAGCCCTTATAAGATTACGATGACCCTATATATGTGACAGCAAAAGAGACACAGATATAAAGAACAGAGTTTTGGACTCTGGGAGAAGGCGAGGGTGAGATGATTTGAGAGAATAGCATTGAAACATGTATATTACCATATGTGAAATAGATCGCCAGTCCAAGTTGGATGCATGAAACAGGACACTCAAAGCCGGTGCACTGAGAAAACCTGAGGGATGGGGTGGGGAGGGAGGTGGGAGGGATTTCAGGATGGGGGACACATGTACACTCATTGCTGATTCATGTCAATGTGTGACAAAACCACTACAATATTGTAAAGTAGTTAGCCTCCAATTAAAATAAATTATTTTAAAAAGAGAATATAAACAAAAATGTTAAATGTCAAACATTTCTTTGGATATATTTCTATTTCTGAACTAAATGGAAGAAATTTGCCAAAGTTTAACCAGCTAAACTGTGAGATTTTATCAATCATTATAACAATACCACTCTTAAGGGTATACAATTATATATACAATAACTATTTTTAATCAAATACTGCATGTGCTAGGTAGGTGCTCTGTTAGGTAAAAGATTCTTAAGGCATAAAATATGAAAAGGGACACTTCTCTTGTTGGAAAATATATTTATCTACATGCTACTCCATTTTAATTACTGGTGGTTTTGATGAAATCACTTTGGCCTTTTCCATAAACTAAGTAGCAAATGAAAGAATTGTGAAAACATTGGTTTTGCCTCACTGTAGTCAAAGACTCCAAAAAGGAATGGAAAAGAGTTTTAAAGATTAACATTAAAACATTGAAACAGAGAGATAGAATAGTAAAGAAAGTGAAAGACAGTTACTCAATGGTGTCCAACTCTTTGTGATCCCATGGACTGGAGCCTGCCAGGCTCCTCTGTCCATGGAATTCTCCAGGCAAGAACACTGGAGTGGGCTGCCATTTTCTCCTCCAGGTTTTCTTTGCAACCCAGGGATGCAACCCAGGTCTCCTGCATTGCAAGCAGATTCTTTACTGTCTGAGTCACCAGGAAAGCCTAGTTTTTTTTATTTTATTTGGTTTTATTTTCACTGTAGTAAAGGGTTTGAAAAAATCATGATAGACCTGGCTCTTAGCAATGACTTAACCACTTATAAACTGAGTAATCTTTTCAAGTCTATTAACTTTTTGAGGGAGAAGGAAATGGCAACCGACTCCAGTATTCTTGCCTAGAGGATCCTGTGGACAGAGGAGCCTGGTGGACTGCTGTCCATAGGGTCACATAGAGTTGGACACGACTGAAGCGGCTTAGCATGCATGTATCAATAACCTCAGATATGCAGATGACACCACCCTTATGGCAGAAAGTGAAGAGGAACTAAAAAGCCTCTTGATGAAAGTGAAACAAGAGAGTGAAAAAGTTGGCTTAAAGCTCAACATTCAGAAAATGAAGATCATGGCATCTGGTCCCCTCACTACATGGGAAATAGATGGGGAAACAATGGAAACAGTGTCAGACTTTATTTTTGGGGGGCTCCAAAATCACCACAGATTGTGACTGCAGCCATGAAATTAAAAGACCCTTACTCCTTGGAAGGAAAGTTATGACCAACCTAGATAGCATATTCTAAAGCAGAGACCTTATTTTGTTAACAAATGTCCATCTAGTCAAGGCTATGGTTTTTCCGGTTGTCATGTATGGATATGAGAGTTGGACTGTAAAGAAGGCTGAGCACTGAAGAATTGATGCTTTTGAACCGTGATATTGGTGAAGACTCTTGAGAGTCCATTGGACTGCCAGGAGATTCAACCAGTCCATTCTGAAGGAGATCAGTCCTGGGTGCTCTTTGGAAGGAATGATGCTAAAGCTGAAACTCCAATACTTTGGCCTCCTCATGCAAAGAGTTGACTCATTGGAAAAGACTCTGATGCTGGGAGGGATTGGGGGCAGGAGGAGAAGGGGACGACAGAGGATGAGATGGCTGGATGGCATCACTGACTCGATGGATGTAAGTCTGAATGAACTCCAGGAGTTGGTGATGGACAGGGAGGCCTGGCATGATGCAATTCATGGGGTTGCAAAGAGTTGGAAACGACTGAGCGATTGAACTGAACTGAATTGAACTGATGCATTGATTGGAGACAGAAATGGCAGCCCACTCCAGTATCCTTGCCTGGAGAATCCCAGGAACAGAGGAGCCTGGTGGGCTGCCATCTATGGGGGCACACAGAGTTGGACACGACTGAAGTGACTTAGCAGCAGCAGCAACAGCTTTCTGAGGACTCTCTTCCCTTCATTCAATATCAAGAGCATTACAGGAAGAAAGATTAGACACAATGATATTTAAGTTCCTTTTCAGTCATAATATTCCACTACTTGGAACAAGTCTCAGTAATATATTTATATTTTAAAATTATCATGATCATTAATCTTGTCACAGTCTCAATAAATCTAACAACTCCTTTACATTTAGCCATTTTTAGGATGTAGTCTATGTAGGGCTACTGATTCATTAGATTTTCTGTGGTTTTGTCATTTTGGAAGGTATTAGCTTTAAGACATTTACACTGATGGTAATTTTTTTCCTTCCAATTAATATTCTCTAATACTTACAATCATATACTGGGGGGAAAAAAATGAACAAGAGATGGTTCTCACCTTAACATAGGTAACAACATAGTATAAAGGTCAAACAGAAACAGATAATACTTGGCAATAATAAGAGAATTCACAAGAAATAAACATAAAAATACCTAACAGTATTATGGTAAGTGAGGAAGGGGTCAGAAAAAAGCTTGCTAAAGGAAGGAAACACCCAATATAAATTTTGAATGTCTTAAAAGATGACAAAGAGTATGCACAGAAATAAATAATGCAGATAGATCTATCACATTATTAGAAGCAACAAAAAGAATAAACAGAAATGAAAACACAGTTGAGGACAGAAAAGAGAAGTTTTTTAAAAAGGGAGGTGGGAGGGGGTTCAGGATGGGGAACACGTGTACACCCATGGCAGATTCATGATGATGTGTGGCAAAACCAATACAATATTGTAAAGTAACTAGCCTCCAATTAAAATAAATAAATTTATATTAAAAAATAAAACAATATATCATGCAAAACAAAATATATGGCAATAATGTACTTTGGAATGAAGCAAACATGATTGGAAAGAAGATGATAGATATTAAAGATATCAATTTTATCATTAACATTTCTTTAATTAGATACCAGATTAAGTAAAAGAGAAACAAATATTCAAATGTAGAACAAAAGTGTATGTTCCTGAAAAAAGTTTTAAATATTCATATTAAAACCACCCAGGATAAGTTGACACACAACAGATAACATCAAGATATATAGTATTAAAACTAGTAAACTTCAAAAATATTCACTATGGGCTTCCCCAGTGGCTCAGTGATGGAGAATCCACCTGCCAGTGTGGGGGACACAGATTCGACCCCTGGTTCTGGAAGATCCCACATCTCACAGAGCCACGAAGTCCTTCGGCCACAACTACTGAGGCTGTGCTCTACAGCCGGGAAGCCACAACTGCTGAAACTTGCCTGCCCTAAAGCCAGTGCTCCCAACAAGAGAAGCCGCTTGCAATGAGAAGCCCACGACCACAAACACAGAGTAAGCCCCACTCCCCACAATTAGAGAAAAGCCCACACAGAAACAAAGACCTGGCACAGCCAAAATAAATAAAAATATGTAAAAATATTCATTGCAGAAGGAGTGACTGCAGGATGCTAAATCTTGCATCCTGTCACCTTTTTCCCTTAACAAGCATTATGTTTGATGCACTTACTACATCTGGGCCTCCTATTCCGACCCAAAGGTCTTAAGTGGATACCAGAGAAAGAAAAACCTTTTCAGCTGATCCATGGATATGACATGTAACTCTCACAACTAGCAGATCCAGTGGTCATCTGAGGGTCAGTAGCAGAACAAAGTGCTTTATGTTGCCCCTGGCAAGTCCTAATCCAGGAATCACAGTGGAGTTCCTGGGTCCCTTCAATACACTCAGGGTGAACAAAAGCAAATTCAAGTGAGTTAACAAATGGTTCTACATGATATACATGCAGTAACTTAAAGCTGAACTACTGGGACTAACACAGACTCAGACGCAGCACTAAACAAACAAGGCAATCTTCCTAGAGAGCAGGACATCAAGTAGTGTATCATTTTGCTTTTAAGAAGATATAACCATAAGTAAGGGATTTGCACAGATGTCAGAGGCTAATTGTCCAACCAGCTAGTCAAGGACATGAAAAACACTGCTGATGCAGAAGTTGAGGAAAGGAGACATGGACAGTGTCTTAGTTTGGTCTTCTAACAAAATGCCACAGGCAGAGTGGTTTGAGCATCATGTATTTCTGACAGTTATGGACACTGAAATTCCAAGATCAAAGTGCCAATAGATTCGGTTCTTGGTGATGGCCTACTTCCTTGCTTGCAGACAACCACCATCTCATTATGTGGTTACATAACCTCTTCTTTGTGTGCATATGAAAAGAGAGACATCTCTGCATCTTCTTCCTCTTATAAGGGCATGAATCCTATCATGAGGATCCTACCCCTCCTGTCAAAATCTAAACCAAATACCTCCCAAAGGTTCCACCTCCAAATACCATCACACTAGGGGTGAGTAGCATATTGCCTTTGTGGTGGGGGAATACATTCAGCTTATAATGGATAAGCTTCTCATACTCACTACTGCCTCTCACCAAGTGCAAAAGAAATAAAGCGGTAGACTGAAACCTATGGGATTAGTGGTTTTACCATGCAGTCCATCTCCCAGAAGTGACAGCTTTACAAATGTTGAAAGAGTCTGTGGGGGAGCTGGCTACAATATGAGTTAAAAGATCTTTTACATACAGAGCTCTATCCTGCAGAATGGAATATATGTACAGACAACCTAAATGTGGTGATGTTTCCCATAAGTTGCCCTCATGCATCCAGAAGCAAAGAGGGGGAACAAGAAGAGTACGCATAAACTTCACACACNAATTTGCCTGTTACTCCATGTGTTTCTTGACTTTCTATTTTTGCATTCCAGTCCTCTATAATGAAAAGGACATCTTTTTTGGGTGTTAGTTCTAACAGGTCTTGTAGGTCTTCATAGAACCGTTCAACTTCATCTTCTTCAGTGTTACTGGTTGGGGCATAGACTTGGACACACACCTCATAGCCCTCTCTAAACAACTGTTGCTATTTATTTGGCATAATTTTTTCGAGTACAGGGATGAATAAGTCTCTCCCCTTCCCGTTATTCTCAAACAGCCTGCCTTTTGTTGCACACCTGCACCCTCTTTCAAAAGCCTGGGCACCACTGCTCATAGACATACATGGTTATTTCCCTCGCTAATGCCTATGCCATCTGGGGAGTTAATCTGAAGGGTTTCCATCACCAGGTAAACACTATGTCCCAAACTGCCCGTTATCGGAAACTTGGAAAAACACTATTCTCTCTATCATCAGTTCTCTCCCCCTAATCAGAGCTATGATGGGCTCCAGGAGACTTGGGGACTTGTTCAGCTACCAACTAAAGAGTAGAGATAGACTAACGGTACTCCTAGAATGGAGTCCAGCTACTAATGGTTCAGCTATTGGATCACCAGGAGAATTTAGCAGTCTGAGTCTTTAAACAATCATATCTTTTTACATTGATGACTAAACAACCACGTATAAAAGACTGACTTTAGGACATAAATTTCAAGAGGTCAGTGTCTCAAATGTAGATTTTCTTCACAGAGGAGATTCTCTAGGCACATTTTTAAACACTGGAACTATAGAAGAAAAAACTCAAGGATGTGTGTATGTGTATGCTAAGTTGCTTCAGTCGTGTCCACCTCTTTGTGACCTCATGGACTGTGTCCTGCCAAACTCCTCTGACAATGTGATTCTCCAAGCAAGAATACTGAAGTGGGTTGGCACGCCCTTTTCCATGGGATCTTCCCGACCCAAGAATCGAACCCATGTCTCTTATGTCTCCTGCACTGGTAGGCAGGTTCTTTACCTTTAGCACCACCTGGGAAGCCCTAAGGATGTCCAGGTAACTAATAAATTTACATTCTAACCAACTGTAGCCAAGTAAGGAAACAAACAGTAAATCTGTCACTTAACTGCTGATAGTAGGAAATTTCATGAAAAAAACTGGGTAAAGTGATTGGAGTGAAATGGAAGGCTAACTTAGCTAGGGTAGTTAGAAATGGAAATTTTGAGACAATAACAGTTAGGAAAACATATATTGAGGGGCTGGCTTTGGAAAAAGCAAGGAAAGAAGGAACCTCCAAAGCAGAGAAAATAGCAAATGCAAAAACCCTTCAGCGGGAGGAGGCTTAGGATATATTCATTGTGACTGTGGCTTAGTGGAGAAGCAGTAGCATCCCGGAGATGTGATCACAGAGAGGATGGCCATATGCTGCAGTCACGGAGAAAGGGTGGAGAGGAGTCAGACGGCGTGAATTGCATTCTAATTGTAATGAGGCCACTGGAGCATCTGGACCAGGGAACCAATATGACCTGATTTATGACCTGTGGTTGTGATGGGGAAAATGGGGAAAGAGGGTGATCAAGGAGACCAGGTAGAGAACAGAACTAATGGCGACCAAGAATAAAGTTGTTGAGTTGCAGATGGTGGAAAGTAATCAGATATAAAATATTGGAGACAGAGCCAATATATGCATCTTGATGAAGTACATGTGGAATGGTTTGAAAAATGAATGATATTTGCCTGGAGTACTCACACGAAAAATAGTTCTAATACTTAGTTTACCATGATCGACACTACACCTATGTTAAACTAGTATCATATATTTGGAGCAATACCTAATCACAATGATCTTTAAAATACAGTCAGCATGAGGGCTTCAGAATGCTATTCTAACCATTGAACATGACTGGCATGAGTTCCAGTCGAAGTCTTTTCTTTGTCCTTTAAAATATGCAATATTTAGGCGAGTGAACTGGCAAGCACTCGAGCCCCTGCACCCAACCAGTCACCGGAAGAGCAACCTGGCTCAGGAGGGCTCTGGAGACACGCCTATGTTCGGGGTCTGGCGCGAATGAAGCTCGCAGTCTAGGTCTTACCAGCCGAGAAGGTTGGAAAGAGGCTATTTTAAATAAATAAATAGATAAAATATTCAATATTTTCACTTATAAGCTCTATAATGCAATTTATTACAATACATGATGCTGAAAAGCTATGTATTTCTACAAAGATGTTCATACAGCAAAAAAAGCAATCACCCTTTGATACTAATAGTTATAAATGTTTCTTCTCTCTTATGGTTATATTTTTGTTTATGTTTTATTTATTTATTTAGTCATTCACTCATTAAACAAATATTTACTGAGCACCTTCAATGTGGCAGAGAAGACACTATTATCTAAGAACAAAAATAAAGTGGGCACACAGGGATAAAAGACATTCTCCCTACATCAAAAAGCTTACAATTTAGTGGAGGAAAGGGACACACATACACACTCAGGCATGCACACAAGTACACACGTAAATAATAATTATGAAGCCCTAAGAGCTGTTAATTTTTCCAATAACTTTCAAAAGATGCATATCAAAAAGTTTCTAGTACTAGTAAAAACTATATATAAAAATTATATAGAAAATGGAAAAATATAAACTTGTAGATTTTTAAATATTTAATGTTTAGAAACCCATATTAAACTGCTATTATTTATCACAGATAGATCCATTTAAAATACATAAGTATATCCTATTAGTGACTTTAAAGCAAATTGTTTAACTAAATCATACTAGAAACACTTCTGGTGATTACCTTGTCGGGTCAAAATTATCTCTTACATGCTAAGCCACTTAAGAGGGAGAAAATATTCATAACTAACAAATCTAAAATGCTTCGAACACAAAAGCCCATCAGAGAAAAAGGAGGCATCGAAGTTCCTAACTTAAAAAAAAAGTACAGAAAAAAGAAATGGAACTTAAAGCTATTTCATGCCCTCATGGTGAAAAAATGGAAGTAATAGGGGAAACAGCTTTACAAACGCATCCACTATTTGGATGCATAGTGGACGCATCCACTTTTTCCTAGTATCTCAATATGCAAATTTTGAGTTTAAAGTGAGCTAGGAGATCCAAAGTTTTTATGAGAGAAATGCTTCACCCATGAGGTAATTTAGACAGTGTACATGTTCGCACTTATAGTCCCAATCACTCCAAAAAAAAAAATCAGCGTCACTTCCTAATACCACAGACACTGGTACATTTCAAAGTGCATTTGGGAAGGAATTTCTCCCAGGACCTTGATAACACAAGTGTAGACAAAATAAATCTGTCAGTGTGAACAAATTGCCCACAAAGCCAGTTCTCAGGCGCAGCCTTTGTACTCTCACTCAGCCCTTTGACCCTGAGGGATTTCTTCACCACTGACAGTGAGAAGGTGCAGGTCTTGGCAGAACAGCGCGGGTACTGGCTGAGTGCACATCCTCACACAGGCATCTTCTCATGCACCTTTCACCTGGGTCTGCTGCCCACGTCTCTTGTCCTCACTATCCATGACAGTCTGCTCCTCAAATGCCCCCTGAGGGCACTGTTTGTTGATAAAGTCCTGACAGGCACCTGTCTGAAATACCATAAAGCCGTTGAAGGCTCAATTAAGTTCACTGAAAATAGAAACAATACCTGGATTTCACTCAAATCCACTTGAAGGTGTGTGTCAGTGTGGAAGCTATCAAAAAGCTTGTGGGACTCTCTCAATAGCATTTCACTAGATCCTACTCATGTCAGAAGCTCAACTTAAAAGTTGCCACTTGAATGTTGACAAATGCCCTCCATTCTTAATTTATTCCTAAGCTTTAATAATACATTTTCCCCTGATCTTCTCAATTTTTTTTTTAGTTTCTTAAAGGCTCTTCAAATATCCTAATAATGTCAACATATATTACATAGCACATATGTTTTGTTTCTTAAAGGTTCTCCAAATTCCTGATATTGTCACATATATCACAGAGCACAAAGCTTTGGAGTTTCCTTCTTTGCAGCCCCTATTAGTAGGATTCAAGGGGATACTCACAGACAGATTTGTCATTTCAGCAGTAATGGATTCCCATAGTCTCTGATATTACATCACTCTTTCAGTAAGTTTACTTTTCCTGTAGACAAAAGATGGATTAAAGCAGCTATAACTCAAATGCTATCTATCTACTGGGTGAAGAGGTCCCGTGTTTCTCAGAGAGAGTTTATGGAAGTGAAAAAGAAAGCTTTCCACTTCCCTTTAACCTCTTTTGCCACTGCTTTGTTCTTTCCACCCCTCCCTCTCTAATATCTGCAACATGATCTCTGAACCACAGGATATGAAGAAAAGTGCATAGAATATTTTTGATGAGACCAGATCGTTTTGCTAGACAGTACTGAGAAAAGAACAGAAAAGGCCCAATTAATAAAACCACTTGTACATGAAAGAATTATGATGCATCATGCAGATCATTAAACAGAGAAAATTCCCCTTGCTATGTCTTCAGGTTGCTTCAGGCAAACTCCTTCATTACCACAGAGTACTGATCCACAAGATCTCTATCAGCTTGTCCCAACTCATGATGCTCTTGCTGAAAGAGAGAAAAATGCAAACACACAGAGACAGTACTATATATTTGGAGTGAATAAAATTGCCTAATTTTTTTTATTACGTGTCCAATACAGTATATTCTTGAATTAAAGTTTTGGAAACTGTTGTACAGAGATAATTTTGCTCATTATATGTTGACTCCAAGTTATGTATGTCATTAAGACAAATCATGCTTAATGCATTCAAAATAGTAGAATGCTCACTTTAATCTCCTTCACAAGTTTGTGCATTTATCAATTTATTATTTTTTTTTCACATACTATGGAATAAACAACCAGAATCTGCCCAAATCCAAACTACCTCTCTAGTTGTAAAGTGTAAATTCAAGTGTCCCATGAGTCATTCTGAGCATTAGAATAGCCTTTCACAAAACTTGAAGAGTGAATTCAAATGAAGAGAATATGCCTTATAGATATATGCCTTGTAAGGTACTTTAGAATCTTAACCTTATTTTTATTAAAAGAATCATTAGTTTGGTGTGTACTCTAGGAAAGACAATGTACTAGGCAGCAATAACATAAAATAAAGACACAGGTAACAAGAAAATGAACTACAAAGGTACTTAACACATACAGAGCGTTGTGGAGTGTCAGGCACTTTATGTATGTCATCTCGTTTACTAAACACAGCAATACTATAAGCTGGTTTTACAGGACACAGAGGGAAGAATGTACATGCAAAATCTCCATCTCATAAGAATCTGGACATCCAGTAGATAGTAAAATTGATATTTGATTCTGGATCTGTATGACCCAAAGTTATTAAAAACTCTTATATAATTCAGCTAAATGATTTGCAATGATGATTTAATGGCTAGACATTATCAGAGGATTCCTTGATTGTTTGTTTATTATCACATTTAGGTTCACAGTAATGAATATAGCCAAGTATACTTAGAATCATGGAATTAGAAAGGAATTTCATATATTAAGGAGGGAAGATTAAGTTGAGCTGGACAGGAGAAAATTTCCTAGTAATAGTAGAAACTTATTTCTCTCAAGTAAAGAAAAGCTTCAAAAAGACAGTCTAACATTAGTGTAGACACTGCATGAAGTTTTCAGACATGGACTCCTTCCATACTACTAATTTGCCATCCTTAGATACAGCCTTCTTTGAGATTCAATAATGCTGCTAGAGTTCCAGCCATCCCATCTATATTCCAGGGAACAGTATGAAAGGAGAAAGGAAAAAAAGAATGTTTCAACATCTCCCTTTAAGGCCTCCTTGAATTTACTGCTAAAACTACTGCTCGCTGGCCAAAATCAAATCCCACATCTACACTCTGCTACAAGTATTCAGGAAGAGAATGAGAATAGATATGAAGAGGGAATAAAAAGGGCTACACGTAAGAAATAAATTAAGAAACAAGTCTTCTTTCTCCTCCCAAGTTTGGATAAAAACTAACCATTTCATCAGACCTAAAGATTTAGCTCTACAAGTTTTTAAGTGGTGAATTTCATCTGAGGAAGGGAAGCAGCAAAATAACTATGGTTTTTCACCTCCTCTCTCCCTGGTGTCCTCAGACAGGCTTCCATGTGAGGATGTGGGGAATGGGCTGACATTCAGTCTCTATACAGATTCCAGGCCAGGAATCCCTCAAGGCTATGTCCACTTAGAAGGGTGCCTTTTTAAAACTCTTATCAGTTTTAATGATGAGAATGAGCCAGCTGCAGTCCTTGGCCTTAGAAGCTGTTTGTCATCATCAAGGTAGCACTGGCCTTTTTGCTCCCATGTCAGATCTGATTTAACAAATTTAGAGGAGCCTCTGAATTATTTCCAAGCAGTACCCTTATCAATAAAGTCATAAATAAAAACTTGTCAGCACTCTAGATACATATACAGTGGCTTTTTAAAGTTATATTCCTGTCCTCATGAACTAATCTGTCATGCATAATATAAAACACAAGAATATAATACCAAAAGATTAATACAATAGGACAGGGAAAAACTTACAAATAATTAATTTCCAAAATATATAAGTGGCTCATACAACTCAATACAAAAAACAAACAAACAATCAAAAAACAAAACAAACAAACAAGTCAAACAGTGGGGAAAAACCTTAACAGATATTTCTCCAAAGAAGGCGTACAGATGGCTAACAAACACATGAAAAGATGCTCAACATTGCTCATTATTAGAGAAATGCAAATCAAAACTACAATGAGATACTACCTCACACCAGTCAGAATGGCCATCATCAAAAAGTCTACAAACAATAAATGCTGGAGAGGGTACAGAGAAAAGGCAACTCTCTTGCATTGCTTGTGGGAATGTAAATTGATACAGCCACTATGGAAGACAGTATGGAGATTCCTTAAAAAACTAAGAATAAAACCACCATATGACCCAGCAATCCCTCTCCTAGGCATATACCCTGAGGAAACCAAAATTGAAGAAGACACGTATATCCCCAATGTTCATTGCAGCACTGTTTACAATAACTAAGACATGGAAGCAACCTAGATGTCCACTGACAGATGAATGGATAAAGAAGCTGTGGTAAGTATATACAATGGAATATTGCTCAGCCATGAAAGGGAACACATTTGAGTCAGTTCTAAGGAGGTGAACAAACCTAGAGCCTATTATACAGAGTAAAGTAAGTCAGAAAAAGAAATATAAATATCATATTCTGATGCATATATATGGAGTATAGAAAGATGGTACTGATGAATCTATTTGCAGGGCAGCAATGGATAAACAGACATAAAGAACAGACTTATGGACACAGGGGAACGAGTGGAGGGAGAGGGTGAGACATAGACAGTGACATGAAATTTACAAAGCCGTATGTAAAATAAATAGCCAATGGAAATTTGCTGTATGACTCAGGGAACTCACACTGGGCCTCTGTGACAACTAGAGGGGTGAGATGGGGCGGGAGATAGGAGGGAAAGGACTTGGGTGTACCCATGGCTGATTCTTGAAAAAAAAAACAAAATTCTGTAAAGGAATTATCCTTCCATTAGAAAATAAAGTGGCAAATAAAAGAAAAAACATATAATAATTGAAACACAAATTAAGAAACAAACAGTAAGTAGTAGTTCTAATCTCTTCTTCCTGAATACCCATAGAAACTCCTGTCCAATTCTTGGGAAAGGCAGCCCATTTCAGAGACTATTGTTCTAGAATATGAACCTTGGTTCTAAAAATTTATCCTTTGCCATATACCCAGCCTTCTCTGAACTCTTCTTCCCCTTCTAATGGCCTTCCTCCCAGATGAATAATTTCCACTGAATGTACCCAAACAGCTGCAGCTCTCCACAGAAGCTCTCTAGCAGAATTTCAAAAGGAAGGGCTGTTTCTTAACACATTACAAAGTATTTTAAACATATAAAAAGAATTTTTAAATGCACACTGATTTCTCACACTGACCTAAATCCCTCCCAATGCAGTTGGCTTCTGAATCCTGATCTGTCAGTAGTGGGAGTGGAAAACATCTGCTACCATTCTATGTCTGTGATTTCTTCAAATAGCGTGAATGTCACTATTATCTGAAACGGCCACTAGTCCAATCTTAAGGCACTTACTAATTTGTTTTTGGTGTCCTAGTGCATTTTTCTTATCAAAATGATAGTCATGAGGATTCAAATACTGAGGATATATAACCATATAAGGAAATGAATGTTTCTTGACTGTTTTTACAATTCAAGATGAAGCCTGAGATTTCAGCCCAAGCACCCAGATGTTGTAAAGCTGCCACTGAGTCAAGCACATTGGTTCATTCAGTCCCACTTCAATCAAAAAGACACAGGCACGTTAGAGATTCCCAGGAACTAGAGAAGATTCAACAATGTGAGCTGTTTGACCAGTCCAACATCATTTAGATCACCCTTGTAGTTCAAGGGAGCCCACCTTCACCAGAAGTCTTTGGGCAGTGGAAACAATCCCCAGCAGGATTAGTGGGCTCAGTCCTTCTTGTGAGATGGATCCAAAGCAAGACTGCTGACTTTTCACACCTTCAGTTGTGAGGGTGCTCTCAGTGGGACCAGTAAAGCTCTCTGTCACTAGTTTTGACACATATAAGAGCACAAAGACTGTTAAAATTCCTTAGACAAATCTCCCTGGACACAGGCAAAATTCAGAAAGATTAAACTCCTGAAAAGTACAATTCACCATACTTTTCTTTAAGGACTAGACCAGACATCTTGTCAAATAAATTATTCATTGTTTGTTCTCCATGTTGTTAAAAAAAAAAAAAAAAAAAAAAAAAAAAAAAAAAAAAATTGAACTTCACTGATGT
>SJYA01000637.1:47878-82899 GCA_006410615.1 Neotragus moschatus | reverse complement strand
GGGGGGGGGGTTCAAGATTGGGAACTCATGTACACCTGAGATGAAAATAAAATAAAATAAAAGCTCTAAATTGATAAAAATAATAATAATAGAAAAAACACTCCCCATTGACTCACAAAAAAAAAGAAAAGAAATGACATAGCCAGAACAATATATTTGCAGAAAAGTCTTCTAAATTTTATGCTATATATGTGAAAGAATCTTAATAAAGGTTTTCCTAAATTTGATCTCAAAAAGACCCTTAAAAAAGTGTATATGTCTTCATCAATAATGAATTATAAAGCCAAAATGATTTTTATATTGTCACTAATTAAGTCAATCAACCATTCTCTATAGAAACTACTTGAAAATCATTGCCACACAAGGAGGTGATCAGAGAGCATGCAGCTAAAGACGTAGGGGGAAAAGCATGATAAAGATGTTATTTCTCTGAGATTTATGATGCTTCTAGTATTTATCTGCTCTTAAGATGTATTTGGGCTTGTCTTTTTGCTCAGATGATGAAGAATCTGCTTGCAATGCAGGAGACCAGTGTTCGATCCCAGGGTAAGGATGATCCCCAGAGAAGGAAATGGCAACCCACTCCAGTATTCTTGCCTGGAGAATCTCCATGGACAAAGGAGCCTGGCGAGCTACAGTCCATGAGGTCACAAAGAGTCAGACACGACTGAGTGACTAAGCACAAGCACAAGATGTATTTACCAAATTTACATATCCATATATTTTGTATACATAAATTTACATTATTTTTCATAAAAAGGCTTCCAATACTATATAAACTTCAGGCCCCACAAAACTTGGGTCCATCCCGGCAAAGAATGAGGAATTATATCAGTCTGAAGGTGAATATTCAAAGCAGAAGATGTACTCTCAGACTAGTAAGACCCTTCTCAAGACTCCAAACTCCTCTGGAAGAAGCCCCACTGTTCTAGATGCCACCTGCAGAAAGAGGATCCCACCACAACAGGCATGAGAAGCTCATCTTGACCATTTTCATGGGGAGAAGGCTTCACATCCTGTTCCTTGCACTCTCTTCACCAATTCTTTTGAAAACTCTGGCTGCAGGCCTGTCTACTCACCAGATTCTAATAACATGCAAATCAACACTCACGCAGCCCAAATCCAAACATAAATTGTTCTATTTTTATTCCAAAACTTGATGAATCTGAGCTGTTTTCAGAAGTAACTCTCAGTAGGTTCAGAATTTAGGTCAATCTGAGGACCACACATGTATTCTCCTTCCAAAGAATTCCATTTAAATGAAAGGGATACTGTTTCTAGAATAAGACTTTTAAAAATATTTTTGAGATGTTTTCTACATCCTAGTTTTTACCCCACCTTCAACACAGAAGTATAATGAACAAGAAAGAGATTTGACTTGGGTCTAGATATTAGCTTAAAACAGAAAGCAGATACTTTCAAAGTCAGTTGCTGCCTGCAAGCTATCATGTAGATTACATACTGTGGCAATCCTCATCTTTATTGCATGCTAATGTGGCAAGATTTGGAGAAAGCAATGGCACCCCACTCCACTTACCTGGAAAATCTTATGGACAGCGGAGACTGAAAGACTGCAGTCCATGGGGTCACTGAGGGTCGTNTGCTGCCTGCAAGCTATCATGTAGATTACATACTGTGGCAATCCTCATCTTTATTGCATGCTAATGTGGCAAGATTTGGAGAAAGCAATGGCACCCCACTCCACTTACCTGGAAAATCTTATGGACAGCGGAGACTGAAAGACTGCAGTCCATGGGGTCACTGAGGGTCGTACACGACTGAGCGACTTCACTTTCACTTTTCACTTTCATGCATTGGAGAACCCACTCCAGTGTTCTTGCCTGGAGAATCCCAAGGACGGGGAGCCTAGTGGACTCCCATATATGGGGTCACACAGAATCGGACACCACTGAAGTGACTTAGCAGCAGCAGCAGCAGCAATGGCAGTGGCAAGATTTCTAGAATCAGTATCTAACAAATGCTGGTGCACTTAGCCTATTTCATAGGTAAATAGGTAAGTCCCCCTGTCACATATGTGAACCACCAGAAGAAGTAAATCCAAAGAAGTAAGGAGAGTAAAAAAATTTTTCTTTATAGACTCACAGTACTTTAAAGGGTAAACGAAACAGATCTGAAACCACTACCACTCCCTCAAGCTTTTTTTTTTATACCAAATCAGACAAGACTTGTAGCCATTATTAAATATGTGTGGAGCTGCTGGTTAGAAGCCAGAGCAGTGTATATTCTGCCCTAATTTTCTCAGAGTCTGCTATTGGAGCTATCACCGTAACTGACAAGAGCCCTGTACTCTCTTGCCAGGAGGCAAAACCAGTCTGGGGAGCGGTGCTCAGTGACTGCACATTCTTCCCTTGGAGCTATGACAAGAGCTGATATGTGCTGCCAATTCCAGTTATACAGATCATCACAGCCCCCTTGTTTCTCATAGACTGCAAAAAGCCCTGACTTCTTAAGAGAGTGCCAAAATAAATCTACTATATTAAATAAGGATGAGCATAGGTTTATACATTTCATTCTAAAAGCCTAGTCAAGTCATATCTTAGAGTGTGTCTAGTAAATAATTATTTAAAGAGTGAATAAACTCTTTCCCTGGAAAAAATACATGCCAATGCTGCCAAGCTAATCAACTTAAAACAATTATGTAAATTAAATATCTGTGACTTTTTCGTCTAGCCTCTCAAGTCAGACTATATACCCTTGAAGCTAAATTAGCATATTTTCTTAGCTGATTCATCTAAGACTATCAAAATATTCAACTGAGGAAAACCAGTTTGCATAAAAACTTGTGCATTTGAGGGTTCAGTTCAGTTCAGTTCAGTCACTCAGTCATGTCGACCCTTTGTGACCCCATTAATCGCAGCACGCCTGGCCTCCCTGTCCATCACCAACTCCCAGAGTTCACTCAGACTCACGCCCATCAAGTCAGTGATGCCATCCAGCCATCTCATCCTCTGTCGTCCCCTTCTCCTCCTGCCCCCAATCCCTCCCACCATCAGAGTCTTTTCCAATGAGTCAACTCTTCGCATGAGGTGGCCAAGTACTGGAGTTTCAGCTTTAGCATCATTCCTTCCAAAGAAATCCCAGGGCTGATCTTCTTCAGAATGGACTGGTTGGATCTCCTTGCAGTCCAAGGGACTCTCAAGAGTCTTCTCTAATACCACAGTTCAAAAGCATCAATTCTTCGGTGCTCAGCCTTCTTCACAGTCACCTTACCTTTAATGCTAAAATGTTACCTGCTAATAATGACAGAGACAAGAGGCACAGAATAAGGTATTCATTTTTTTGTCATTTTCTTACCTAACAAGACAGAAGTACTTTATAAACTTTGATGCTTAGGGGTCTATTTTAATGCATTCCCATTATAAACCAATAAACTAGAATTTCGAGACAAACTATCACAGATCTCTTTCATGTTACAGATTGTTTGAATCTTTACAAATAATATTATATTGAAAATGTCAGTATCTGATATTAAGGTAAAAACCGCTTCATCTAACATCCGTTTTCACATAAAGATTCACTTTTCGGTCATCAAATGATTCTTTTGCACATATACAAAGAAGTCTAGTATTCTAATCTGTTTGGTCCAGTATAACAAGGCATAAGTTATAGTGTCATGAATCTGTATAATTTTGAAATTTAATGTATTCTTAGATGCACTCCCTTTTTTCAGACAAGAAAATTAGGCTGAAAGAAGTTCCATGACTTACCCAAGGTCAAAGAGTTCTTTAACCACAGGCCAGTGCAAGAATGAAGTTTCTCCAACACTTGGTCCCATGTTCTTCTTCCATTACAGCTCAAGTTGCACACCAAAACTTGATCAGTTGCCTTAGAAAGAAACATTGATTTCCAAATATATAAAAGTCTAGATATGAAAAATTATTAAAGATGTACTTTTTACCTGTTAGCATTAGCTTAAAAGGTGAGCAAGGTAATAAAACAAAATTATATTAGTAATTACTTTTTAGTGAATGGTGTTTAAGTTTGGAAAGACTTAAGAGATATACATGTCATGCCAGAAATAAAACCATAATAAAATAGCTACTGTTAAATTGTTGTTTTTAAAAATATAGAGAAAAAAATTATTACATGTGATTTTATGAAAAATTAAATATGTCACGTTTAACTCATCACCAATTAAAATGACTAGTATCTCAATTATTGATATTTTACTATTGAGTTTTTTCTCCATATTGGAGCTAAGTGTGATAAACATGGTGTGAGCAGAGAACTCTGCTCAATATTCTATAATAACCTAAATAGGAAAAAATTTGAAAAAGAAAGAAAAAATGATAGTGTAAACTGCAAAATATTAGAAGTTAAAAAAATACTCTGCACATGAAGGTAATACTGATTTCTTAATTTGTTTATATGAAATTTAGCTCGAGGTTAATCCAAGAAATTCACCACTCAGTAAAGGTTCCTTCCTCATTTGAGTAATTCATCTTTGCATCTACTTGCATTATCTGTCAGCTTTTCACTCTCCTGTACCCATGTTAATCATTATGCAAAGCTATTTACCTTAAAATTTTTTTCATTTCATTAGGCTGCCTAAAAAAGTCCACATTTTCAAAGGAAAGTTTTTCTAGTAGCATAGAGCTAGTGCTTTTTTTAAAAGCAGAATTTTCAATATAAGACAGCTTATGGTTACTCAAAAGTCATAAAAGTCGATATAAATGTTAAAACCTTACCACATATATTAAGTAATCCTAAAAATGATTTTATTTAATAATAAATTAACAAACACTCTGTTATGTCAAATTTTTTAAAAAGTTCAACTTCATACTACAATGAAGATTCTAATTTGAAAAATACTGGTTCAAAACTGAATCCCTACTTTCCTGTCCTATTTTTAAAACTGCCTTTTCTCCAATATCTCCCAATTCCCTAGATGCAACTACAAAACATTAGGACAATCAGAGCTAGGAATCACCTGAATTCCCTCCACTTTCCCATTGTCCACTAGTAAATGGTTATCCAAAATAGGCATAAACCCTAACTTATGCTCCCAATATGCTAAAAATAGCTTTATAACGTCCTTCTGGCTTTTGTTCCTGATTCTCTGCAGTCTGCTTTCCACATAGCAGCAGGAGTGATTCTTTGCATTGTTTACTGAATCCTGCATGCGTCTGACCAAAAACCTCAGTTTTTGTTTTTTGCATTTGATAATCTCACTGACCTATTCCTTACTCCCATTAAGCATGTTTCCTCTTATGTTCCAAACATGTCTCCCTTCCTAACATTTGCATGTGTGTTTTCCTCTGCCTGGAATGCCCTTCCCTCTTTTCTCTGCATGTTGGGTTCTGTTCATTGGTCATAATTCAGCTAAACTTCTTAGAAAGCCTCTTCCTTTCATCTCACTTGAAAATGAGTTCTCTGAATCCAACCCACCCTACTCCCATATGTTAGGCTTCCAGATTCAGTTGTTTAAGTCATCAACTTGTCACTGTTTATATGTCTTTGATTTAATTGTTTAATGCTGATGGCTTAGCCTTTCTCCCCACCCTAACTATAACCTCCTGAAGTGAAGAAATCTTATCTCTAGTAGTGCACCAAAATGCCTCCAATATTTAGCAAATTTAAATCAATAACTAATCGGTAAAGATGTGGGTAAAATGTGAAAATTCTCATAGTTTTTGATAATTTTCATGTTGCTAGTGGTAAAGAAGTTACATCCCAGTGCAGGATACATAAGAGATGTGGGTTCTATCCCTAGATTAGGAGGATCCCCTGGAGCCCACTCCAGTATCCTTGCCTGGAGAACCCCATGGAGAGAGGGGCCTGGCAGACTATAGTCCATGGAGTCACAAAGAATTGGACACAACTGAAGAAACTTAGTACATGCTTATAAAAGTAAAGCAAAGAGCTCTCAAGCATTTTCAAATTAAATAAAGATAGCGTTCACATGAGTAAAGAATCCTAAGACCAAGGAGAGCACATCTAAGTATGTGCTTTAATGACTACATATACCCTGATGACTATTGAAGATATTTTCACTGAAATCATCCTGAGGCATTGCTTTCCTGGTGGCTTAGCAGTAAAGAATCTGCCTGCAATGTAGGAAATGCATGCAGGAGATGTGAGTTTGATCCCTAGGTCTGGACAATCCCTTGAAGAGCTAAATGGCAACCCACTCCAGTATTCTTGTTTGGGAAATGCCATGGACAGGGGAGCCTGGCAGGCTACAGTCAGGGGGTCACAAGAGTTGGTCACAACTTGGCAACTAAACAATCCCAAGGCACTGGAAGTTAACAGACAATTCAAGTGAAGCTTTTTAAATTTTTTTAAGTACTACATACCTTTGTCTGCTTAACTACAGAAAACATTCTTCATGGACCTATGTTCTGGAGACAGCAATTTCAAGATCAAATAATATACATAATTGGCAGGTTATTCATAAATTTTGATGGATTTTTGCTGATAATGATAAGCTCTTTCACCCCTTGTAACTTGCATGCATTGGTGGTACAGCTGGAGAGAGTCAGAGAACAATCTTAGGCTCTGAAGCGGAGGTTTACCTCAGTGTGAAACTAATTAAGCTACACAGGGGCTCTAACCCCCGAATTTGCCCTCATTAGCATCATACTGTAAACACTGAAGCCACCTAACCAGACAGACTGAAGGCCAAAATACTCCTACTGACATCCCGCCTTTCATTTTCAGAGAGAGAATATGAGAATTTCAAGAGAGGAATCAGCTTTTGATATTTACCAGAATACCTGGTGATAAATTCCACAACTAACTTTAACAGATATTGTTAATGTAATGAGATGGCAAATCCCATACTTCAAATGCAATGGCAAGGTAACAGTTCAAACACCTTTAGATATTGTTGGTAAGGTCTATTTCATCATTCTCTAAATTATATCATTTTCCCAAATAATCTATGCTTCAAAGATGGAAAACTAATTATGACAGCATAGAAGGCTTCACTTAGCATATGAAATATTTTCCTACAAAGTGAATAATCACATACTGTGTGTATATATGTATGTATGTTATATGTGTGTATGTATACATATATGACAGTATATGTATACACATACACTGCTCATACACAGTTTCCCCAAATTCTGAACCCCATTATATGCTCCAAGGCAACAAGTGAGAGTATCACATTGATTTCTTACAGTAAACGTGCATTCTACCTTGAGTTTTGAGTGTTCTGAAACATGTTTTGTTTACTGCACTTGTTCTTCCTGTTGTTTTGCTTTCAGATGAAAAATTTTTATCTTTGATAACTGGCAAAATGAATATGTGATAGTACTGAACTATTGCAAAGAAAACACAAGGGGAGAATACATCAGGCTGATGTTAAGTTTTTCAGTAGATCAGGAACAAGAAATAAAAGATAGATCATTGATACAGAGAACAAACTAGTGGTTACTGGGGGCTGGGGGGGCGGGGGTGTTGCAAAATAAGGGTAGAAGATTAGGAACTACAAAATGTTAGATATAAAATAAGCTACAGCACAGGGAATACAGCAAATATTTTATAATAATTACAACTGGAATATAACCGTTAAAAATTGTGAATCACTATAATGTACACCTGTAATTTCTATAATATTGTACATTGGAGGAGGCACCCCACTCCAATACTTTTGCCTGGAAAATCTCATGGACGAAGGAGCCTGGTAGACTGCAGTCCATGGGGCCGCTAGAGTCGGACACGACTGAGTAACTTCACTTTCACTTTTCACTTTCATGCTTTGGAGAAGGAAATGGCAACCCACTCCAGTGTCCTTGCCTGGAGAATCCCAGGGATGGGAGAGCCTGGTGGGCTGCCGTCTATGGGGTCACACAGGGTCAGACAGGACTGATGTGAATTAGCAGCAGCAGCAGCAGCAGTACATCAGCTATACTTCAATTAAAAGAAAATGTAAAAAACAAGACCACAAATAGCAAATGTTGCTTAGTATGTGTAAAAAAGGAATCCTATTACACTGTTGGTTGGAATGTAGAATTGGTACAGCCCCTATGGAAAAACAGTATGGCTGCTGCTGCTGCTAAGTCACTTCAGTCGTGTCCAACTCTGTGCGACACCATAGACGGCAGCCCACCAGGCTCTTCTCTCTGTCCCTGGGATTCTCCATGCAAGAATACTGGAGTGAGCTGACATTTCCTTCTCCAATGCATGCACACATGCTAAGTTGCTTTAGTCATGTCCAACTCGGTGCGTCCCCATGAACAACAGCCCACCAGGTTCCTCTGTCCACGGAATTCTCTAGGCAAGAATGCTGGAGTGGGTTGCCATTTCCTTTTCCAAAAAACAGTATGGAGGTTTCTCTAAAAACTAACAGTAAAACTACCATATGACTCATCAGTTTCACTCCTTAGTACATATTCAAAGAAGATGAGAACAATAATTTGAAAAGATACATCATCCCAATGTTCATAGCATCATTATTTATAATAACCAAGATATGGAAACAACTTAAGTGTCCATCAACAGGAAAACTGATAAAGAAGATGAATAGAAACTATAAAACTCTTAGAAGAAAACATAGGCAGAACACTCAATGACATAAATCACAACAAGTTCTCCTATGACCTACCTCCTAGAGTAATGGTAATAAAAACAAACAAGTGGGACCTAATTAAACTTAAAATTTTTAAACAGCAAAGGAAACTAAAAAAAATATGAAAAGACAACCTTCAGAATGGGAAAAAATAATAGCAAATGAAACAATGGACAAAGAACTAATTTTCAAAATATATAAAGAGCCTATACAAATCAATACCAAAAAATCAAACAAGCCAATCAAAAAGTGGGAAAAAGACCTAAACAGATATTTTTCAAAAGACATACAGGTGGCTAAGAAACACATGAAAAGATGCTCAACATCACTCATTGTTCAGTTCAGTTCAGTTCAGTCGCTCAGTAGTGTCCGACTCTTTCAGGCCTTCCTGTCCATCACCAACTCCCAGAGTTCACTCAGACTAACACCCATTGAGTCTGTGATGCCCTCCAGCCATCTCACCCTCGGTCGTCCTTTTCTGCTCCTGCCCCCAATTCCTC
Organism: Neotragus moschatus; assembly: GCA_006410615.1. Taxonomy (NCBI): domain Eukaryota; kingdom Metazoa; phylum Chordata; class Mammalia; order Artiodactyla; family Bovidae; genus Neotragus; species Neotragus moschatus. The sequence goes on along the minus strand of SJYA01000637.1, from coordinate 73,860 downwards.
CCAGCATCAGAGTCTTTTCCAATGAGTCAACTCGTCGCATGAGGTGGCCAANAGTCTGATTTTGGTGTTGACCATCTGGTGATGTCCATGTGTAGAGCCTTCTCTTGTTTTGTTGGAAAAGGGTGTTTGCTATGACCAGTGCATTTTCTTGACAAAACTCTATTAGTCTTTGCCTTGCTTCTTTCCGCATTCCAAGGCCAAATTTGCCTGTTACTCCAGGTGTTTCATTAGGGAAGGCAAATCATGAAGTAGCACCAATTGTTTGTGTGCTCACTTAAGAATGTCCAGCTCTTTGCAGCCATATAGATTGTAACTCACCAGATGCCTGTACCCATGGAATTTTCCAGGCAAAGGATACTAAAGTCGGTGCCATTTGCTATTCCAGAACATCTTCCAGACCCAAGGATACCACCTGCATCTCTTGTGACTGCTGCAGTGGCAGGCAGATTTTTATAATAGTGCCAACTAGGAAGCCGACCAATTAAGACAAACTTGAGATCAAAGATAAGTGCTGGGAGCCCTAAACATGAGTGGACAATGGTTAATGCACAAAATTCCAGGCAAATAGCTGGTCCAAGTCTGACTATGTACAGAGAATATTCATCCAGTCAATAGAAGCTCAGCAAAGACTTCAGTTTGATGTAAGTGAAAGTTTAATTGCTCAGTTGTGTCCGAGTCTTTGCACTCCCACAGATTGTAGACCACCAGGTTCCTCTGTCCATGGGATTCTCCAGGCAATATACTGGAGTGAGTTGCCAGTCCCTTCTCCAGAACGTGAAAGAAAGTGAAGTTGCTCACTCGTGTCCGACTCTTTGCAACTCCGTGGACTGTAGCCTACCAGACTCCTCCACCCATGGGATTTTCCGGGCAAAAATACCAGCATGGGTTGTCATTGCCTTCTCTAGGATATCTTCCTGACCCAGGGATTGAACCTTGGTCTCCACATTGTAGGCAGACGCTTTACCATCTGAGCCACCANGAAGTTGCTCACTCGTGTCCGACTCTTTGCAACTCCGTGGACTGTAGCCTACCAGACTCCTCCACCCATGGGATTTTCCGGGCAAAAATACCAGCATGGGTTGTCATTGCCTTCTCTAGGATATCTTCCTGACCCAGGGATTGAACCTTGGTCTCCACATTGTAGGCAGACGCTTTACCATCTGAGCCACCAGGGAAGTCCCTTGGCAGGTCAGTCTAAACCCCTGACAGGGTTTCTGCCATAAGCTGTATGAGGTCACCATGGAACCACAGAGTAGGGCTCCTTAACTTGCTTCATGCAAGGCATGTCATTCATTCAAATAATCACACTGTAGAGTTAGTAAAGTATAGCAGAAAACATGTTCTCTAGGAGAACAAAGAACTAGAGCTCCAATCATCCTTATCTTGTCCTGAAGAATCTGGGATGAGCCTCCATGATAAAAAGTTGCTGTTGAACCAGAAAAGATGCCAGAAATTCTTGGTCTCTGGAGGAGAAAAATTCAATCCATGGCCAGTGAAGAGGCTTGATCATGCAGAGCTTTTGCATAATAAAGTTTTACTAAAGTATAAAAGAGATATAGAAAGTTTCTGACACAGACACGAGAAAGAGGCAGAAAGAGTGCCCCTCCCCCCCACCCACTCCAGAGGGTGTTCCCAAACCAGGGATCAAATCCAGGTCTCCTGCATTGCAGGCAGATTATTGTCTGAGCCACCAGGGAAGCCCAATATACATATGCTCCAGAAACAAATTTTATTTCATGCCCATCTTCCTTATTCAAAGGCTTCTCTGTCCATAGAATTTTCCAGGCAGGAATACTGGAGTGGGTAGACATTCCCTTCTCCAGGGGCTCTTCCCAACCCAGGGATCAAACCTAAGTCTCTTGCATTGCAAGCAGGTTCTTTATAGTCTGAGCCACCAGGGAAGTAAGAGAAGCTGATTAAAATTAAAATTAAAATAGGTTTCAGATCTTGGAAAACAAAAGATTATGTACTGTGGTCTAATAAGATTCACTTTAGTGCAATTGGTTAGAAACCTTGGCTATTAAATGAAAAGCCTTCACAGAGAGTCCTGAATTTAATTCTATATTCCATCTCTTCCTAACTATGAGATCTTTGGAAATGTTCTTCGTGAGAAATTCCCAAGACTATCAAGACAATTAAATAAAATAATGCATGTAAATTAACCAGAACCCTCCCTATCACTCAAAAGATGTTTAGTAAATATTGGTTATTGTTAACCTTGACATTACTTTGTCAACAAAGATCCATTTGGTCAAGGGTATGGTTTTTCCAGTAGTCATGTATGGATGTGAGAGCTGGACTATAAAAAAAGCTGAGCACAGAAGAATTGATGCTTTTGAACTGTGGTATTGGAGAAGACTCTTGAGAGTCCCTTGGACTGCAAGGAGATCTAACCACTCCATCCTAAAGGAGATCAGTCCTGGGTGTTCATTTGAACGACTAATGTTGAAGCTGAAACTCCAATATTTTGGCCACCTGATGAAAAGAGCTGACTCATTGGAAAAGACCTTGATGTTGGGAAATATTGAAGGCAGGAGGAGAAGGGGACAGCAGAGGATGAGATGGTTAGATAGCATCACCGACTTAATGGACATGAGCTTGGGTAAACTCCGGGAGTTGATGATGGACAGGGAGGCCTGGTGTGCTGCAATTCATGGGGTCACAAAGAGTTGGACACGACTGAGTGACCGAACTCAACTGATATTGACATGTTTCCAGGATAGTAATTATGGATCAGGATGAAGCAGAGAGCTACTTATATTAAATAACTGGAAACTTATGTAGGAAACTCTTTATCAGAAAAGAAGCCAGGAGAAAAACCATTAGGCAGTTTAGACTTTCAGGGAACAATACTGGACCGTGTCCAAGGTCTAATTCACAGCCAGGTGTCTCATGTTTAATGTCAGGCCTCAATGATTCTTGTGGCTTCACCATTAACCTGGGTCACCCCAGCTGAGTGTGCCAACAATGCAGCACATTCTCTCTCTCTGTGTGTCTCATGGAGTAATATTTAGAGACTGCATCCAACAACTTGCTTCTTCAGTGAGAAGCATGAGTACAGAGCACAGCATGGGGCTGAAGACGGCCTGCATCTCAGTCTGCACTTTACCCGAGCAGCTAGGTAACCTTCAACAGGCCTTACTAATGCATCAGTTTCAACTTCTCAGCTTCCTAAGATGAGAACAATACCTGCCTCAGGCAGGACTTGATTAGGAACTAGGGTAGGACACACGCCATAATTGGGAGATGTCTAAGGATGAAGAAAGTAGAGGCTAGTGGCAGGCAAGAAGGAACTAGAGTTGCTGTTCACTTCCAGTCCCACTAAATCCAGCCCTGATCTTTTTTCCATGATGTTTGAGGCCTTCTACTGACTTCCTTCGATTCTCTTTTTCTCATGTCACTTCTTATGGATCTTCTAGTACTTATGCTTCTTCATTGAGCAGAGAGTACACAAGGGTCACCTAGAAATTCTTTGTCAGTTAATGTTGCCCCTGTGGCTACTGAGAGAATCAGAGACATGTGTTCCTGATTTTGCAGATCACAGACAAATGTCAATGTAGAAGGTAACCCAACCAATTCTAAAACATAGGTACACACAGAGCTTTGCCTAACTTTGAAAATACTGCTGTCACCTTGATCTTTTTGTCAGTCAAGGAGACATAATTACCCAATGCCGATTTGGGTATATACACATATACCTGTGCTCACCCACCTGAATGTCATCTTGTCATCACTAATCCATGACTCATATTCAGCTCAAAATTGGACAATTAAAAATGGAACCTCTAACTTGGAGTTATACAAGACAGACAAAATCTGGATATGTGATATGAACTTATCTCCCTTAATATACACTATGTAAGTAGAAGCAAAATGTTTGCCCTTCTCATCCTGCTTGAAATGCAAACTGTTTGAGCCACTGAATCATCTACAAAGCTTATACTAATTTTAAAAATCACCCTCTGAATTGTTCTTTCTTTGGTTAGAGTCATCCTTTTGACTGGCATACCCTATAAAAGCCTTGCTAGTAATGCAAAGAGGTTGCTAAGTAGAAAATATTTCAAGAATTTTGAAAATATAAGCCTGACAGAGTCCCAGCCTTGAAGCCCTCAGTTTACAAGACAATTTATTGTCTATACATGTTTTAGCATTAGAATGCAATATATGGCATTAGATCAAAACCGAGACAGCCGAACACCTACAGTTCTATGCTAAAGTAAAAAACAAAGGGCAAGAACTGTCACTCAGAGAAGGAAAAAAATAAGTATCAGGGAAGGAAATGACTGTAGAAAGCACCTTGGGAATATTTTAAACTATTATTTTCTGGGCTTTGAGTTTGAGTCAGTAAGAGACCACCAGCTTCTTCAAATGGCTTCAACAGATGGAAAACAAAAATTACCAATGAATACATTGGGACCTTGTTTCACAGCTCTATACATTTGAGACACATTTCAAAGAATGAAAACTGAATACCCTCCATAAATATGATGGTAATGGTTATAGATGTGACAAGTATGCAGTTGGCCAGAGGGGGAAGACGTTATAATTTTTGTGTTTTTTCAACATGTTAGTTTGTGGAACCAGGAAGCTACCATTTCCAGAGGATATCACAACAGGTGTAACAGGCAGCAATTCAACACACTCTACCTTGGACTCCCAGTGACGCAATTGACTTTGCCTGGAAATGAGCAAAGGGTTTATTCCAAGTCTTAGAAAAATGTGCAAGGATCATCATAGGAGCAACAGTTGAAAAAAACCTGCAGTCTATTTTGAAAACAAAAAAATTAATTTTTCAAGAAGGTATCTTTATTAGTACTGGTTCTTTGTGCTGGAATTTAATAGCTCTCAAGATTTGTCTTGGTCCTGAAACTATAATTCTCACATGTATACCACTGTAACCTCAAACTACTTGGATATGAAAGACACAATAAGAACAAGGAATTAAATGCTGTTCTCAGTAACGTGCTCAGTCAAAATCCCAATTTAGTGCCCAGAAATACTGAGGAAGAAATGAAGAGGAGAGAAAACAGCAGAAAATGCTAAACACATAAAAGAGCAAATCACCTAACTTGGCTTTGGGCAATTCTTCAGATTCTTTTCCATTAAAGGTTATTACAAGATATTGAATATATTCCCTGTGATATATAGTATGTCCTTGTTGTTTATCTATTTTATATATAGTGGTGTGTATCTGTTAATACCAAATTCCCAATTTATCCCTCCCCACCCTTTATCCTTTGGTAACCATAACTTTGTTTTCTATGCTTGTGAGTCTTCTTCTGTTTTGTAGGTATCATAATAAAATTTTTTAAACTTTTAAATGATCCAAATGTGCAGTCTTTTAAATTAGAAACATACATATAGTAGCTAAACCATATATTCCAATGTTATATAACAAATAGCAACAGAAGAATAGTATTGGTAAGTATAGTCAAGGAAATATAAGAGATTTTTAACAAGCTGAAGTCAGAATACATTGTTTCAAGTGTCCCCACAGACAATTCCAAGGTCCAGCATTTTAAAAGAAATCTAAATAATAAAAGACAAGTAACATTATACAATAAAGGAAGGCTTCACAGACCTTTTGGGAGCTCTGAGTTAGGTGATTACCTTTCCTCTCATGTCTTCTAAATAGTGCAGCTTCTATGTTATTTTGCCACACATATCCTTGCATGAACTCTTTTCTTGGGGTATGTATATGCTATGAAGAAAAGACTCAGCTATGCTGGTGTTTATCCAACAATAGCAAAACCTTATTCATAACCCCAGCAAACACATGATGAATAGAACCAAGTCCAGATTGTGCCAACTAGATTGTTATGCTGACCCTGAAGGACAACCTATTGTATTTCAAAGCAACTATTAGTAACATTTGCAAACAAAATATGGGATGGCTTAAATTTTAATTTGGAATGTGCAGCTGGTTCTGTTGTTTACCTTCCATCTGTTAACCCTTCCTCCTTCTTACCAAAACCTGAATTTTTTAGGTATTAACACCCACAAACAGCCTAAATGACTTATGGGACACAGTATTTCTAACTGCCAGTATTTGTTTCTGAAATGTTCATCTGATCATTATGACATCCAGTGGGATGGATTGCAAAAATGGAGAATTGAATATTTGTGCATATCCTCTGCTAGTCATCTGGATATTGTCCAAACTTAAGCAGCAAATGAGGCTTTTTATTAAATCCTAATAGGGCAATTTGTTCTGATATCCACCTATTCATCTCATCCAGAAAAGTCAAGGGAAGGTCCTGTTATGGATCTTATTATAAGCAAGGTATTTTCATGATTGAGTCTATGCTTCCTCAGTCTCATCTAAAACTGATCTTCCCAAGCCCTTGGAATACTGATGATGTTTATACTGTTGATAATGAGTCCAAGCACACCACTTCCCCAGAGTTACCATCTATTAGACTGAGCTACTGTCATGAAATTGCTGTTTGATGAAGTTCATTCAATGATAATAAAGTCACAAGATAATTTTGTTAATTTTGTTGTTTTTAAAAATATCCAAATACAAGTTGTCCTGGAAAAGGGTCAGCTTTTAAGATTATGCTACATACTTCTAATGAGGCTTCCAGGGTTTAAATATTTTTATAACAACTCTAGAGAACTCAGGGTCAATTAGTTGCTGTTGTTTAGTCACTCAGTCATGTCCCACTCCTTGCAACCCTATGGACTGCAGCATGCTAAGCTTCCCTGTCCTTCACTGTCTCCTGGAGTTTGCTCAAACTCATGTCCATTGAGTCAGTGATTCCATCCAACCATCTCATCCTCTGTCTCCCCCTTCTCCTACCCTCAATCATTCCCAGCATTGGGGTCTTTTCCAATGAGTTGGCTCTTTGCATCAGGTGGCCAAAGTATTGGAGCTTCAGCATCATTCCTTCCAATGAATATTCAGGGTTGATTTCCTTTAGGATTGACTGGTTTGATCCCTTTGCTGTCCAAGGGACTCTCTAGAGTTGATTAGAAGACACAGGGAGTGGGGGGATCTATTTGATTTATACCACATATAAAGTGAGAATGACCAAAACCAAGGTCATCAAGACAAATACTCGAGATATTGCACTTAGTAACTAGTTCTAAGTTCTAAACCAGTTCTAAACCACACCATCTGGATTCTAATTAGGATAGAGACACATTTCAATATGTTGACAATGGTAGAATTTTGACACAAACAGGTATTTTACATAAGGACTTTAAAATATATCACCATCAATTATATAGGGCTTCCCAGCTAGTACTAGTGGTAAAGAACCTGCCTGCTAATGTAGGAGACATAAGAGACATAGGTTCAATCCCTAGGTCCAGAAGATCCTCTGGAGGAGGGCATGGTAACCCACTCCAATATTCTTGCTTGGAGATTCCCATGGGCTACAGTCAAGAGATCACAAGGTGTCAGACATGACTGAAGCTACTGAGCATGTGCACATCATCAGTTATATAAAGTTTTGAGGTATTTCATTAGGTGGCCACATTTAACTGGGTTTGACAACATTAACTTGGACACCTCTCCTAACATGCTCTGTATTTTATTCATTAATTTTCTGTCACCCTCAGTAGAATATAACCTTTCATAAAGTTTTGTGTTATTTTTTTATACATCCCCAAAGCAGGGAATTGCACTTAAGACATAGTAAGCAACCAAGAGATATTTACTGAATTAATGAGTGAGTTAACTTAGACCATATGCTCTGCAAAAGAAGACCTAAGTTGCAGGCTTCCAAGTATCTCCTAGGCATGGTGCTTAGAACAAGGATAAATAAGCAAATTGTCATGGTGCATCACCAGCTTGGTGACCGGCAAAGATTTTTATATTTTCACCCCTTAACCACATGAAGCATCTTGGGACACTGTAACATTAGCATTAGTATTAAAACTTAATCCATCCCTGGGAATTGGTAATCACTTGTTGCCTTTGATTTTTTTGGCTAAGAGTTTCCAGATGCCCTAAGGGAAGACTTCATGAACGTTTGATGACCATGACATCATAGTCATCAAATCATTTTATTCATGACACCCAGGGAGCCACTAAAAGTAAATTATGTCAAGTACATCACTTGAAAATAAAAGGCAGAGTGCCTGGGACCTGGAGACATCATTACAGATTAAAAATACAGAGCTTGTAAAGTAATGACTAAATTGGTGAAGAATTTTAAAAGGTGAAATAGAGACTTTCATATATGGGCACCAGATTTATATCCAATTGATTGTGAAGTTAAAACAAAATTGGAGAACAAGAAATACTTGAAGTGTAATACTAAAGATTAATTCTTTCTTAAACAGGTAAACAAAAGTAACTATGGCAAGAAAGAAACATGATGAAAATGCTTAATAAAGTCAATCCAGATTTTGCTTGACTTCAAGGACACAGTTCATGTATTACTTTCTGTCCATTTTCACTGACAGATCAATCCATTTTTGTTGATAAAGTTAACAGACAAGACAATTTTATTTTCTGACAAGCAAGCTGTAGCTTCCTTTACAGTTGTGTGCATGCTAAGTTGCTTCAGTGTGTCCAACTCTTTGCAACCCCGTGGATTGTAGCCCTCCAGGCTCTTCTGCCCATGGAATTCTCCAGACAAGAATACTGGAGGGGGTTGCCATGCCCTCCTCCAAGGGGATCTTCCTGACCCAGATATTGAACTCGTGACTCTTAAGTCTCACACATTAACAGGCGGATTCTCTACCACTAGTGCCTCCTGGAGTTCAGTTTAGTTCAGTTGCTCAGGCGTGTCTGACTCTTTGCGACCCCATGAATCACAGCACACTAGGCCTCCCTGTCCATCACCAACTCCAGGAATTCACTCAGATTCACGCCCATTGAGTTAGTGATGCCATCCAGCCATCTCATCCTCTGTCGTCCCCTTCTCCTCCTGCCCCNTCCCAGGCAAGAATACTGGAGTGGGTTGCCATTTCCTTCTCCAGGGGATATTCCTGACCCAGGGATCAAATCTGCCTCTCCTGTGTCTCCTGCATTGGCAGGCAGATTCTTTACCACTAATGCCAGCTAGAAAACCCTTGTTATGTTCACTTCAGTTCAGTGGCTCAATCATGTCTGACTCTTTGCCACCCAATGGACTACAGCATGCCAGGACTCCCTGTCCATTGCCAACTCCCGGAGCTTACTCAAACTCATGTCCATTGAGTTGGTGATGCCATCCAATCATCTCTTCCTCTGTTGTCCCCTTCTACTTCCACCTTCAATCTTTCGCAGCATCAAGGTCTTTTCAAATAAGTCAGCTCTTCACATTAGGTGGCCACAGTACTGGAGTTTCAGCTTCAGCATCAGTCCTTCCAATAAATATTCAGGACTGATTTCCTTTAGGATGGACTGGTTGGATCCCTTTTCTGTCCAAGGGACTCTCAAGAGTCTTCTCTAACACCACAGTTCAAAAGCATCAATTCTTCAGTGCTCAGCTTTCTTTATAGTCCAACTCTCACATCCATACATAGGTACTGGAGAAACTATAGCTTTGACTAGATGGGCCTTTGGTGGCAAGTAACATTTCTGCTTTTTAATATGCTGTCTAGGTTGGTCATAGCTTTTCTTTCAAGAGGCAAGCATCTTTCAATTTCATGGCTGCAGTCATCATATGCAGGGATTTTTGAGACCCACTCCCACCCCCACCTCAAAAAAATAAAAGTCTGTCAATGTTTCCAGCGTTTCCTCATCTATTTGCCGTGAGGTGATGTCACCCTGCTTATTTAACTTACATGCAGAATCATCATGAGAAACACTGGACTAGAAGAAACACAAGCTGGAATCAAGATTGCCAAGAGAAATATCAATAACCTCAGATATGCAGATGACACCACCCTNGGTCTGTTCTGAAGGAGATCAACCCTGGGATTTCTTTGGAAGGAATGTTGCTGAAGCTGAAACTCCAGTACTTTGGCCACCTCATGCAAAGAGTTGACTCACTGGAAAAGACTTTGATGCTGGGAGGGATTGGGGGAAGGAGGAGAAGGGGACGATAGAGGATGAGATGGCTGGATGGCATCACTGACTCAATGGATGTGAACCTGAGTGAACTCCAGGAGTTTGTGATGGACAGGGAGGCTTGACATATTGCAATTCATGGGGTAGCAAAGAGTCAGACATGACTGAGCAACTGAACTGAACTGAACTAATGGGACCAGATACCATGATCTTAGCTTTTTGAGTGTTGAGTCTTAAGCCAACTTTTTCACTCTCCTCTTTCACTTTCATCAAGAGGCTCTTTAGTTCTTCTTCACTTTCTGCCATAAGAGTGATGTCATCTGCATATCTGAGGTTATTGATATTTCTCTGGGCAATCTTGATTCCAGCTTATGCTTCATTCAGCCCATCATTTCTCATGATGTACTCTGCATATAAGTTAAATAAGCAGGGTGGCAATATACAGCCTTGATGTACTCCTTTCCCTATTTGGAATCAGTCTGTTGTTCCATGTCTCATTCTCATTGTTGTTTCCTGACCTGCATACAGATTTCTCAAGAGACAGGTCAGGTGATCTATTATGTTAACATAACCCTGTTGTGTTAAAAAACTATAAAAAGAAGATGATTATGAAAAGAAAAAAAAATGAATGGAGACATTGCAACACAAATTCTCTCATGGTTGCCCAGTGATGGATCCTGACCCTAAGAGGCTAATGTGACTTGATCTCACGTAGGACCATAAAGAAGGCTGAATGCCAAAGAACTGATGCTTTTTAACTGTGGTGTTGGAGAAGACTCTTGAGAGTCCCTTGGACTGCAAGGAGATCAGACCAGTCAATCCTAAAGGAAATCAACCCTGAATATTCATTGGAAAGACTGACAGTAAAGCTGAAGCTCCAATACGTTGGCCCCCTGATGTGAAGAGCTGAATCTTGGCATTAGAAAAAGACCCTAATGCTGGCATTGATTGAAGGCAGGATGAGAGGGAGATGACAGAGGATGAGATGGTTGGATAGCATCTCCAAGTCAATGGACATGAGTTTGAACAAGCTCCAGGTGACAGTGAAGGACAGGGAATTCTGGCATGCTGCAGTCTATGGGGGCAGAGAATTGGACATGACTTAGCAAGTTAAAAACAACAGTGTGCTAGAAAAAATAAAATTGTCTCTGGATAAACTGATGGAATTCTTTAAAGTCCTAGCATACTGCAGTACAAGCGTATACCCAGTTATGCAATGATTTTCTATGTAAATTGAGATGATCATGTGAGTTTTTTTTGTTTTAAGTATATTATGGACTACATTATTTTTATTATTTTATTTTCTTACATTGAGCCATTCTTACATCCCTGGGATAAGTCCCACTTCGTGTGTAATCCTTTTAGTAAGCTGTTGAGTTTGATTTGCTAGTATTCTGTTGAGAATTTTTTGTATAATATGCACAAGGATATTCCTATGCAGTTTCCTTTCTTTGTGGTTTCTTTATCTTGGGGTCAAGGTAAGTTGACCTCAAGAATGTGTTAGCAAGTATCCTTTTTTTGTTGTTTGTTTGGAAGAGCTTGAGAATTTTATTAATTCTTCTTTAAATATTTGATGGCTTCACCGGTGAAGTCATCTGGTCTTGAACTTTTCTCTTGGAGAGTTTTGATTACTGTATGCATCTCTTTACTTGCTTTATATCTGTTGAGATTTTCTATTTCTTCTTTTAAAAAAAAGCTTTATTTTATTTTTGACTGCACTGGATCTTCATTACTGCACACAGTCTTTCTCTGGTTGCAGAGAAGGAGGAGTACTCTCTAGCTGCTGGCATCTCATTGCAGAGGCTTCTCTTGTGGAGCATGAGGGCTAGGGCACATGGACTCAGTAGTTGTGGCACACCAGCTTAGTTGGCATGTGAGAAATTCCCGGCAGGGATTAAACCCATATCCCCTGCATTGTCAGGCAGGGTCTTAACCACTGGTCCACCAGGGAAGCTCCTCTATTTCTTATTGAGTCAGTTTTGTAACTACTGTGCTTCTAGAAATTAGTCCATTTAATATAGATTAGTAAGATTATTTGCATGTAATCATTCACTATTCTCTTAATACCCTTTTACTTTCTGTAAGATTATTAATAAAGTCCCCACTTGCTTTTCTAATTTTAGTTATTTGCACCTTCTGTTTTTTTTTTCCTTAGTCCAGGTAAAGGTTTCTCCATTTTTTTCTTTGCCTTCTCAAAGAACCAACTTTGGCATTGTTAACTCTCTGTATTAATCACCTTCGGGATGCTGGTGGTAATATATCTTATTCCCAAAAAAAGAAGGAGGAGCTTTTGGATAGCTGTTACATAAATACTTTAATATTTGGAGACTAGTAATTATGCAGCTGTAGAAACTGAGTCAATTTTTCAATAACTGGTCTAATACCTATGTTAGTATTAAGTNTGGCATTGTTAACTCTCTGTATTAATCACCTTCGGGATGCTGGTGGTAATATATCTTATTCCCAAAAAAAGAAGGAGGAGCTTTTGGATAGCTGTTACATAAATACTTTAATATTTGGAGACTAGTAATTATGCAGTTGTAGAAACTGAGTCAATTTTTCAATAACTGGTCTAATACCTATGTTAGTATTAAGTAATGACTTTCTTCTCCCACCGAATACTCATATGTTTCTCAACAACTATGTCAGTAGGTTAAAAGTTAGCAAAAAAAAAATTAAAGAAGCTGAGATACTGTAAGTAAAATATACACCACTATTAAGGAAAGATGTCATAGTCTGTTGCTGTAGAGAGATAAGTGAAAAAAAATAGCTTTTTAGCGGCTTTCTCAGTAAATCAGCCAAAATGATATTTCTCTTTTGGACTCCACTCCTTTACCAGAGGTGTGTAAATCAATTCTCAGTGAGTACAAAGCTTATAAAACACAAAAGTTAAGAAAAAAAAAAAACTGAAACACTTGAAAAAGAACATAAGAAATCAATCCAAGCATAAATAAGAAACCATTAATAAAATTTCCATTTTGCTGATGGGTCCTTGGCTTTCGCTCCACTGTGGTTTTACTATAGGCAATTCTGCCCTAGGTCTGTGGTTCTTGAATGCCCTCCAGCCATCAATCTGACATGGAGATGAGCAATCAAGTAAGTTCAGTTCAGTTCAGTTCAGTCGCTCAGTCGTGTCCAACCCTTTGCGACCCCATGAATCGCAGCACGCCNAGCCAGTCCATTCCAAAGATCAGTCCTAGGTGTTCCTTGTTAGTAATGATACTAAAGCTGAAACCCCAGTACTTTGGCCACCTCATGCAAAGAATTGACTCATTGGAAAAGACTCTGATGCTAGGAGGGATTGGGGGCAGGAGGAGAAAGGGACGACAGAGGATGAGATTGCTGGATGGCATCATCAACTCAATGGACGTGGGTTTTAGTGAACTCCAGGAGTTGGTTATGGACAGGGAGGCCTGGTGTGCTGCAATTCATGGGGTGGCAAAGAGTCAGACACAACTGAGCAACTGAACTGAACTGAACTGATTGCATTATTATCCAAAATATAAAATGAATATATATGTCAATACTGACATATATAAATACATAGATACAAGATAAATATCCTCAGAAGAATTCCATGTAATCAGTGTCAATACTCTACCCTCAAGCATCTCTTTGTAGTCATCTGTATTCTTCTCTTCCAGTAACATATAAAGAAGAATTATAAGAAGAATTTGTTGAACTTTGGATTCAGAAGTTGCAGATATAGAGATCTGAAGGGATGCATAACATAAATGAAGTAATTTGTATATCATTTGTGAAAATAGACTTCATTGATCACATATGTAATTCAATTATTCATTTAATTTATCCTATAGTAGGATAGTGTTAGTCACTCACTCATTCCAGCTCTATGCAACTGTAGCCTTCCAGGCTCCTCTGTCAATGGAATTCTCCAGGCAAGAATATTGGAGTGGGTAGCTATTCCCTCTCCAGGGAATATTTCTGAGACAGTGATCTAACCCTGATCTCCTGCCTTGCAAGCAGATTCTTTACCCTCTGAGCCACCAGGGGAAGAAGGGGAACATTTCATGTAAGAAAGTGAAAGTGGAAGTGAAAGTTTCTCAGTTATGTCCAACTTTTTGTGACCCCATGAACTATAGAGTCCATGGAATTCTCTAGGGCAGAATACTAGAGTGGGTAGCCTTTCCCTTCTCCAGGGGATCTTCCTAACCCAGAGATTGAACCCAGGTCGCCCACATTGAAAGCATATTCTTTACCAGATGAACCACAAAGGAAGTCCAGGAATACTGAATTGGGTAGCCTATGCATTCTCCAAAGGATCTTCCTGACCCAGGAATTGAACTGGGATCTCCTGCATTGCAGGGTATGATAAAGGACAGAAATGGTAAGGACCTAACAGAAGCAGAAGAGATTAAGAAGAGGTGGCAAGAAAACACACACACATAAAAATAAAAATTATACAAAAAAAAGGTCTTAATGATCTGTATAACCATGATGATGTGGTCACTCCTCTAGACCCAGAGATCTTGGAGTGTGAAGTCAAATGGGTTTTAGGAAGCAATACAGCAAACAAATCTAGTGGAGGTGATGGAATTCCAGCGGAGCTATTTCAAATTCTAAAAGATGATTCTCTTCAAGTGCTGTATTTAATATACCAGCAAATTTAGAAAATTCAACAGTGGCCACAGGACTGAAAAGGCCAGTTTTCATTCCAATTCCAAAGAAAGGCAATGCCAAAGAACGTTCAAATGACTATACAATTGTGCTTATTTCACATGCTAGTAAGGTTATGCTCAAAATCCTTCAAGCTAGGCTTGAGCAGTAGATGTACTGAGAATTTTCAGATGTACAAGCTGGATTAGAAAAGTCGGAGGAACCAGAGATCAAATTGTCCACATTTGTTGGATCATAGGAAAAAGTAAAGGAATTCCAGAAAAATATCCACTTCTACTTCATTAACTACACTAAAAACTTTGTGTGGATCATAACAAACTGGAAAATTCTGAGAGATGGGAGTACCAGACTACCTTACCTGTCTCCTGTGAAATCTGTATGTGAGTCAAGATGCAACAGTTAGAAATGGACATGGAACAACAAACTGGTGCAAAATAGGAAAAGGAGTAAGACAAGGCTGTATATTGTCACCCTGTTTATTTAACTTATATGCAGAGTACATCATGTGAAATGCTGCATTGGATGAATCACAGGCTGGAATCAAGACTGCCCAGTGACTATCAACAACCCAGATACACAGATACCACTCTAATGGCAGAAAGTGAAGAGGAACTGAAAAGCCTCTTGATGAGGCTGAAAAGAGGAAAATATAAAAGCTCATTTGCAACTCAACATTCAAAAGACTAAGATCTTGGCATCTGATCCCATCACTTCATGGCAAATAGAAGTGGGGGAGGGGGACGGCTAGTAGGCAGTAACAGATTTTATTTTCTTGAGTTCCAGAATCACTACAGATGGTGACTGCAGCTATGAAATTAAAAGATGCTTGCTCCTTGGAAGGAAAGCGATGACAAACCTTCATACTGGGCTGGGTTGTCATTTCCTTCTTCAAGGGATCCT
Source organism: Neotragus moschatus (assembly GCA_006410615.1). Classification (NCBI taxonomy): domain Eukaryota; kingdom Metazoa; phylum Chordata; class Mammalia; order Artiodactyla; family Bovidae; genus Neotragus; species Neotragus moschatus. Next base: position 58,373 of record SJYA01000637.1, on the reverse strand, counting down.
CCCAGGGATTGAATTCACATCTCTTGAGTCTTCTATATTGGTAGGTGGATTCTTTACCAGTAGTGTCACTTGGGATGCTAAAATATAAGGATTGAGGTACTGGGGATTGAACCCAGGACCTCATGCATGCTAAGCATGGGCTCTACAAGTGAGCTATACCCGAGGCATGACAAACCATGAAAGCATACTAAAAAAACAGAGACATCACTTTTCCAACAAAGATCCGTATAGTTATAGCTATGGTTTTTCCAGTAATTTCATATGGATGTGAGAGCTGGATCATAAAGAAGGCTGAACATTGAAGAATTGATGCTTTTGAATTGCAGTGTTGGAGGAGACTCAAGAATTCCTTGGACTGCAGGGATGTCAAACCAGTCAATCTTAAGTTAAATCAACCCTGAATATTCATTGGAAGGATAATGTGAAACTCCAGCACTTTGGCCAAATGAGGCAAAGACTAACTCAATGGCAAAGACCCTGATGCTGGGAAAGATTGAAGGCAGGAGGAGAAATGAATGACAGAGGATGAGATGGTTAGAGAGCATCACTAACTCAATGGGCATGAGTTTGAGCAAACTCCAGGAAATAGTGAAGGACAGGGAAGTCTGGTATGCCGCCGCCCATGAGATCGCAAAGAGTCAGATACAACCTAGTCAGACACAACAACTAATAGGATAAGATTTAAATACACTAACAGATAAGTTATTTATTCCCAATTAAAACTTGCCCTTGAGATCAAGGAACTCCAAGTTTATTACCTCAGGGAAGAACCTACATAGCCCAAACCAGAAAGTCAGTTTGTTGTCTTTTGGGTTTCCAAGTAGGCCTTTGGGTTTCTAGGGAGGATTTTGGGTTTCTAAGTAGACTTTTGAAATTCATTTGGAAAAAAATAATTTAGAAAGCTAAGCTAAAGACATTTAAATTTAAAAGCTACACTTTTGGAGAAAGAATAAGGCTTACACTTTAAAACTTTCAATTGGGATGTCAAATGCAAACGTCTGATGGAAAAGAGGTATAAAGTTTAGTACACAAAGAACTGGGAAACAATGACTACCTCAACATAGGTTCATTGGTTGTAACAAATGTACCTCTCTGGTGAAATATATTGATAATAGAGGAGGCTATGCACAGGTGGGGGCATATGGGAAATCTCTGTACCCTCCCCTCAATTTTGCTGTGAAACTAAAACTGCTCTAAAAGAATAAAGTGTCAATTAAAAAAGAAGACAAAGTTCATGCTAAGCCACTTCCAGAGTTTGATCAGAAGAGAAAGAGGACCTCAAAGAGGAGAAAAGAATTACTGGAGAAATGTCCCTGCTCCCTAGCCTCTAACAGTAATTGTCAGGAGGCATAAGTCATGAAAATCAACCTTGAACTTTCACTGGAAGGACTGATACTGAAGCTCCAATACTTTGGCCACCTGATATGAGAAGCTAACTCATTGGAAAAGACCATGATGCCAGGAAAGATGGAAGACAGGAGGAGAAGGTAGCAACAGAGGATGAGATGACTGGATGGCATCACCAACTCAATGGACATGAGTTTGAGCAAACTTTGGGGGAACAGTGAAGGACAGGGAAGCCTCGTGTGCTGCAGTCCATGGGTCACAAAGAGTTGGACACAACTTAGCGACTGAAAAACAATGAACAACAAGTCATGGCAACTGGGGTTCTACATGATAGAACCCACAGATTTTTCCATCAAGATCCTTGGATGATAAAACGGAATGTTTAGACAAATAATGTTGAAGTAGACTCTTAAGTCTTCTGCAAGCCGTGGAGAATTGGAAGAGCCTCCAGAAGTTTGCCCTAACATTAAGAAGCATTATAAAAGAGACAGAAGGATAAAATTCCCCAGTCATAAAGGTATCCACATGTCAAGACTGATGACTAGGAAGATGTGACATTGGTCAGCCTAAGAAAAACCATATAGTCCAAGTGGGATCATTCTAGAAAAGAAAAGCAATGTGATTCAAAGGGAGAATGAACAAACCAAAAAGTCTCCAGAATTACATTGTGAACTTTATGAACAGAGACTAAGTCTTAAAACTCTTAGCACAGTGGTATTCTCTAGATAGACAGTGATCAGTCAATAATCAGGAAATGATTACAATCCATAAAATATATACTTTTAATCTCTAGAGAGTATAATGATTGCTATTGCTTAAAACTTCTAGAAAAATCATGTTAGTATCATGGGAAAATGGTGACTACCAACTACCTCTCTGACAAAAAAAAAAAAAATACAACTGACACCCTTAGTCTGTATTGCATCTATTTTCCGAATGAATCCAACATACTCCTAACTTCAGGTGATACATACTTTCTGATTCTCCAGCCTGTAACATTCTTACTCCAGATAATCTGCAAAGCTCTCTTCCCTCAGAGTTAGATCTCTGAGAGGCTTTACCAGACAAACTTACCTAAAATGTAAACATTAATGCACTCAAACACATGCACACACACATTCATATACTTCCAAAAAGCTTACTCATTCTCACTGCTAAGTCACTTCAGGCATGTCCGCCTCTGTGCGACCCCACAGATGGTAGCCCACCAGGCTCCCCTGTCCCTGGGATTCTCCAGGCAAGAACACTGGAGTGGGTTGCCATTTCCTTCTCCAACTCATTCTCACTAGTCTGCTTTATTTTCCTCTAGAGTTCCTCTTAGTATTAGATATAATATACACATATGTACACACATATATACATACATATATATGTTTCTTATCTGTCCCCAGCCATTAAAATGTAAGCTCTGAAAGAGAAAATTTTGTCTGATATGCTCCTGGGTGGTGGATTGGCTCACGGTGGACAGGGACTCCTGGGCAGCAGTGAGCTGGTCAGCCTCCAACACACTCCAACATTGGCTCCAGCCTTCCCCAGACCCCCCCTCCCAGCCACTCCAGCAGGGCCTTTGCTTCAACCCCCAGCCACATGTTGATCAACACCCAACAGCCAGTGAAGGTTTATACACTCAGTGATGACTAGCAGTGGGACAACCAGGGCACCAGGCATATCATCCAGATAAATTGAGCAGCTGAAGGTCATGTCCCGGCTAATTAGGGCCTGACAAAATGTGGTCCACTGGAGAAGGGAATGGCAAACCACTTCAGTTTTCTTGCCTTGAGAACCCCATGAACAGTACGAAAAGGAAAAAAGATTTGACACTTTAAGATGAACCCCCAGGTTGGTAGGTATCCAGTATACTACTGAGGAAGAGGAGAGAAACAGATGTGAATAGCTACAGTTAGCCATCTGATGTGAAGAACCAGCTCGGTGGAAAACACCTTGATACTTGGAAAGGNACGAAAAGGAAAAAAGATTTGACACTTTAAGATGAACCCCCAGGTTGGTAGGTATCCAGTATACTACTGAGGAAGAGGAGAGAAACAGATGTGAATAGCTACAGTTAGCCATCTGATGTGAAGAACCAGCTCGGTGGAAAACACCTTGATACTTGGAAAGGGCAGGAAGAGAAGGGGGTAACAGAGAATGAGATGTTTGGATGGCATTACTGACTCAATGGCCATGAGTCTGAGCAAACTCAGAGAGATAATGAAGAAATAAGCCTGGCATGCTGCAGTTCATGAGATTACAAAGAGTTGAACACAATTTAGCAACTGCATAACATAATCCAAATTTCTATAACAGTGCCCAGCACACAAGTATTCAATGCATATTGACAAATAAAGGAATCAAGTTTTCAAGAGATAGCCAAGACTTCTCTGTATTGGAACCTAATTGTAAAGCTATTTCTTGAAATAAGTCTCATATCATCTGGAGCTTTCTAATATATTTCATTATGAACATTTTTTTGTCAGTGCTTTCTTTTTAATGGAATGTGACTTGCTGAAGAATAATCTTTCATATTAATTTTTCAACACACCTGGAAGTTGACCATTTGCTTATATCTGAGATAACTGCAGTATTTTCTGCATATAGTTTTCTCATCAGATCCAGGTTGTATAATCATCATTGCATTAAAAAAAAAAACTTACAAATTCAGGCTGCAAAGACATCAGGTATAGGCTTAGTTTTGTTAGAGCCAAAAGGGAAAAAGTTAACAAGTATAAATTGTATTAGTTCTTAACCAATTTGTATATTTATCTTCTTACTGGAACTCTTAATCTGTCTTTGGAAGCTCTTTCCCTGTACTGTCAAAGAAGCTTATTTCTTGTGTGTGTGCTTATAACAACTACATGTCCATCAGAGCACATAAACTCAGATCCTGTCTCAGGCTGTTCCTCATTCTCATAATTAATTTTCATGATTGTGGTTGATGGTATACCATCTGCACACCTAATAGGCTTTTCTCAGGCTCTGTTGTTCTTCATTAAACTCTATTTAAACTGGAGACTTATAGCCAGGAGAAGTGCCCAGATATTATTTGAGAGACTGGCTAATATATTACACTAAAGAAGCCAAAGTCTCTCAAACTAATAATCTCAAGCAATGAGTTTTCAAGTCCTGCCATAAATAGTGGAAGGCAGCCATGTGCCATAAGATATAGCTTCTTTGAAATAAGCAGTATAAAGGAGTGGCGCTGCAAGCTATTTATCCAAGAGAAAGTTTAATAACATAGAGTTATTGTTTCTGAAAATCTGGGTGACTTCTCTTAATTTGGACCAGATATGTAAAGGCCCTCCCTACATACCAACTAGATCCTAAGATGGGGTGGAAAGGAAAGAATTTTTAATATATTGCTGGGCTTAAGAAAGGTAATGGAAACCTCCAATCCTTTCCTACAGCTCCAGTAATAAAAATAAGCAAACAATAAAATTTGAACTATGAATTCTGATGTGGAGTAATGAATATTAAGCAAAAGAGGATTCTCAGAAGGCAATACTCATGCCAGGTCTGCTATTTAAAGACTGTGTGTTGGCCTAGCAGCTGAGGGATAGGTAAAACAAAGACTTAGGCCTTCGATTCTGAACTCTTAAAAGAAGCTAAAGTAGTTAAAAGTTGGAATTCTTTTAGCTTCTGATAAAAGTAAATGTAAATCCTCTCTCAAGAAGAAATCTCCTATTTAGACCTTCAGGATTCTTGCAGAATAAAGTAAAATAAAATGAGATCATAAGCATGAAAGTTCTGTCAAATAAGCAAGATAACAAATCTGAAGGAGAAGCAATCCATGAAAATAATAAGTTTTAAATTTAGAAAGCCCAAGGCTCTCAAATGTTGCACTTATCAGTATAGAATATGTTAGTTATATAGGAAAAGTTTAAAAAATAAAAGGTGAATCATAAGAATGAACTAACAATGGTGAAGTTTTAAATGTTCGGGTTAAAAAGAACAAAATAGAACACTTGGAATTAAAAATCTAATTTTTGAAATTAAAAAATCCTAATGGATGGCAAAATACAAAATAGGCATAACTGATAGCAGAATTCATAAACTTGTACTGTTCAGGTAGAATGGTTAGGATATTGTTGAGCCTCAGACTTTCTTTAGAACACTACCCCTGGTAACATTTCAAAATGTCAGTGATTTAAAAGAATAGAAATAGAGGCTATGACTTTTAAATACTAAAAGATGAAAAGTAAACTTTAAAAAACTTAGTAAAAGAAAAATGCAATCAAGATTTTAAAATGCAAGAAAGAAAAAGGAATATAGAAAAAATGAGACAAATGAGATTATGAAAGTAAATCAAAATATATTAAAAAACACAATAAATATATCTACTTTATAAGATATCCACTTCTTATAAGAGGCAAGTAAAATATAAGGACATAGCATCATTGACACATACATGCTGCTATATTCAAAACAGAAAACCAACAAGGACGTACTGTATAACACAGGGAACTCTGTTCAATATTCTATAATAACCTAAATGGGAAAAGAAATTGAAAAAGAGTAGATACTAGTATATGTATAACTGAATCAATGTACTACACACCTGAAACTAACACAACATTGTTAATCAACTGTTCCAATATAAAATAAAAATTAAAATAAGCATTAAAAAAAAAAGGAAGTAAAGGAATGGATACAGAAACAACAAGGATTTACTGTGTTTCCCAGGAAAGAATATTCAAAATCTTGTGACAACATGTAACAGAAAAGAATGTAATAAATAAATAGACTTCCCAGATGGCCCTAGTGGAAAGAACCTGCCTGCCAATGCAGGAGACATAAGAGTCTTGGGTTACATTTCAGTTATAACTGAATCACTTTGCTGCACACCTGAAACTTATATAATATGAATTAACTATATTTCAATTTTTCAAAAATGCTAAAAAATGTAAAGGAATGGCAAAAACATATATAAAGTCATGGAAATTTTGAGAGAGATGGAGTAAGACTCTAATAAAGACAAACTAATAAAACCAATGTTCAGGCTCTACTACAAAGCCACAGTCATCAAGACAGTATGCTACTGGCACAAAGACAGAAATATAAATCAATGGAACAAAATAGAAAGCCTAGAGATAAACCCACACACCTATGGACACCTTATCTTCTACAAAGGAGGCAAGAATAAACAATGAATTAAAGACAATCTCTTTAACAAGTGGTGCTGGGAAAACTGGTCAACTACTTGTAAAAGAATGAAACTANTAATCGCCAGTCTAGGTTCGATGCAGGATACAGGATGCTTGGGGCTGGCGCACTGGGATGACCCAGAGAGATGGTATGGGGAGGAAGGTGGGAGAGGGATTCAGGATTGGGAACTCATGTACACCTGTGGTGGATTCATGTTGATGTATGGCAAAACCAATACAGTATTATAAAGTAAAATTTAAAAAAAAAGTTCAGTATCTATAGCAATATCAGAAAAATAGATTTAAAGCAGCACTTAGGTTAAGAGGATCACATCATTGGGATAAGAGGTCCAGTTTACCAGGATGACATAATAATTATTAACTTGCATGTACCTACTAAAATGATCTCAAACTATATTAAACAAAAATTGATAAAATTCAGTTGTCCAATGTATTCCTTCCTCAAAAACTAGTAGGTTAAAAAGACTGAGAAGTACTAAAAATATAAAAGACTTGATTTCTAATTAAGTATGACTTAATGAACATTTATTATTTTGTTCACCTAACAATTAAAGGTTGCATATATTTGTCAGTTGTGAACACATTTGTAAAAAAAAAAAAATGACTATGTAATACACCATGAAGAATGTGTTCAGTTCTGTTCATTCGCTCAGTCGTGTCCGGCTCTTTGCAACCCCATGAATCACAGCACGCCAGGCCTCCCTGTCCATCATGTAGTTTCAAAATATGTGGTACCTTATTTTGAATACCTTCAAATGTTTTGACATATCTCCTATTAAGATATGAATTCTATGTCATATTTTATTCATCTGGGAATAGTTATAACTTTTTTGGCCAATGGAGGTCAATGGAAAAAAAGTCTCTATATGACTTTACAGGCTAAGTTATAAAATGACACACCACTTTCTCCTCTTTTGCTCTTAGAGTCCTGAGCCTCAAGATGAGAAAGATGTCCAAATATCTTCAGGCCACCAAGTTGGGGAGATCACCTTAGCCCTCTGGCCAGCTGAGCCTAGTCTGCCAGTCATCCTTGCCAACACCTCAGACCTGTAAATAAAAGTATTCTCTCTAGGTCAGTCCACCCAGTGATGCCCCATGGTATAAAAGATTTACTCATACAACTCTGCCTAAAATTCAGTAAATAACTAATACAGTAGTCTAAAATTATGAAGAGCAAAAATTATATAGACCACATTCTCTGACTCAGTACAATTAAAGTTACAGTCAGTAACAGGAAGATCAACTTAACAATGTCCTTATATTTAGCAATTAAAACTAACTTACAAAAAAAGGAAATAATATCAAGGTAAATATTTTAATAATAATTCCTAAAGTTAACTAAAATTCTGCATATGAAATCCTGCGGGATAAAGCAAAAGTGGTAATTACAGAAAAATGTACAGCTTTAAGTATTTGTATTAGAAAAGAAGAAATGAAAAGGTTGAAAAATCACTTGAGTATAATTTAAGAATAAACAAAGAAACCTTTGAATAAATCCAAAGATATCCTATCCTTAGCTCAAAATCTCACAAACACTTAGGCATTCAGGCTTAATTGTATAACCTATATAATTCTTATTTCACAGTTCAGAGTTAATCATCTTCAACTAATCCTTTCATTGTCATCATAAAGTCTTAAATTAAATATTGTTTTAGGTCACTAAAGAGGGTTAACCAGACCAGTTGGACCAAATTAACCAGTGAACCAAGGTTCAGTACAGGTTAGGTTCTCCCTTATAGAATTCTGTACTCATTTGCCATATTGCTATCTGAAGAGTGTTTACTTAAGTGACACCACATTTGTGTGTGTGTGACATTATATGTTTTATCACTTCCTCCTCAATTTTCTTCTCATTTTACAGTTATTCTCTGATGCTTCAGGTCTTTCCAAGAATCTGAAAGATTAAGAAAAAAAACCTACAATGATATTCTAATACATGACACCAAAAATTACTTTGCAAATCCTTGACAATTTATAAACAAGACAAAAAAAAAAAAAAAAGATAATGGAAGATGCTACTCTCTTAATATATTTTACACATTATTTGCATTTTTGCTATTTGGAGAATGTTTACCTCAGTGACATTACATTTGTGTGTGACATTAAGCGCAGGCAGCTGCCATGAGTGGCCCACTAAGCGCAGGCAGCCTAGAGGAGCCACCCCGCGTCTGAGGCCAGGGGCGGTGGCTGGGAGGAGCCACCCATCCAAGGAGCTGTGGCTGCACTGCATGGGTACAGGAGTGCCTAGAGGAACTATCCCACATTGAAGGTCAGGAAGGGCGGTGTGGAGATACCCCTCATCCAAGGTAAGGAGCAGCAGCTGCACTTTGCTGGAGCAGCCATGAAGAGATACCCCACGCTCAAGTTAACAGAAAGCCAAGTAAGATGGTAGGTGTTGAAAGAGGGCATCAGAGGGCAGACACACTGAAACCACACTCACAGAAAATTAGTAAATCTAATCACACGAGGACCACACCTTTGTCTAACTCAATAAAACTAAGCCATGCCTGTGGGTCAACCCAAGACGGGTGGGTCATGGTGGAGAGGTCTGACAGAATGTGGTCCACTGGAGAAGGAAACGGCAAGCCAATTCAATATTCTTGCCTTGAGAACCCCATGAACAGTATGAAAAGGAAAAATGATAGGATACTGAGAGAGGAACTCCCCAGGTCAGTAGGTGCCCAATATGCTACTGGAGATCAGTGGAGAAATAACTCCAGAAAGAATGAAAGGATGGAGCCAAAGCAAAAACAATACCCAGCTGTGGATGTGACTGGTGACAGAAGCAAGGTCCAATGCTGTGAAGAGGAATATTGCATAGGAACCTGGAATGTCAGGTCCATGAATCAAAGCAAATTGGAAGTGGACAAACAAGAGGTGGCAAGAGTGAATGTCAACATTCTAGGAATCAGCGAACTAAAATGGACTGGAATGGGTGAATTTAACGCAAATGGCCATTATATCTACTACTGTGGGCAGGAATCCCTGAGAAGAAATGGAGTAGCCATCATGGTCAACAAGAGAGTCCGAAATGCAGTACTTGGATGCAATCTCAAAAACGACAGAATGATCTCTATTTGTTTCCAAGGCAAACCATTCAATATCACAGTAATCCAAGTCTATGCCCCAGCCAGTAACGCTGAAGAAGCTGATGTTGAACAATTCTATGAAAACCAACAAGATCTTTTAGAACTAACACCCAAAAAGGATGTCTTTTTCATTGTAGGGGACTGGAATGCAAAAGTAGGAAGTCAAGAAACACCTGGAGTAACAGGCAAATTTGGTCTTGGAATGCGAAATGAAGCAGGTCAAAGACTAATAGAGTTTTGCCAAGAAAATGCACTGGTCATAGCAAATACCCTCTTCCAACAACACAGGAGAAGACTCTACACATGGACATCACCAGATGGGCAACACCAAAATCAGACTGATTATATTCTTTGCAGCCAAATATGGAGAAGCTCTATACAGTCAACAAAAACAAGACCAAGAGCTGACTGTGGCTCAGATCATGAGCTCCTTATTGCCAAATTCAGACTTAAATGGAAGAAAGTAGGAAGACCACTAGACCATTCAGGTATGACCTAAATCAAATCCCTTATGACTATACAGTGGAAGTGAGAAATAGATTTAAGAGCCTAGATCTGATAGACAGAGTGCCTGATGAACTATGGAATGAGGTTCATGACATTGTACAGGAGACAGGGATCAAGATCATCCCCATGGAAAAGAAATGCAAAAGAGCAAAATGGCTGTCTGGGGAGGACTTACAAATAGCTGTGAAAAGAAGAGAAGCAAAAAGCAAAGGAGAAAAGGAAAGTTTGCAGAGTTCCAAAGAATAGCAGGAAGAGCTAAGAAAGCCTTCTTCAGTGATCAATGCAAAGAAATAGAGGAAAACAACAGAATGGGAAAGACTAGAGATCTCTTCAAGAAAATTAGAGATATCAAGGGAACATTTCATGCAAAGATGGGCTCGATAAAGGACAGAA
>SJYA01000637.1:33452-44572 GCA_006410615.1 Neotragus moschatus | reverse complement strand
TCTGTATGCAGGTCAGGAAGCAACAGTTAGAACTGGACATGGAACAACAGACTGGTTCCAAATAGGAAAAGGAGTACGTCAAGGCTGTATATTGTCACCCTGCTTCTTTAACTTATATGCAGAATACATCATGAGAAATGCTGGACTGGAAGAAACACAAGCTGGAATCAAGATTGCTGGGAGAAATATCAATCACCTCAGATATGCAGATGACACCACCCTTATGGCAGAAAGTGAAGAGGAACTAAAGAGCCTCTTGATGAAAGTGAAAGTGGAGAGTGAAAAAGTTGGCTTAAAGCTCAACATTCAGAAAACGAAGATCATGGCATACAGTCCCATCACTTCATGGCAAATAGATCAGGAAACAGTGTCAGACTTTATTTTTCTGGGCTTCAAAATCACTACAGATGGTGACTGCAGCCATGAAATTAAAAGACACTTATTCCTTGGAAGAAAAGTTATGACCAACCTAGACAGCATATTCAAAAGCAGAGACATTACTTTGCTGACTAAGGTCTGTCTAGTCAAGGCTATGGTTTTTCCAGTAGTCATGTATGGATGTGAGAGTTGGACTGTGAGGAAGGCTGAGCGCCAAAGAATTGATGCTTTTGATCTGTGGTGTTAGAGAAGACTCTTGAGAGTCCCTTGGACTTCAAGGAGATCCAACCGGTCCATTCTAAAGAAGATCGGCCCTAGATTTCTTTGGAAGGAATAATGCTAAAGTCGAAGCTCTGGTTCTTTTGCCACCTCATGCAAAGAGTTGACTCATTGGAAAAGACTCTGATGCTGGGAGGGATTGGGGACAGGAGGAAAAGGGGATGACAGAGGATGAGATGGCTGGATGGTATCACTGACTCAATGGGCATGAGTCTGAGTGAACTCCGGGAGTTGGTGATGGACAGGGAGGCCTGGCCTGCAGCAATTCATGGGGTCACAAAGAGTTGGACACGACTGAGCTACTGAACTAACTAACTAACTATGACATTATATTTTATGTTTTAGCGCTTCTGTTTTTTTCTCACTTTACAATTATTGTCTCATTCTTCAGGTCTTTTCAAGAATCTGTAAGGTTTAAAAAAAATACTACAATAATATTCTAATATATGATTCCAAAACATAGTAAATCCTTGCCAATTCATACACAAGATAAAAAAAATAGTGGAAGATGTTATTTTCTTAGTATTTTTACACATTATCTTTAAGAAATATGAATAAATCAACATGCTCTACTATAGCCTCTATTAATCTGCAGTATTTTCTAGAGTAAAGATTAATTTTTTTTTTTAACCACAGCAGTACACCTTCTGTCTATGCTGACAGTGAATCACCTCAAGCAACCAACAGCAAGTTTTGTCCCTTTGCTATTATCTATGAGCAAAGCTATGCCTTCTGAAATTCTTTTTTGTTCTTCCCAGGTGAAGACTTTATTTCCTCTAGTTACATAATAAGGTAGAGATAAGATCTCCATCTGATAGCAATCCTGTTTTAATAAATACTAGTTAATGGAGCAGAAAATGGATCACTAAAGTGGCACGATTATTGTCAAGAGCTTCCTTTGGTAGACGTTATGCTGAGAAATAATTTTCATTATCATTAGTGAGTTAAAAGATCACCTGATATTCAATTTTAAGACTGAACTTCCCATCTCACTGATTAGTCAGAAATACGTTGAGGGATTATTTTATTCTTGTCCCACAAGATTCCTATTTTCCTCTTCTGTTGGATAACCTATGATCGCCACTTTGATCGGCACTTAATTCCTGCTTCTTAAACAACTCAAATAGTGATACTGATGTCAATTAAGCACTTTCTGCATGACAAGTCTTGCTTTCAAAGTTTTACATACATTCTTATTTTATTCATCTTGATATCACTATGAAGTAGATGATATTTTCACTCAGTTTTGAAATGGGGAAATCAAGGCACTGAATGTTTAGTAACTTGTACAATGTTATAGTTAGTAAGTCGGGGGTGCCTGGAATAAAATAAAGAGGTCAATCCTTTATGTACCTTATTACATCAGGATAAAAAGACAAAGAAAAGAAGTTTCAGGATGGTGTTTCATGTCATTATAAATGGTGGTGCAAACATGGAAAGAGATTGTCTAGGAACATGTACACGCTTTTCCTCCCTCCTTGCTCACCACACTCCCTTGCTTTCTCATTTGAGTCTAACGTTGAAAGAGGAGCCAACATCTTCTCCTGAAACAAACTCTAACATTCAGACAATCTAATCAGCAAATAAACTTATGATGAGATCGTACAACCAAAGCCTTCCTTGTCATTTTTCATGAGACGGAGGGATTCTTCTTATCACTCAATCATGAGCTCTGCAATGCTCAGCTAGACACCAGGAGAAAGGAAAAATAAAATAAAATAAAAGACATGATTCTTACCAACAAAGAAGCACAATATAATTGGTTACCCACAGCACGCAGGCAGGGGGAAAAATGACTAGAAATGTTTTCAAAGCATAAATGGTTACAAACGATCGCATTGTAAAGGGAACAAAACCACCCAATAGAAATGTAAGATGAATTTCCTGTCATAATGAAACGGCGACACAAAAGCAAAGTTTCCTGGAAAGTGGAGATTAGAACTAGGCTTTAATGGTGTGGCGTGGGAGGAGAGAGTTACCGGCTGCTCCTCTTCTGACAAATGTCAAGACAGCATTATCTCAGGTGTTCCGTGGGCAATGGGCTCCCTTCACAGCCCTGTGACTAGATACCATTCTCTCTGCCACACTGCCTGAGGACTGCATCCACTACACATTTACCATGGGGCCGAAAACATAGCTTTCTGGAACAACAATTGTCACAAACACATCCCCTTCCTAAAACACATAAAAACTGGAGGATGTCTTCAAAGCAAAGCAGAGAAATACAAGTATCATTCACCGTCTGTCTGGGCTCTCCAAGCTCCCTTCAGGAAAATTATTTCATTTTGGACTTTCTCAGGAAGAGACAAAAATTCTAAGATTTAGAATCTTGAGGGTTACAGTGTTGGGGAGTTCAGCGAGAAAATGAAAGCCTGAGAAAGGGGGAAGGATTTGTAATGAAAAGAGGCAGGAAAAAAAGGGCTTATATCAAAAGTTCAAGGCAGCTTTCTACCGGCCCAAATTTCCAAAGTTTAAGAATTTTATAAACTATTTTCCTCAGCAATTCTTTTATATTTAAAGGGGTCGCAGAAAGCACAGTTTGTTTTCAGCCTCCACTGTTCTGCTCTTCTTTCCCTGGACCTTTTGCAAAGTCAAAAGCTGACAGTCAGAATAAGTGGTTTCAGTAGCTTCTGCTCCAGGCTTTGATTTGGGGAGAAGGAGAACCGGCTACCTGGCCTCCGGCCTTGAGATGGGGTTATATGCAGCAGTTCTGATCTTCTCCTTTGCAGCTGTGGAAAAGGCATATGTTTTCTCCTTCCTTTTCTTGGTTGATTTTTGTCTAGTTGTCCTGACATCTGAAGAGGTAGCTCATGAGAAAATCTCAGTAACTAGCAGGTGAAACCCTACTAACATTTGAACAAATAATTGGTCCCAACTTTTCCAAAATATAGGATACAGATCTATTCTCCTTTTTTCCTTAATCTCTCCTGGTCTAAATAAAGTGTGCTGTTCCTATAAATCACTGAGAAATTAGAGTTTCTCAAGTCTGCCTGCTGGAAATGTAAACCAAATATGATGCTCTCTTTTTTTTTTTCTTTTTTAGCTTCACGGGCAGAGTCAAGAAATGTTTGTTACGCCAACAACTGTCAATGGAATTAAGGCAGGTTTCCTGTATTTGCAATATTTCTGCCATATCTGCTCTCTTGATCATGAAACTAAGAGGGCATAGGCAGTTTTACAGAGAAAAAACATTAGTATCTTCCTATAAACACTGGTTCCTACCCTGAATATTATATTTAAATCTGTAGTACACATCACTCTTTATTCAGGAAATGTCCTTGTTTCATACTTCTTATCTAAGAGGTAAATGTGCAATATTTCTGTAGTTTGGTGGAGCAACTTTAGAGTTTCTCTAAAGTTTGATAAGGCCTGGCATCCTAAAATAGTGGAATGGAACTCAAAATTACAGTAGGACCTATCTCTTTCTCAATGATATATCTCAGATTACAAAATAGTGTAAATACCACTAAATCATCATCTAATTAGGGGGAAAAATGATAGCATTAGAAGACAAAGATGATAATTCTGGGTGAGGAAAAATCTGTACTTGGCAGTCACAAGATCAATTAAAATAGCCATTATCACATGAAAGGAATCATAGATAATGGTTTCTGCTTAGTATAATCTGACTTTATATTCATTGCAAAACAAAAAATTAAAAAGCAGAGACATTACTTTGCTGACAAAGGTCCATATAGTTAAAGCTATGGTTATTCCAGTAGTCATTTATGGATGTGAGAGTTGAACCATAAAGAAGACTGAGCACCAGAGAATTGATGCTTTTGAACTGTGGTGTTGGAGAAGACACTTAAGAATCCCTTGGATTGCAAGGAGATCCAACCAGTCCATCCTAAAGGAAATCAGTCCTGAATACTCACTGGAAGGACAGATACTGAAGCTGAAGCTCCAATACTTTGGCCACCTGATGCAAAGAGCTAATTCACTGGAAAAGACCTTGATGCTGGGAAAGATTGAAGGCAGGAGGAGAAGTGGACAGCAGAGGATGAGTTGGTTGGATGGCATCACCGACTAGACGGACATGAGTTTGAACAAGCCCCAGGAGTTGGTGATGGACAGGGAAGTCTGGTGTGCTGCATTCCACAGAGTTGCAAAGAGCCAGACACAACTGAGCCACTGAACTGAACTGAAAAGTTTTACACGTGGTAATGCATGTTTCAGTGCTACTCTCTCAATTCTTCC
This sequence comes from Neotragus moschatus, assembly GCA_006410615.1. Classification (NCBI taxonomy): domain Eukaryota; kingdom Metazoa; phylum Chordata; class Mammalia; order Artiodactyla; family Bovidae; genus Neotragus; species Neotragus moschatus. Next base: position 39,715 of record SJYA01000637.1, on the reverse strand, counting down.
ACCCTCTCCTTCCCGCTCCTGCGTCTGTAAGTCCGTTCTTTATGTCTGTGTCTCCACTGCTGCCTTGCAGATAGGTTCATCAGTATCATCTTTCTAGATTCTATGTGTGTGTGCATTAACATATGACATTTGTCTTTCTCTTTCTGAACTTACTTCACTCTGTTTAATAGGCTCTAGGTTCATCCACCTCATTGGAACTGAGTAGTGATTTAGATTTCTATTAAGCCTACTAGCAAATATTTGTTGAATGCTTATTTGTGAAGAATTAGAAGTACCATGCTGGAACTCCCCAGGTGGCACTAGTGGTAAGGAACCTGCTCAGTGTAGGAGACATAAGAGACACAGATTCAATCCCTAGGTTGGGAAGATACCCTGAAGGAAGAAATGCCACCCCACTCCAGTAGTTTTTTCTGGAGAATCCCATGGAAAGAGGAGCCTGATTGGCTATAGACCATGGGGTCGCAAAGAGCTGGACATGACTGATTGTCAAAGCACATACATAGAAGTACTATGCTTAACATTTTTTTTGATAATTGATCAAGATTTAACAAGAAAAATACCAGCTAAATATAACATGGCAGATTATACAATATTATTGTTAGTTATTCATTTCCTCTTTCTCCGTAGCAGAATTATATCTTTGCTCCATTAAATTGGACTTGGTTATATGACTTGCTTTGGCCACTGGGATGTGTATATATATGCCATATACCATGTGTAAGTATAACATTGAAATGTAAATCCATGGCTTGACATAGTCTGGTGGTGAATGAAGTGATTGAAATAGTGTACCTAAACAGTAGTCATTATGTTTCCTGCTCAAGACCAACGAGTCAGTCACGACCAACAGCATGATCCCGCACAAGCTGCAATGAGGAGGCACAGTCCTCTCAGGGAGCAGATCAGATTCCAACGGATAGCTTGAGTACTGAAAAAAATCTCTCATTCTCAAGAAATCTACCCCCAAAGAAGAAGATGGAACTTAGCAAATTTGGCATACTCTTCACCAAATAGTTTGATTTTTTTTTCTTATAGTATCTCTCTCTGGGGAAAAAGTATATATTTCTACAGTATAAAATTCAGAAATGTCCAGGTGACCTGATTCAGCCAGTGAAATGTGGACAGAAGTGACATGTGGCACTTGCAGACATGAACTTTAACAGTTTGTGGTTCTCCATGTCTCTTTTACTTACACCACTGAAGTCGAAATGTTCAAAATAGACATTGATCAATCATATCAGGTTTGGGGCAAATAAAATGTGAAGCAAAGTCACAAACAACCTATAAACATGTTTCTTGCATGGAAGAGAAATTTGTGACTTTAAGTACTGAGAAAGGGGTCCCTTTGTCACTGTGACATAGCCAAGCTTATTCTAATAATACCATTAGTCTGGGAAACTAACATTCTTTCCTGATAATCATGAATTCAGTGAACTTCATAGTATCCAAGCGCTCCTCTCTATAATTGTTTCTCTCAGTTAACTTTTTGAAAGGTAATGTACAACAGATAGTTCAGTCTTAAATCATGACAAGGACCTACAAGTACATCTACTCCCAATGTTGATTTTAATGCTTATTTTAGTTTTAACAATTAATTGATGTAAATAAGGAACCTAACAAAGATGTTAGTCTAAAGAGAGGAGATAAGCCAACTAAATGCCCATATCCATCATTTTCTAAAAATAAAAGTGTTCATAGGTAGTGTCTGACCAAGACAGGGGTGATAAATGATAGGCAGTTAGGTAAGTAGGTAGATAGATATACAGAATTCTATTCCTAAGTCAAGTTTAATTATAATGTGGAGAGATTTAACTAGCTATAACAGAGTATACTTCTCAACCACCAATTTTATTTTCAGTAAAACACCCCTAAAAATTAATATAAAATTATTCTAAAACATACTTCCAGACAGCTGTATATGAAGTGATTATAAATCAGTCAAAATAAATCATTGGACTTCTGTTAATGACTTTTGTTTTAAAGCAATTGATCTAAATGCTTTCTCTCTTCCAGGATGAGACAGCAGAGTTACTCCTTTATTAAAGCCACTCCAAAGTCATGATACTAAAATCATGCTACCTTTATGATGAGTGAATGCCTAGATCACTCTTTACTTTTGAAGATGGAAATACTTCCAAATCATCTGAACATGGAATTAAATTACAAGGAAAAGATTTAAAAGACAGGAAGGGGTAAATTAAAACACATCTTTTCAATCACTTTGGAAACGATTGTCTATGAACTGTAAAGACAGCATTCTTATTTTCTTCTGGCTTAGATGCAGTCTAAAGTGGAGAGTGAAAAAGTTGGCTTAAAGCTCAACATTCAGAAAATGAAAATCATGGCATCCGGTCCCATCACTTCATGGGAAATAGATGGGGAAGCAGTAGAAACAGTGTCAGACTTTATTTTTCTGGGCTCCAAAATCACTGCAGATGGTGATTGCAGCCATGAAACTAAAAGACGCTTACTCCTTGGAAGAAAAGTTATGACCAACCTAGATAGCATACTGAAAAGCAGAGACATTACTTTGCCAACTAAGGTCCATCTAGTCAAGGCTATGGTTTTTCCTGTGGTCACGTATGGATGTGAGAGTTGGACTGTGAAGAAGGCTGAGCCCTGAAGAATTGATGCTTTTGAACTGTGGTGTTGGAGAAGACTCTTGAGAGTCCCTTGGACTGCAAGGACATCCAACCAGTCCATTCTGGAGATCAGCCCTGGGATTTCTTTGGAAGGAATGATGCTAAAGCTGAAGCTCCAGTATTTTGGCCACCTCATGCAAAGAGTTAAGTCATTGGAAAAGACTCTGATGCTGGGAGGGATTGGGGGCAGGAGAAGGGGACGATAGAGGATGAGATGGCTGGATGGCATCATTGACTCGATGGGTGTGAGTCTGAGTGAACTCCGGGAGTTGGTGATGGACAGGGAGGCCTGGTGTGCTGTGATTCATGGGGTCGCAAAGAGTCTGACACGACTTAGTGACTGAACTGAACTGAACTGAAGATCTATATGGTCAAATATTAACAAATTTCTACCCAGAGAGTCAAAGGCCAAAGAAAGAGCATTAAAATCTGTGATTTTATATTATTAACACTATACTCCTGTATTATTCTTGGAATTTCATACAAAGAATGTGGGTTTACTAGGAATCTCCAGTAGAAGGGATAGGCCTCCCTGAGCTCACTAGCTCTGCACATCAAACATTGAGCTAATAATTTGTCAAGCTTGTATGTGATGTGTTTTAGATTGATCAACTTGTATTTCAGTGTGTTTATAATTTAGAGAAAACAAAGGCCCGGTGAGGCAGTATCCTACCCATTGAAGTGGTAAAAGTAAACAAATCAACAAGATTAGAACTCTGCACTTCACAGGTGCCTTTAAATACTCATGATGCAACAATTCTTCCCTGGTTGGCCTTTAGCTATTGATGACTGCACTTCACCACCATGCTGCTTATTTCTAAACATATTAATTTCAGCTTGACATTTGCTTTGTGAACATTTGATTCTCAGAGTTAAGAAAACAGNTTAGTGACTGAACTGAACTGAACTGAAGATCTATATGGTCAAATATTAACAAATTTCTACCCAGAGAGTCAAAGGCCAAAGAAAGAGCATTAAAATCTGTGATTTTATATTATTAACACTATACTCCTGTATTATTCTTGGAATTTCATACAAAGAATGTGGGTTTACTAGGAATCTCCAGTAGAAGGGATAGGCCTCCCTGAGCTCACTAGCTCTGCACATCAAACATTGAGCTAATAATTTGTCAAGCTTGTATGTGATGTGTTTTAGATTGATCAACTTGTATTTCAGTGTGTTTATAATTTAGAGAAAACAAAGGCCCGGTGAGGCAGTATCCTACCCATTGAAGTGGTAAAAGTAAACAAATCAACAAGATTAGAACTCTGCACTTCACAGGTGCCTTTAAATACTCATGATGCAACAATTCTTCCCTGGTTGGCCTTTAGCTATTGATGACTGCACTTCACCACCATGCTGCTTATTTCTAAACATATTAATTTCAGCTTGACATTTGCTTTGTGAACATTTGATTCTCAGAGTTAAGAAAACAGCTCACCTAGAAGAACAGATATGCAAAATTAAAGGTTATTTATATAATCACTAACAGTGATGTTTAAGACTCTTGGAACTGCTGTGAAATTTTAGGGTTATAATATCATGCCACACACTGAAAAATTAATTCAAATTAGTTTGGAAATGAGCACTTGTATATCTGCTGAAAATTTCATTAACAATAGAAATATGTGCTTATAATCAAAGAAATGGTAGAACACTAAGAAGATGTCTACAGAGATTAAAATTGGATTCTTTTTTAATATCTCCATTTAAGACCTAAAATTAATAACAAGCTAATTATTCAAATGTACAAATATTAAGAAAGAATAATAATAAACTCAATAGAAAAGAATTTTAGGTATTTAAAATGTGTCAAAATTCAATTAATTTTAAATGGCAAAGGTCTGGAAAATATAGATATTAGGAAAAAAGGTAAAAGCTCTGGAAAGCAATTATGTAATAAATAAATCCACAATATTATGTGAAAATCTCAATACTATCTGGAAAGAAGCTGTTACAGTTGAGAGGGTTGAGGCTTTCTACATTGCACTGTGTATGGAAATGAAGATGATTAATGATATTAAATAGATGGGAATAATATAAGGCACTATTAAACCGTACTTTGTTCTTTTGATACTATGGTATCAAAACTAGTTCACATGATTTTCAGAGTCTGATAAAAAGAGGACCAATCATTCAAAACTCTAGGGCAAGCCAATAATTCATAATGAGTCTCCTGGTCCTTATAGTACACTCAAGCTGCAATTAATCTATCCCCCCACACCCCAGTTCAAATCACCCACTTTGTGCTAACTCTCAGGGCTTCGGTGGAAAGCAGGGCTATAAACTGTCTCTTCATCTTCTAACTGAAAAGTGTGGCTATCTTAAAGCCAAGGTCACTATAATCTAACATATTCCCTCAAAGTGGTACATAGTTTATCAGCTTTCTTACTATCCAGGGTCACAGTCTGGCAGGGAAGAGATAAAAGAAATCACTGGAGATGCTGCTCTGAATATATCGACAGAGAAACACCAGGGCCTTGACCACCATAGTTCTGGAATTTGTTCTTGGCAGAGTATGCTAAGCTGTTGACCAGCAGCTGTTAATCACAGTGAGTTTACAAAGACTCCAGCATGAAGTAAAATAGCCATAAAGTGTCTCTTGGAGAGTTTTGAAGAAAGACCACTGGAGCAGTATCTTTTAAATTTAGGAATGAAGATAAGTTTCAAAATGTGTATACAAATGTTTTTTTCTTTGAGGCTAAATAGAAGCAAGTAAGAAACAACACATCCCATCAACTGGTCCAATGACTTTCTGATCTTTAAACTCAGGAAACAGAGAGAGAAGAGCAACTGCAATCACTGCCTGAAAGACAGCCTGAAAGATGGTCAGTCTATGTTCCAACCATTAATATAGGCAGGAGTCAAGGGTGATAAGGGCAAAAGAGCAAAATTGCAATTTTGCCTGAATAAACCCTTTTCCAGCTCTTCCAGATAACAGAGACAGACAGTCTAAAAAGGTTAATGCTAATGACATTCACCACTGAAAAATGAGCTTAGGTGCCCCCCTCTGCCCATTCTCTTTCCTCTTGGATAATCATAATAGATAGTTGTTCCCTATGATTAAACAATTGGGAAATTACTAAAACCATCTGAAATAAACAGACATTTATAACATTGAAATATTAGAAAAGAAATAAACTGACATTTCAAAGGCATTTTACCAAAGGGAATCTTGCAGTTTTCAAATTGAAAGGAGTTGTTTTGGCACAACAAACTAGAACTACCTAAACAATCTAATCTAAGACACATGTTATCTCCCTCCAAAAATCTTCCATGGATGAGATATCAATTCTGTGGCTTTCATGAGCATATTTTGAAATTAATATTTTAATATGTAATATTTAAATGTGTTAAGCCAAGTCAGTCATTGATTAGTTATTCCTCAAGAAAATATCAGAAGAAATAAGGTTGTGAACAGCCTTATTCTAAAGATCTATAAGGAAGTCAAGATTATTCTCTTATCACTCAGAAAGTTATCGTGAGTTTTATTCTTAGAACTTCATGTATAACTTCAATAATTCGTTTCTGCAAATATTTTTATTTAATCATGTCTCTTCTTTTATTATAAACACCCTAAGTTAAAGATTTTGTCTTCATATTTTCAATGTCTATGCCAGT
>SJYA01000637.1:0-33284 GCA_006410615.1 Neotragus moschatus | reverse complement strand
TCTGACATGCTGTAGATGTTAAAGAAATGCCTTCTGAATGAACAAGCTGGAAATTTGTTGTCTCTGAAACACAACCTTGGATCATCTCAAGGTTGCCACTTCTATATTAACATTCTTCTCTTCTTTTATTTCCAATTTCTTCCTCCTTACTAGATTAAATTCTTGTCTCAAACCATTCCAAATCCTCCCTCTCCCACATACCTCCCCAGGTATTTTTCCTTCTTGTTTCCCCCAAATTTCTACTCCCTGTTGGTACTTTTTCACCTCCCATTTATTCTTCCATCCACTCCAATCTGAATCCCTACCTTACTATTGCGAAGACATTCTTAACCTGATCTTTAATGGCTCCCATGTTGAATATCCAATGAATGTTTCTCTTTTGCATTTAATCAAATTTCTCATATGATTTCTACACAGCTAAATGTTTGCTCCATTATTCACATTTCTTTTTCATAATTCAGTCCTTAGCCCTCTCTATAATATTCTTTGTCTCAATAATCTAATTCATTTCTAAGTCTTAAAATGTTATCTACATACTATCTTTTCAATTTTTATCTCCTTTTTATTATTATCCACACACATGATTTGTAAACATTTATCATATATATGTATATATATTTCTGAATTCCTTACTCATATAGCCAGTGGGTTCCATGACTTCTCTACATGGATGACTTAACATATTCAAAGGAACCTAGTGATTCCCTTAACTTTATTTCTTAACTAGTCTTTTCTTAGTAAAAGATATCAACAAACTTCTCAAACCAAAAACTATAGGATTTACTCTTTGCTCTTCCCTTCTCAATAAATCCACATAACATCTATAAATAAACTGTCTCTTCTCCTTCCAAAGTAAACCCAAATCTAGCCACTTTTCATCCTCATTTGTATCCCTTTAGTTCAAATCACCACTCTTACTGGAATCCTTTTCTATAGTGGCCTCTAAACTGTGATAGTTTTCCTACTTAAACTGTTGTTCCTCATTCATGTGCTCAGTTTATTTTCCACTTAGCAGCCATTATCATTTTAAGTGAAAATTAAATTACATTGTTTCCCCACTTAAAACCCTCTTTCCCAAAGCATTCTGAAAAGAATTCAAACTCCTTACCAAGATTTATAAGATCCAAACATGTTCCAGCCCTCGAATGCCTCTCCAATTTCATTTTCTACTCTTCAACCACTTTTGCTTCCTTTCGTTCCTTGAAAACTCTGAACTTTTCCCAAATAAAGAGCTTATGCACTTGTTCCCTTTGCACAAAAATCATTCTTCCCTTGGTTCTTTGCATGGCTACTTCTATCTCACCCTTCAAGACACTTCAGTCTCCTTAGAGAGGCTACCCATGAGCACCCTACCAAAAGTAGCTCTCCCCAGCCCCTCAGCTCAGTTATACTGTTTCATATCAAGATATTTATTATAATCTGAAATGTTGTTAACTGTCTGTTTGCTCTAACTAAATGGTCTTGCTCAATTGCTTTATTTCTGAAACCCAGAATAGTGTCTGGCAAGTTATTTATAAATAAAAACACATTTATTTTATCCATGTGTTAATGGATGAATGAATGGATTATGAGAAATGGAGTAATTTAAGAGTCATATGCTCTTGAACATCTTACAATTACATAAAATCCTAACCACTACTATAGACTCCCATTTTTGGTAAGAATCAATCAGCAAAACATGAAACATATAAATTAGCTCATCAAATCATTTTACTGGGAGATTTTTTTTTATTATAGAGGAGGGGCTATTATCTTAGAACCCCTGCCTCATCTCTGTACCTTTAAGTCAGATCTAATATTTCCATTGGATTTAAAAAAAAAAAAATGAGCTACAGAAACACAAAGGTTTCATTCTATGGCCAACTCAACTCTTTCCCTTTGTCCTTGGCTCTTACCCTGTCTATCCACTCCAAACCCCTAAATGCTTTTGCCATTTCAGAATCAATGATCTGTGGGATCTGTGGGCTTACAGTTAAGATTATCCCTGAACATTCTTGAATTCCCTTCTCTAGGGCATCTTCTCAACCCAGGGATCAAATCCGGGTCTCCATCACTGCAGGCAGATTCTTTACCATCTGAGCCACAAGGGAAGCCCCACAAACATTCTTGAATTCTTCTTGTTCCATTGGCTTTTTCCCTTTCATACCACCTGGAGTAGGATGCATCAAGTTATGATGACTGGTAACCCTACCTTGAGCAGGAAATCCCATGGTAAGTATTAGTTCAGTTTCTTCTCTCTCCTACCAAAGGGAATGGTTTGCAGATTTGGCAAATAGATATGCAAGACTCCGAGCTAAATTTAAATTTCTGATAAACAACAGTTTTTAAAAAAAATAGATCCCACATTTTCATGGGACATATTTGAGAAATACTGGTGAAAAAAAAATCACCTACTTAAGTAGATGACCTGGATTTTATCTGGCCACCTTACCAAGGAAAAAGAAGAGTTTTCTCAGATATTAGTCCAAATGAGGAGAGAAGTTCTCTGTGAGTCAGAGTTCCCAGATATGAAAGATGAAACAATTAAGTGAGCTCATGCATAAATTTATCAAGTATTATTGAGCATATATTTTATACTCAGCACTGCTGGAATTACTGGACATTCAGTGGCCAAAAAAAAACAGACATGGGCCTATCCAAGCTAATCATCCAGCATGGGAAAGAGAAAATAAATATTTCAATAAACAAGTAAGTTCAGTACTATCCTCCTTTCTCAAGGTTTTCCTCAGATTTTCTCTTTCGCTTTCAGCAGCTAGCAGTTTTAGTTATTGGCAAGTTAAACATAGTTCTATTTAAGTTTTCTTGTAATTAAGTGATGGCTTCCTTTCAGAAAGAAACAAGCCAACATTATTACCATTCTACCAGTAATGTTACAGAAAAATTAAATAGTATTGATGTTATCATATGCCTTGCAAAATTTTTTTGAGATCTTGATTTTGGATTTTAAGGCAGAGTAAAACTCACTTTTTATCTAAAGAGCAGTGAGTTTATTATGAATGGACCATCTTAAGATAAGAGGATCCTTTATGATACTTATCATCCATATTTGCCTTATTTTTTCTTATTAACATGCTCTGCAGTTATCTATTACTTTGGATCAAAAAGTTTTAGCTCTAAGCATGAATTAGTTAGTGGTAACGTTGAGTTAAATATTTATACATATCATGGCAGAAAAAGTCAAGGAAATGTATTCTAAAGTCCTTTATTAACCTGATATGCTGAAGGTTAAAGAAGTTTTTATGGAAGAAATGTTTCATTTAAAAAAAATAATATTGAAGCAGAACAAAAATACATCAAAGGTAATAAGTTGAGGGACTGTCCTCTCTGATATATAGACCTGAATGAAAAATCACTTATCAAAAATTGTCTCCCACCTCTGACTTCCAGAAGCAAGCACTAGAATATGAAATACCCTTGTTCTGGCAGCAAGGGCTAATGCAGTGAAAACCAGTATGGTTGGCAGGGCTCCTACTGAAGCCTACTTCTGCACTGCAGTGTCCTCAGTGATTTCCGTTTTCTCCAGCCCCTCATATCTGTTTGATCTATTCTCACACGCCCTGGTACCCTAAAGGTCAACCCATGATGGTCAAGTGAAATAGAACTTCTTTTAACCTCATCAAATCTTTCTGCATCAGCACTCTCCAGCCTAAGGTATCCTGTTCTTAGTATGAAGAGGAGAAAAAGAAATGACAGCATCATTTACCATCCAAATCACTAAGACCACATTTACGCACTTCAGTTTCAAAAGTCTGAATTTCATGGTCTCAATTCAATCAGCCCCATGTAGGCTATGTTAAAAATCCTACTGAAAAACTGTACGTTTTCATCAGCACTTAGACTAAGCCTGGGGCCATTCCAAGATACTGGTGAAAAGTTTAAATTATGGATTGTTATTAAAATGGAGTTTCACTACTTTTCTTCATGTTCAATATCTGAAATTAGGTCAACTCAGTCCTACCTTGTAGATATCTTACTACAAAAAAATGTAATTAATATTAATTATATTAATTTGCTCAACAAAATGTATTCAGTGGCTACTATATTTTGGGTATTGTGAGGGGCACTTAAGAATACTACTATAAAAGTGTGGTTAAGTATCTAACGTTATATGTAAATAATGTTTTCAGAATATTCGATATCCCTAAAAAATAGTATACATTGTTTAAAACACTTGAGATTCAAACAGTAATTATTAGGGTAATTTTTATTCTTTTATCTCTAGATGACTAGATAAGTAGAGTCAAGTTATTTACATTCTGATGAAAGACAAACGCATACACAGTTTACAAATGCAGTAAACTTGGGCAGCAGGAGTACGGAGCACCATAAATCACTGAGCATAGAACTAGTCATAGCACCTAGAATTACTGTGGTCTGAATGCTTGTGTCCTCTCAAAATTCATATGTTAAAACATAAAGCTCCATATGATAGTATTTAGAGATGGGAGGCTTTGGATGATTAGATTATACCATGGAACCCTCAAGAATGGAATTAATGCCTTTACAAAAGAGGATCTAGAGGGATCCCTGGGCTCTGTATGTCATATGAGGATAAAATGAAGTCTGAGACCTGAGGAGGACCCTTGCACATCCAGACTGGCACACTTATCTCAGACTTCCAGCATCCAGAACAGTGAAACATAAATTCCTGTTGTTTATAAGCCATCTAGCTTGTGCTACTTGTGTTAGGGCAGCCCATACGGGCCAAGTCAAAGTTTCACATAGACTGCAGCCATATCCTCCACTGTCCTGCACTACCCTCCACTGCACTACACAGCATTTTGCACAAAATTTTAAATAGTTATTTAGAGTTTAGTATTGAGAATTCATATGTGAACCAGACGATAAAGTTCCTGTCTCATGTAGCATCTACTCTACGACATCCTCATTAGCATACAACAGAAACTGTACAATTATTTTAATAAATATTGGAGTACAAGCCACTCAAATGATATAAATGCCTTCTTCTCAGGCCTGGTGCCATGCCTCCACATCTTTGGGTTCTTAGCATATGCTTCTTGAATAAGTAAATTAAATACCACCATAAAAACCACCTTGTTAGAAAACTATTATCAAATATCACTTCAAAACAGAAAACTTAACTCCAAAATGAAGCCTTTAAAGAGACTGAGAGACTTGCCCAAGGTTACACACTTAGTATAGAAGTTAGCTTGACGTTTTGTTGAAAAAACAGAATAAAATAATGGATTGAAGGAGCTCTGTAAACTCCAGAACTAATGTGTTGACCTAAAAGGCACTCACAGGAAATAGCAGCAGCAGCTTTCAGTACTCACAGTTATCACTCATTTTTCAAACAAACCTTGCAAGATATTACCCTGGATTTCTACCATGCTTGCTTATTCTACCACTTTCAACATCAGATGCAAATTATCTCCCAAATAATAACTATTATTTGTGCTAATAATAATCTTCTAAATAATAATGATTATTTGTGCTAATAACTGTTAGTCATAACTAATCACTCATTCATATCTGACTCCGTGTACTGTATGTAGCCCATCAGTTTCTTCTGTCCATGGGAATTCTACACAAATCTTAAAGTTTGGCCGAATGGTTGGATTTCTATAGTAACTAAATTCTTTCTACAAAAGTTTACAAACTCATAAGGAAATTTGAAGGTGTGCTATACATTCAATTTATAACAATCACCAAGATCAAGATGCATTAATGCTTCCTTCAGTTTCACTAATATTTAGACAAGCTCCTCCTTGACTCCAGGTTCCAGATCTTCCTTTTCTAGAACATTTCCTTCAGAAAGCTTGTAATTTGTAAATTCTTTCTCTGCCCCTCTGAGATGCAGATCTTTTTAGAACCCTCTTGACAGCTTTACAATCCAAACATGTCTTTCTTAGGGGTCCGGGAATCATCTCTTCTAAAAGTAACCATCAAAGGAGATAGCCTCCCTCTTTCCCTGTTTCTGCGAAAAGGTAGAAGGCAATGGCACCCCACTCCAGTACTCTTACCTGGAAAATCTCATGGATGGAGGACCCTGGAAGGCTGCAGTCCATGGGATCGCTGAGGGTCAGACGCGACTGAGCTACTTCACTTTCACTTTTCACTTTCATGCATTGGAGAAGGAAATGGCAACCCACTCCAGTGTTCTTGCCTGGAGAATCCCAGGGACAGGGGAGCCTGGTGGGCTGCCGTCTATGGGGTCACACAGAGTCGGACACGACTGAAGCGACTTAGCAGCAGCCGCAGCAGAAGCCTAACTTTAGATGGCACATTGCTCCAAGTTACAAAATTGCCTCTTATTATGAAGATAGGAGAAGTTAACTTTTCCTTTGGAAAAACGTTAAAGCCAATTAGAAGACACAGATAGTCTATGACTTATCCCTAATGTCCTCCAGTACTTTTCCACTAACTCACTCCAGTCCATAAAATCTACTCCTTATGTTGCGTGCAGCTGCTGCTGCTGCTAAGTCGCATCAGTCGTGTCCGACTCTGTGTGACCCCTTAGACGGCAGCCCACCAGGCTCCCCCATCTCTGGGATTCTCCAGGCAAGAACACTGGAGTGGGTTGCCATTTCCTTCTCCAATGCATGTAAGTGAAAAGTGAAAGTGAAGTTCACTCAGTCGCGTCCAACTCTTCGCCACCCCATGGACTGCAGCCTATCAGGCTCCTCCGTCCATGGGAGTTTCCAGGCAAGAGTACCGGAGTGGGTCACCAGTGCCTTCTCCATGTTGCGTGCAGTTCAGACTTGTTCTAGCATCACTCCTCTACTGCAGTAGCAGTGAATAAAGTCTTCCTTGCCTTATTACCTTTTTCGGTGCAATGTTTGCTTTGATACTATATTTTTAGAAAAGATTTTCATGGTATATGGGCATGTCACGTACATGAACAAAATACAAAACAGAGAACACTTCATCTACCATAAATATACCAAGTCTGGGACAAAATATAAATTCAAGTAGTAAAGTCTAGTTTACAAATTATTGGTTGAGATGTTTCTGACATTTAATAAGTGAATTTATTTTTGCCATTCAAAGGGTCATTTTCACAGACAAGAAACAGTCATGAAAGCTATGTATGTGAAAGTCATTGATCTCAACGTTATTTGCTGAAATTCAAGTTACTTAAAAATTAAAGTAAAGTACATTTGAGTTATAAACAGATATCTATAATTAACCAGTTCTACAAAAGGAACCTATACTTGGGAGTTCAAAGCCAAGAATGATCAATAATAGGTACTCACTGTACTTCCAATGCAATGTCACACCCTTTTCCTTTTCTACTCTGGCAATTAAAAGAGTAATAGAAAGAAATCAAGTTACTTGTCATAAGAAAACATAAATGAGAAAAAAAAAATCAAAAAGATGGAATACAACAGGCAACAGAGCATGCAGAAGATAAAGTAGGAGGAAAATCAATATGAATGTCTAAAACAAAAATGCAAATTAACATCACCAAACTTGAAAAAGTCTCCTTAAATTAGACAATTTGAATGTGGAGATGAACTCAAACATAAAGATATTCATAGTAAGTTTGCCCTGTTCTCATTGCTTAGAATAGCAAGAATCAATTTTAAATGATAGTTCATCACTATGAAACTTCTGAAGAAGACAGACCAACAAATTAAATTAGAATCTAATTTCTCATAAACTGGAATGATAACACATGACTGACATATCTATGTCCTAGAGAAAAAAAATAAAGAACTAGGAATGTAAGTATAGGAGACAGGAAGTTATGGAACAGTTTCCAAATAGCTCTGTAATGAATTGAGAGAAATAATATTTTCTAAAGAATACAATCTTAATATTTACCCCAAACCAACCAATAGTTTTGAAAGATGAAAGTAGCCCACATTGACTATGGATGTGAAAATTCAGACACACGTGGAAATAACTTGACAAAAAGAGTCATTTCACAGGAATCAACTTCATATTTGTAAACATTACTTGGCCTTAAAAAAATTCCCAAGTGACTGTAGTAGCCATAAATCATAATCATCTTTATTAAAATGCTATTATTAGTTCAGTTACTTTACAATAGAAGCTTTGACTGTCAAGAAATAGAAATAAGATCCATGAAATAGGAAACATTTAATCTATTAACTTTCTATGTGATTTATACAGCATGGCATAGTTCAGAAAAATATAATGAAATTCAATTATACAGCTAATTTGGTTCAATGTTTATCAAATTAATTTTATGAAACCAAAAGTAGCAGTAGTCTAAAATAATTTTTAAATCACAGAACTATTTATTTAACAGGTATTAGATTGGATCTTAAATCTCCCTATATAAATTTCATTTACTGTGTCAAATTATTTTAAAGAATTTACAACCCAGAAATTGCAACATGTATTTCTAATGAATTCTAAATACCAATGAAGTGCTCTCAAAGACTTACTAACTCAATAAACACACAAAAAAATAATATTACAGACCTTGTCATTAAGATATTCATCTATATACTCTCCACCACAACATAATTTAAATTTAATGCAAGTGCTGAACGAGAAACAAAAAGCAACTTCTTTGTTCACTTTTTCCTTTCCTAGAGTAACATAGACTATTAGCCTTAACATTTCATATCTCATTTGTGTTTTCTCTTTTTACAGCAGCATGTAGTGCACACCCAGAAATCACTATACTGACATTTGTGCATTCATGCTTACCTACTCAGTTGCGTTCAATTCTTTTGTAACCCTGTGGACTGTAGCCTGCCAGCCTCCTCTGTCCATGTGATTTTTCCAGGCAAGAATAATGGAGTACGTTGCCATTTCCTTCTCCAGGGGACTTCCCCAACCCAGGGATGGAACCTGGGTCTCTCGTGTCTCCTGCACTGACAAGTGGATTCTTCATACCACTGATCCACCTGAGAAGCCCATACTGATATCTGTTGCTCTATTCATTCAACCACTATCATTTTTTACTCAAAGTCCAATAAAAAATTCACACTGAAACATGAAGATTCCATATTAGAAATTATATTTCCTAACCAAGAGGAAACAAAGAAAATTGCACATCTTTTCCTTTAGGAATATTTTTCCCAGAATAAAGTTTAACTTTTGAGGAAGCAGAAAACAAAGCCCATGATTTTTTACTTATATTTACACTGCTATCTAGCTCTGGTTAAAATCAAATACTGTGATTCAACTGAAATTAACACATCATATGAGTAATCAGTACTTTTATTCTCTCATTAAAGTTATTGTGATTTTTATAAAGTGATAGATTATTTTATAAAGTGATCTCACTATTTATGATTTTTATAAAGTGTTGATCTACATAATGCCATAGTTTATTTTTACCACTTTATAATTTTCTTCTAAGTTTGTCTGCATTTGTTGTTTATGAGATGGAAAAAAGCATTCTTAAAAAGCTGCTAACAAAGTTTACACTGAGAATTTGGAGACTATATGTTTGCTCAGAACATAAACATATATAACTAAAACTTGAGTGTGATGCTAAACATTTCTCAGAAGTATCAAAACCAATATGTTAGAATATTGTTAGAATATTGTATGCTCCACAGAAAGAAAGGTGGGAGAAAAGGAAAACACAGAGAGATGAGAATGTGAGAGAAGAAAGTCAGAGGGTAGTGAAAAATCACTGGAGCCTGATAGAGACTCTCCACAGACCTCACAAACATTTAATGAGTTTTTTAAACTCAAGAGATATTTAATGTGCATGAATATTTTCAGAAAATGGTGAGTGATCACATTTTCACGTACAGATTAACATCAGGCAACATGGCAAAAGCAAGTGCAGATTCAGGAATAAAAGACTCTTGAGAAAATAAGACCCTGGGAACTTCAGACAAAGCTTGAAGATGTTCAAGATTGTGCCATTAGCCTTCAAGATAATCCCCTCTGGATGTCAAGAGTCTAGGAAGTTCAAGCTGGCAGCCAAGTAAGGGACAATGCTTGAATGGAGGGAGATTTTTAAAGGGGTGTCAAGTTGACTTTTTTGCAATTTCCTGTTTATTCTTAGATTCTTACATAATTTCTTATTAGCTATTCCAGACATGACTGAAGTGACTTAGCAGCAGCAGCAGCATGCCTCTTTTAATTGTATTATTTTTCTATGTTTTTGTTAGATTTAGAATTTTCCTTCCTTCTGGGATTTGTGAAAGTTATACTGTTGGAGTCGCCATTCTTTTTTGAGCTGAATTTCCTTGAAGAATCTCTCATCTTGGTAACTGTGTATTGGTAACAAAGTGTATTGATATGGTATATCAGTACCATGGGTATAGTATATCAATACCACAGATTGGTGGATTAAAAACCAGAAACTTATTTTCTCACAGTTCTGAATACCAGACATCCCAGATCAAGATGTTAGGAGGATTGATTTCTTGTGTTTCACTCCTTGGCTTACAAAATGCAGCCTTCCCCCTGTACCCTCACATGGCCATCCCTGATTCTCTATTGTAAAGACATCAATCATATTGGATTAGGGCCCACACTAATGACTCCATTATAACTTAATTATCTCTTTTAAAGACTCTGTTTACAAATACAGTCACATTCTGAAATATACAGATTAAGGCATCAACACATGAATTTTGGGGAAACACAATTCAGTCCATAATAGTACCATTGTCATATTTTCTCTGAAATTATGTGATCTAACTTGTCAAAACCTTCTGTGTCACATCTGAATGAACCTTCTGTCTATAATGAGTTGTATTCCTTTACCATCATAGATTGAAACTATTGTTTCTCATCAAAAATTGCACATTTATAAACAGACACACCTACATATGTAAGTCAGAAATCCCAGTACAGGCAGGTTTGTGTTCTGATCGTTCTAGATTGGAATCTTCATCCTCTGTATACTGGACTGTGTTTGTGGACACATGGATGTGTGTATCTTTAGGTGCTAATGTGTTAGTCTTATTTATTCACAGTATCCTGATTAGGGTTACGAGGGATTGATTCTTAGCACTACCATAGAAGTCACATATTTTAATGCAGTGAATTGCACATTGAATTGTCTGTTGGGCAACTATCTAATGACCAATGTGTATGTCTATTTGGAGCAGGTAACTTGAGTCAGAAACCTCAGATGGTATGCTCAGACGCAAGTCCACTGAGTCAGTGATGCCATCCAACCATCTCATCCTCTGTCATCTCCTTCTCCTCCTCCTTCAATCTTTCCCTGCATCAGGGTCTTTTCCAGTGAGTCTGTTCACATCAGGTGGCCAAAGTATTGGAGTTTCAACTTCAGCATCAGTCCTTCCAATGAATTTTCAGGACTGATTTCCTTTAGGGTTGACTGGTTGGATCTCCTTGCAGTCCAAGGGACTCGCAAGGGTCTTCTCCAACACCACAGTTCAAAAGCATCAATTCTTTGATGGTCAGCTTTACTTATGGTCCCATATCCACACATGACTACTGGGAAAACCATAGCTTTGACTAGACAGACTTTTGTCAGCAAAGTAATGTTGCTGCTTTATAATATGCTGTCTAGTTTTATCATAGCTTTTATTCCAAGGAGCAAGCATCTTTTAATTTCATGGCTACAGTCACCATCTGCAATGATTTTGGAGCCCAATAAAATGAATCAGTTATATACATATATCAGTTATATATATCTCCACCCTTTTTAAGATTTTCTTCCAGTCTACAAAGCACTGAGTAGAATTCTCTGTTCTATATATAGGTTCTAATTAGTTATTTATTTTATATATAGTAGTGTATATATGTCAAAACTTCAAATTTATTCCATTCTCCCTTGTGCCCTTGGTAATTGTAAGCTTGTTATATACATCTGAAACTCTATTTCTGCTTTGCAAATATATTCATCTGAACCATTTTTATGGATTCCACATATAAGTGATATTATTCAATATTTGTCTTTCTGTTTCTAACTTAACTTCACTCTGTATGACACTTTCTAGACCCATCCATGTTAATGCAAATGACATTAGTTTGTTCCTTTTTATGGCTGAGTAATGCTCAACTGTATATATGTGCCCTATCTTCTTTATCCATTCCTCTGTTAATGGACATTTGGGTCACTTGCACATCTTGGCTATTGTAAATAGTGCTGCAACAAACATTGGGGAGCATGCATCCTTTTGAATTATGGTTTGCTCTGGATATATGCCCAGGAGTCTGATCGCTATATCATGCGAGGCTTTGCCCTTAGATTTTTAAGGAACCTCCCTACTGTTCTTTGAAGTGGCTATCCCACTTGACATTCCCACCAACAGTGTAGCAGGATTCCTTTTTGTTCCCAGCCCCTCCAGCATTTATTGTTTATAGATTTTGTGAGGATGACCATTCTGACCAGTGTGACTTGATACCTCACTGCAGTTTGGATTTGCATTTCTCTAACAATTAGTATATTGAGCATCTTTTCATGTGTTTTTCTGGCTATCTGCATGTCTTCTTTGAAAAAGAAATGTCTATTTATGTCTTCTACCCATTTTTTTGATTGGGTTGCTGTTTTCTTGATATTGAGCTTCATGAGTTGTTTGTATATTTTGGAGATTAATCCCTTGTCAAGTGCTTCATTTGCACATATTTTCTCCCATTCTGAGGGTGGTCTTTTCATTTTTTTTATGGTTACCTTTGTTGTGTAAAAGTTTTTAAGTTTAACTAGGTCCCACCTGTTTCTTTTTGTTTTCATTTTCATAACACTAGGCAGTGGATTGGAAAAGGTCTTGCTATGATTTATTTCAGAGTACTCTCCTTGTGTTTTCCTCTAATACTTTTATAGCACCTAGTCTTACACTTAGGTTTTTAATCCATGTTGAGTTTATTTTTGCATATGCTGTTAGAGAGCATTTTGATTTTATTCTTTTATATGTAGCTGCCCAGTTTTTCCAGCACTACTTCTTGAAGAGACTGCCTTTTCCTCCATTGTGTATGCTTGCCTTCCATTATAGATTAGGTGGCCACAGCGTGTGGGTTTATCTCAGGACTTTCCATCCACTCCATTGAGCTATATTTCTGTTTTTGTGCCAGTACCATACTTTCTTGATTACTGTAGCATTGTCATACAGTCTGAAGTGAGGTTAAGTTGATTCCCCAAGCTCTGCTGTTATTTCTCAAGATAGTGTTGTCTATTTGTGGTCTTTTGAGTTTCCATGATGCTGCTGCTACTGCTGCTAAGTCGCTTCAGTCGTGTCCAACTTTGTGTGACCCCATAGACAGCAGCCCACCAGGCTCCCCCGTCCCTGGGATTCTCCAGGCAAGAACACTGGAGTGGGTTGCCATTTCCTTCTCCAATGCATGAAAGTGAAAAGTGAAAGTGAAGTGGCTCAGTCATGTCTGTCTCCTAGCAACTCCATGGACGGCAGCCCACTAGGCTCCTCTGTCCATGGGATTTTCCAGGCGAGAGTACTGGAGTGGGGTGCCATTGCCTTCTCCTTTGAGTTTCCATACAAAGTGTAAATTTGTTGTTCTAATTCTGTGACAACAAATGGCAATTTGATAGAATTACACTGAATCTACATGATTGCCTTGAGTATTATAGTCATTTTCATGAAACTGATTCTTCCAATCCAATAACATGATATCATGATATATCTCTCCATGTATTTGTGCCATGTTTGATTTCTTTCATTAGTATCTTACATTTTTCTGAGTATAGGTCTTTGCCTCTTTTTGTTGTTACTGTACAAGGACTTTCAAGAGTCTTCTCCAGCACCACAGGTTGAAGGCATCACTTCTTCAGCACTCAGCTTTCTTTATGGTCCAACTCTCACTTTTGTACATGACTACTGGAAAAACCATAGCTTTGACTACATGGACCTTCATCAGTAAAATGATGTCTCTGCTATGCAGTTAAACATGTTGGTTTAGGTTGGTCATAGCTTTTCTTCCAAGGAGCAAGTGTCTTAATATCATGGCTCCAGTCTTGTTTGCAGTGGTTTTGGAGCACAGGTAAATAAAAATCTGCCCCTGTTTCCACTTTTCCCCATCTATCTGCCATGAAGTGATGGGACCAGAAGCCATAATTAACATCTTTTCAATGTTGAGTTTTAATCCAGCTTATTCACTCTCCTGTTTCATGATTATCAAGAGATTCTTTAGTTTCTCTTTACTTTCTGCTATCAAAGTGATATCATCTGCATATACGAAGTTGTTGATATTTCTCCCAGCAATCTTCATTCCAGTTTGTGCTTCATCCAGCCTGGCATTTCACATGAAGGACTTGGCATATATAAATAAGCATGGTGACAATATGCAGCCTTGACATACTCTTTTCCCAATTTGGAACCAGGCCACTATTCCATGTCCAGTTCTAACTGTTGCTTCTTGACCTGCATACAGATTTATCAGAAGGACATAAGGTGGTCTGATATTCCCATTTGTTGAAAAATTTTCCACAGTTTGTTGTGATCCATACAGTCAATGGCTTTAGTGTCATCAATGAAGTAGAAGTAGATAATTTTTTCTGGAATTCCCTTGCTTTTCAAATGAGACTATACAGAAAAAAAAAATCCTACAGATGCTATCAGAAAACTACTAGAATTCAGTAAATTTGGTAAAATTTCAGGATACAAAATTAATACACAGAAATCTCTTGCATTCCTGTATAGTAGCAATGAAAAATCAAAAAGAGGGATTTGGGAAACCACCCCATTTACCATCGCACCAAATAGAAATGCCACTCTTTCTTGAAGTGCTAGTGCTCTCTCTCATAAGTGATTTCCACCACATTACAGAAATTTCATGAAAATTAATTGTAGAAAAAGGCCCAAAGTATTTTGAAGTCCTGGGCTTCCCTGGTGGCTCAACTGGTAAAGAATCTGCCTGCAATGCAGGAGACCCCAGTTTATTTCCTGGGTTGGGAAGATACCCTAGAGAAGGGATATGCCACCCACTCAAGTATTCTTAGGCTTCCCTGCTGGCTCAGATGGTAAAGAATCTGCCTGTAATGTGGGAGCCCTGGCTTCAGTCTCTAGGTTGGGAAGATTCCCTGAAGGAGGGCATGGGAACCCACTCCAGTGTTCTTGCTTGGAGAATACCCATGGACAGAGAAGCCTGGCAAGCTACAGTCCATGGAGTCACAAAGAGTTGGACACGACTGAGTGACTAAGCACACCACAGCACTATAAAGTCCTAAAAAGAAAAGCATAAAGTAAAGCCACGTAATTGTCATATTATCATTATTATGCATCACTATGTCAGATTGCTTCAGAGATGTCACTCGTGGAACTGAAAAACTAGTATTGGAGTGAGTGATATATTAAATTGATTAATATTAAAAATGGTATATAAGAATCCTTGCCCCTCAGGAATTTACCTTTCATTAGGCAAATTACTAAATATAAGTACTAAAGCAGTACTCCATGCATAGCAACAAATACCGAATTCTCAGATAACAAATAAAGGTTAAATTTGCCTCTCAGCACAGGTAGATTTGTCTTCATTTTAAACACTCCACAAACAGAATATAAAATATTTTCAGCTCTAGGGGTTCCAATAACTTCTTAAGTAATTTTATAAGGCACCCTCTGAATAACTATTAGGAATCAAACGATACTGCATGAAATCAAATCTGTAGATTTGATAAGTATAGAACTTCTTAGTAAGTGTCTTTGTGTTCTGAAAAAATGTAAACTTTTCAAGCCAGGAATCTAACCTTTAGCAAAACAAAANTGATGCCATCCAACCATCTCATCCTCTGTCATCTCCTTCTCCTCCTCCTTCAATCTTTCCCTGCATCAGGGTCTTTTCCAGTGAGTCTGTTCACATCAGGTGGCCAAAGTATTGGAGTTTCAACTTCAGCATCAGTCCTTCCAATGAATTTTCAGGACTGATTTCCTTTAGGGTTGACTGGTTGGATCTCCTTGCAGTCCAAGGGACTCGCAAGGGTCTTCTCCAACACCACAGTTCAAAAGCATCAATTCTTTGATGGTCAGCTTTACTTATGGTCCCATATCCACACATGACTACTGGGAAAACCATAGCTTTGACTAGACAGACTTTTGTCAGCAAAGTAATGTTGCTGCTTTATAATATGCTGTCTAGTTTTATCATAGCTTTTATTCCAAGGAGCAAGCATCTTTTAATTTCATGGCTACAGTCACCATCTGCAATGATTTTGGAGCCCAATAAAATGAATCAGTTATATACATATATCAGTTATATATATCTCCACCCTTTTTAAGATTTTCTTCCAGTCTACAAAGCACTGAGTAGAATTCTCTGTTCTATATATAGGTTCTAATTAGTTATTTATTTTATATATAGTAGTGTATATATGTCAAAACTTCAAATTTATTCCATTCTCCCTTGTGCCCTTGGTAATTGTAAGCTTGTTATATACATCTGAAACTCTATTTCTGCTTTGCAAATATATTCATCTGAACCATTTTTATGGATTCCACATATAAGTGATATTATTCAATATTTGTCTTTCTGTTTCTAACTTAACTTCACTCTGTATGACACTTTCTAGACCCATCCATGTTAATGCAAATGACATTAGTTTGTTCCTTTTTATGGCTGAGTAATGCTCAACTGTATATATGTGCCCTATCTTCTTTATCCATTCCTCTGTTAATGGACATTTGGGTCACTTGCACATCTTGGCTATTGTAAATAGTGCTGCAACAAACATTGGGGAGCATGCATCCTTTTGAATTATGGTTTGCTCTGGATATATGCCCAGGAGTCTGATCGCTATATCATGCGAGGCTTTGCCCTTAGATTTTTAAGGAACCTCCCTACTGTTCTTTGAAGTGGCTATCCCACTTGACATTCCCACCAACAGTGTAGCAGGATTCCTTTTTGTTCCCAGCCCCTCCAGCATTTATTGTTTATAGATTTTGTGAGGATGACCATTCTGACCAGTGTGACTTGATACCTCACTGCAGTTTGGATTTGCATTTCTCTAACAATTAGTATATTGAGCATCTTTTCATGTGTTTTTCTGGCTATCTGCATGTCTTCTTTGAAAAAGAAATGTCTATTTATGTCTTCTACCCATTTTTTTGATTGGGTTGCTGTTTTCTTGATATTGAGCTTCATGAGTTGTTTGTATATTTTGGAGATTAATCCCTTGTCAAGTGCTTCATTTGCACATATTTTCTCCCATTCTGAGGGTGGTCTTTTCATTTTTTTTATGGTTACCTTTGTTGTGTAAAAGTTTTTAAGTTTAACTAGGTCCCACCTGTTTCTTTTTGTTTTCATTTTCATAACACTAGGCAGTGGATTGGAAAAGGTCTTGCTATGATTTATTTCAGAGTACTCTCCTTGTGTTTTCCTCTAATACTTTTATAGCACCTAGTCTTACACTTAGGTTTTTAATCCATGTTGAGTTTATTTTTGCATATGCTGTTAGAGAGCATTTTGATTTTATTCTTTTATATGTAGCTGCCCAGTTTTTCCAGCACTACTTCTTGAAGAGACTGCCTTTTCCTCCATTGTGTATGCTTGCCTTCCATTATAGATTAGGTGGCCACAGCGTGTGGGTTTATCTCAGGACTTTCCATCCACTCCATTGAGCTATATTTCTGTTTTTGTGCCAGTACCATACTTTCTTGATTACTGTAGCATTGTCATACAGTCTGAAGTGAGGTTAAGTTGATTCCCCAAGCTCTGCTGTTATTTCTCAAGATAGTGTTGTCTATTTGTGGTCTTTTGAGTTTCCATGATGCTGCTGCTACTGCTGCTAAGTCGCTTCAGTCGTGTCCAACTTTGTGTGACCCCATAGACAGCAGCCCACCAGGCTCCCCCGTCCCTGGGATTCTCCAGGCAAGAACACTGGAGTGGGTTGCCATTTCCTTCTCCAATGCATGAAAGTGAAAAGTGAAAGTGAAGTGGCTCAGTCATGTCTGTCTCCTAGCAACTCCATGGACGGCAGCCCACTAGGCTCCTCTGTCCATGGGATTTTCCAGGCGAGAGTACTGGAGTGGGGTGCCATTGCCTTCTCCTTTGAGTTTCCATACAAAGTGTAAATTTGTTGTTCTAATTCTGTGACAACAAATGGCAATTTGATAGAATTACACTGAATCTACATGATTGCCTTGAGTATTATAGTCATTTTCATGAAACTGATTCTTCCAATCCAATAACATGATATCATGATATATCTCTCCATGTATTTGTGCCATGTTTGATTTCTTTCATTAGTATCTTACATTTTTCTGAGTATAGGTCTTTGCCTCTTTTTGTTGTTACTGTACAAGGACTTTCAAGAGTCTTCTCCAGCACCACAGGTTGAAGGCATCACTTCTTCAGCACTCAGCTTTCTTTATGGTCCAACTCTCACTTTTGTACATGACTACTGGAAAAACCATAGCTTTGACTACATGGACCTTCATCAGTAAAATGATGTCTCTGCTATGCAGTTAAACATGTTGGTTTAGGTTGGTCATAGCTTTTCTTCCAAGGAGCAAGTGTCTTAATATCATGGCTCCAGTCTTGTTTGCAGTGGTTTTGGAGCACAGGTAAATAAAAATCTGCCCCTGTTTCCACTTTTCCCCATCTATCTGCCATGAAGTGATGGGACCAGAAGCCATAATTAACATCTTTTCAATGTTGAGTTTTAATCCAGCTTATTCACTCTCCTGTTTCATGATTATCAAGAGATTCTTTAGTTTCTCTTTACTTTCTGCTATCAAAGTGATATCATCTGCATATACGAAGTTGTTGATATTTCTCCCAGCAATCTTCATTCCAGTTTGTGCTTCATCCAGCCTGGCATTTCACATGAAGGACTTGGCATATATAAATAAGCATGGTGACAATATGCAGCCTTGACATACTCTTTTCCCAATTTGGAACCAGGCCACTATTCCATGTCCAGTTCTAACTGTTGCTTCTTGACCTGCATACAGATTTATCAGAAGGACATAAGGTGGTCTGATATTCCCATTTGTTGAAAAATTTTCCACAGTTTGTTGTGATCCATACAGTCAATGGCTTTAGTGTCATCAATGAAGTAGAAGTAGATAATTTTTTCTGGAATTCCCTTGCTTTTCAAATGAGACTATACAGAAAAAAAAAATCCTACAGATGCTATCAGAAAACTACTAGAATTCAGTAAATTTGGTAAAATTTCAGGATACAAAATTAATACACAGAAATCTCTTGCATTCCTGTATAGTAGCAATGAAAAATCAAAAAGAGGGATTTGGGAAACCACCCCATTTACCATCGCACCAAATAGAAATGCCACTCTTTCTTGAAGTGCTAGTGCTCTCTCTCATAAGTGATTTCCACCACATTACAGAAATTTCATGAAAATTAATTGTAGAAAAAGGCCCAAAGTATTTTGAAGTCCTGGGCTTCCCTGGTGGCTCAACTGGTAAAGAATCTGCCTGCAATGCAGGAGACCCCAGTTTATTTCCTGGGTTGGGAAGATACCCTAGAGAAGGGATATGCCACCCACTCAAGTATTCTTAGGCTTCCCTGCTGGCTCAGATGGTAAAGAATCTGCCTGTAATGTGGGAGCCCTGGCTTCAGTCTCTAGGTTGGGAAGATTCCCTGAAGGAGGGCATGGGAACCCACTCCAGTGTTCTTGCTTGGAGAATACCCATGGACAGAGAAGCCTGGCAAGCTACAGTCCATGGAGTCACAAAGAGTTGGACACGACTGAGTGACTAAGCACACCACAGCACTATAAAGTCCTAAAAAGAAAAGCATAAAGTAAAGCCACGTAATTGTCATATTATCATTATTATGCATCACTATGTCAGATTGCTTCAGAGATGTCACTCGTGGAACTGAAAAACTAGTATTGGAGTGAGTGATATATTAAATTGATTAATATTAAAAATGGTATATAAGAATCCTTGCCCCTCAGGAATTTACCTTTCATTAGGCAAATTACTAAATATAAGTACTAAAGCAGTACTCCATGCATAGCAACAAATACCGAATTCTCAGATAACAAATAAAGGTTAAATTTGCCTCTCAGCACAGGTAGATTTGTCTTCATTTTAAACACTCCACAAACAGAATATAAAATATTTTCAGCTCTAGGGGTTCCAATAACTTCTTAAGTAATTTTATAAGGCACCCTCTGAATAACTATTAGGAATCAAACGATACTGCATGAAATCAAATCTGTAGATTTGATAAGTATAGAACTTCTTAGTAAGTGTCTTTGTGTTCTGAAAAAATGTAAACTTTTCAAGCCAGGAATCTAACCTTTAGCAAAACAAAAAGTGAGAATTTCAAGTGTTTCCCATACTCTGTCAGTGCTACCTACTTTTAGTCATCAGAGACATAAGCTATGTAAAAGAATTGTATATTAATTTCACTGAGGCATTTTGATGCTCAGAAAAACTAGGATGAATCAAGATTCAAAAATGTTTGCCTATCCAATTCACACAAAAGGCCAGCCAATGAAAATGTAGTTGTAAATTCAAATATCAGAATTACTAGATTACTATGTGCCCCCAAAATTGTCAATTTGTTATAGAGGTTTGCAAATTATTACTCACCTCTTATGAAATGTGTTCATTTCTGTTTACTTTCATTCACACATATAACTTACTCTTAAAAAACTACAAAAAGTAAACAAAAAATTAAGAATGTGTTGCTAACAGACCTGCTTTACAAGAAAGACTAAAGCAATTTCCTCAGGATTAAAGCAAGTAAACCCAGATAGTAATTTGAATTCACATGAATAGGGAGTACTAGTATCGGTAATTATGTAATTATATTTTTAAAAGACTATAAATACATTTTTATTCTTTCTCATAGCTTATTTATAAAGCAATTTAATAATAATAATTTAATAAAATAAAGTATAAGCCTAAATATAATGTTGGACTTATATAGATATGTAATATTTTGTAATACATTTGCTAATAATAGCTTTAAGGTCATGAATAAGAACAAAGCCATTTTTCACTAAGAAATATCTATAAATGGTAAACTAATAATTATAACATTTATAAGTGCGTGTATATATATATATATAATATCACACAAAGGGAGAAAAAGGAATAGAGCTAAGGCTCTATAGGATAACATTTCTATATGTTGGAATTAAGTTAGTATATACCTGAAGATGATTCTGACAAGCTGAAGTGTATATGATTAGCCCTGGAGCAACCACTAAAACAAAAAAAAAAGAAGAAGAAATGCTCAAAATAATTTAGTGAAACATCATTAAACATGTTGAAGTGTTAAATAGAAATGATTTACTGAATGCAAAGGAAACAAAAAAGAAAACTAGAGAAGCAAAAGCTTCAAGATGTGAAAAAATAAAATAGTAGATACAAATACAGCCATAGTCATAAAAACTTAAATGTGAATACATTAAACAACCCAAGAGGCAGAGATTGTTGGACTAAATTTTTTCTAAACTTCACATGTTGAAACATTAATGCCCAGTGTGATGGTGTTAAAGGGTGGGACCTTTTGTGAAATATTTAAATCATGAGGTAGAGCCTTCACAAATGGCATTAGTATTCTTGATAATTAATGTATGGAGACCTCACAGGGATCCTAAGCCATTTCCACGTGGCAGGAGCAAAATGCTGCTAGCTATGAACCAGGAAAGAGTGTCCTCATCTGACTGTGCTCATATGGTGCCCTCAAACTTCCAGTCTCCAGAACTGTGAGAAATCCATTTCTGATGTTTAAAAACTACCCAGTTTGTGGTGTTTTGTTATAGCAGCTGGAACAGATTAATACAGTACCACATGTGCAGAAAATACCACATGCATAGACCTTATCACTCTGCTCTAAGAATATATCAAGCTAACAATGCTTTTGAAAAATCAACAGTTCTTGTCTCACATGAGGGAACAGCTCATAAGTAAATGGGCAAATTTGACTTATTAGGATAAATGATTCTATCATGGATGCTGTTTGAAATAACCTTTTTGGCTTTCATCCTGTATGTCCAAAAGTGATACTCGAATTTCACTAGATATAAAAAAAGCCAAGCAAGGTCATTATATAGTGGAGTTCCTTTGCAGTGTTCATGTTAAGACCAAGGTTACTACCAGTCCAATAGACAAATTGTATAACCATAGAAAGATGTTTGTGGTGCCTAAGACAAGTCTTTACCCAAAATATTACATACTAATGGCCACTGCTATGATATTACAGGGCTCTTTTTATTATAGAATAAAGTACAGAAGGTAATGCTAATGATCAGGCAATAGGTAATAGATACAGGCATAGCTAATAGGCAAGATTTTCATTTGCCAAGAATGACACCACTTTTTAAAAAAATTATTGGATTTGTGTGTTCATTTTAAGGTTCAAAGTGTTTTGGCATGTGACATTTCAACTAATCCTCACAATGAGGATAAATAAAATCTAGGACAAAGCAAGAGAATTTATCCTTTTACCAATAATATTTTCATTTTTAAGTGAAACATGGCTAAAATCATTCTGTAGCATGCATTTGATGAAGAAAATAATAGTTTTTCTCTGATATTCAAGAGGGTCATCAGATCATATTCTCAACATTTAGCTAGTATAGATTTATGCGTGACCTAGGCTATTATAAATGTATGAACTTTTTTGTAAAAAAAAGCAATTTCTATTTGCAGTTAATCAAATGAGTTATTTCTTTAAGATAGTATCCTAGCAACTTCAGACAGAAGAGGAAGTCCTGCCGATGTTAGAAAGAGATTTGTTTATCACATGTCCAGATCTAACTTTCTGAATGTGCTTCAAAGTGTTTCTTTGATCAAGCAACTATCAAAATATTATGTTATAGAACTAACAAGGTTGTAAGAACCATTTCATAATTTCTGAATCTGAGATGCCCATAGCGAACAGCAATTGTCATGTATAATAAATAGGTTTCTTTAAGTAACAGATTAATGAGAATGTATATCACAAATAAATCCAAGTAAGTCATCAGTAACAAAATATTTAACTAAATTTTTCAAATATTTGGGCTGACAGTTAAATAGAAGTTTTCCAACCAACTTTAAAATACACCTTACCTGCATACTGTCCAACTACGTATTTCAGTCAGTGACAGGTGAAAAGGGTTTGAGCCACTAATTTCATCTTTAAGCTTAAGAAAGCGACTGATCTTTGCCTCCAACCTCAACTCTGATTTAAAGCCAGAAGTAAAAAAAAAAGAGCAAAGAAAGAAAGAAAACACTGCCCTCAGCTAAAAACCAGCTAACAGTCCAATCCATTCAGGATATTCCATGACTTCATGTCTCTGTTAAGCTTCTCTCAGGTAATATGATGTAATAAGAGATATGGCCTTGACTCTACAATTTAACACAAAAATGTAAGGGCCCTATTCATTGGTCAGATTAAGTTAGAGGAAGGGGTGGGAAATGCAATAACCAAATCCAAATTTGGAAGTACTGATAGTTCAGGAAATCATCCAACCTAGACCACAAAGTTAAACAGCCAAATAGAAACTGACCCACGTAGGACTGTGAATTGGGCCTTAAGGAGAATACATCAACAAGCTGTGCAGAGAAAATCTCAGTTTCTTCAAGTTTTATAAGTTAAGATACTATAAAATTTTATATTTGAAAATAAAGATGTGTGCTTCACTTTTTAAATCTTATAATTCATAATTAATTACTAACAATCAAGGAAAACACAGCCTGTAATGTTTAAATTTCATGCCTATAAATTTCATTCCCTGATTTTAGTACACAGAAAGACATTCTAAAACTATTAACTATTGCTTATTTTTTACCCTCCCCATCACTCCCCATGAATCAATGACTATTAAGAAAGAAGGTTAGGCCAGGAGCAATGCTGAACATAATGGATACTGGAAATAATAATGTTAAGAAGCAAGATGTGGAGCAAATCAATAAATCAGGAAGAGAATCACCTACCCTTAACTGATAACAAAGACAAGGTCAATAATAACATCTCACCTCTAATAAGTTTTAGGCATTGTGATAAATTATTTATATATATTAGCTCATATAATTTTCACAACAAACCTACAAGGTAGAAATTATTATTACACTCAATTTGTAGCTGAAAAAAAAATGAGGTTTAAAGAGCTTATGCCACTTTTCCAGAATTATTCAGAAAGTGACTGTTTGAATTCAATTATTCAGGTCTCTATGCTCCCTAGACTGTGAACACATGCATGCTGCTACCCAGCCTTCCACTGAACCCAGCAAAATTGCTATTATCCTTAGATAATGTGACATTCCTGTTTTTAGGAGCCAGCAAATCCTATAATATTATATTTATAAACAGTAGCAATGCTTTACCTTCCCAGGAGCCATTTCCTCACAACAGCAATTACAGTCTGGGTATTCATCAGGTAGAATCAGATTTGTCTGCAGAGAACAGAACACCTTGTCCCAAAATACCAGTAGTTTAAGTAATATAGATATTTATTTTTCTTTATATTAGGGAAAGTTCAGATGTAGAGTCCAGAGCTTATTTGACAATTACACAGGCACTTGGGATCCAAGCTTGGCCTGTCTTTCATACACATTAATCTTTAGAGCTGGCTTCCATTGACAAAATTGCCTCGTGGTCCAAGATAACTGCTTAAGTGTTAGCCATTTAGTTTGAGAGAGGAAGAAGGAAGAGGAGAAAAACGAGAAGGGGCGTACCCTCTCAAATGAGTCCACATGTTATTTTAGAAAAATAATTTTTTAGAAACACCAGCACCACATCTTGCATTCATATCTTACTGGCTACTCATAATTCTAAGAATGTATGAAAAATGTAGTCCAACTGGGCAGGCTTCTGATAGTAATGTAGACGGGATAATAGATACTATATCAACATCTAGTAGTTTCTACCACTGACAGTGAGAAATAATCACCATTTAGGCTTTTTAATATCATCTTAAACTGTTTCCAAGTCAAAGCTACTAAATAGAAGTTGGCATCTGGTAGAAGGAATGTTTATTGACTTCCTCAGAAACACATAAAAGGATGCAAATCTCATCATCAGAATTCTATTGCTTATTTAATAAACAAACATTCTTCTAATCATGTATCGTAATTTCAAGTTTGCTAATTCAATATGAAATACAAATGCGACACAAGTAATAAAGGACTAATAACAAAAATCCTAAGCTAGTAGGTAATACACATCTGTCTAATTTATTCTACTTCATTTGGCTCTGTTGCCTGGAAGGATTTCATGAACTTATGATGAATTCTGGTCCAATGATCATGCCCATAATTAAGATTCCTAATCTCATGCTCTGTGTTTTTTTTATTAACTTATATTATCTCAGATGTAGCATCCTCTGCTCCACTTCTATTAACCTAAACAGATCAAACTATAACCTCAAAGTATATTTAATCTAATTTTTAATCAAATACCCTTTTTTCTCTGCTACTTCACTGAGAGAAAATCACACACTCCTTACCTCTGCTTCTTCTTCTGAAATCTTATGTCTTCGTCTCTTTCTTTTAAGTAACTATACATGTATTTTTCTTCCCTCAAATATAATCTTATAAATAATTATCATCTGTAATAAAATGTGCAAAGTAAACAATGTGGCTTCTTAGTAGATAAAGAGAGCTTATTGGTATAAATGATAAGAGGCAAGTTTAGATAATGATTCCTAACCTTTATGGCGGCCCCATAGTGGATAAGACCATCTCAAGGGAGAGACCATAAGCACCATAAATGGTCAGGCAAAGGCTAGATGCTAACTAGCGAGAAATCCAAAAAATGAATTGTTATATTGAGTAGAGGTGAACTGATTTCCTAACATCCTTTCCCACTAAACAATTTTGTAAAAATTTTAAAATAAATTGAGTTGCAATACAACCCTCCAAATGATCGCTAATGAAACGTCATATTTTCTTGGATATTAGCCTAGCTCATGAAATTACACTGAACCCTCTTTGGGAGTCCCTGTGTAAAATATTTAATACTAATTAGATAGTAAATTTCAGATCTAGCATTGACATAGGGAGGAGAAGCAAAGAGGATTATTAAATAGAGGTGATAATTACACTGATTTTTATTGCTTTTAGGAGAACTTAAAACTTAATCAGCTCTTCCAGTGTTTCATTATTTACATTGATGACAAAAGATCAAATATTGAGAGAAAATACAAAGAGTTCTAAAGAAAGCTAAGTGAAAATCTATTATCACCATTAACTATTAATAATAAGTAATATTAGAAGACAAGGTCAAGTCAAGTCAAGTGAAGTTGCTCAGTTGTGTCCAATTCTCTGCGACCCCATGGACTATAGACTACCAAGCTCCGCTGTCCATGGGATTCTCCAGGCAAGAACACTGGAGTGGGTTGCTATTTCCTTCTCCAGGGGATCTCTCTGACCCAGGGATTGAACCCAGGTCTCCTGCATTGCAGGCAGATGCTTTACCCTCTGAGTCACCAGGGAAGCCTGAAAGAAGATGAAGACAAGGTAAAGGTCTATGAAAATATACGAAATAACTTGATGGTTCAAAGTTATTGAGCAAGTTAATATAATGCTATTGTAAACTATGCCAAGGCAAAACTTTTGTATTTTTACATAAAAATGATAATTTTTGTTTCTTAATTTAATGATTTCTTCAATTTTAGTAGTGTCAGTAAATAGATATGGTTATCCTGAGACTGGGCTGTTGAATTTCAATAACTTCACTTCTATAAAAACCATGCATACAAAGAAATAATGTTAAAAAGCCATTTTGAGTTAGTATTCCACAGAGTTGTTGGTTTAGTCAATAAGTCAGGTCTGAGTTTTTTGCACCCCAATGGATTGTAGCCCATCAAGCTCATCTGTCCATGGGATTTTCCAGGCAAAAATACTGGAATGGGTTGCCATTTCCTCCTCCAAGGGATCTTCCCTACCAAGGGATCAAACTCCTATCTCCTGCATTGGCAGGCAGTTTCTTTACCACTAAGCCAACAGGGAGGCCGCATTCCACAAAGTACAAAGCTGTATTTTAACCGAGAAGAGACATGGGGATCAGGGCGTGTGCTGCATCATAAATTTCACTTTTGAGCTCCTTGTCAATATCATATCACTTTAAAAAGAAATGAAGCATTTTCCTACAAAATAACCTCTATTTTCATGGAGCAAGATAGAAGAGTTAAGGCTAAAGAAAATGTAGTGATGGCCTAGAATTCTTGAAAACCCTATTGAAAAAGACAACTGAATTTAATTTATGCCAAATTTAATTTATGAAGAGAGTTAGAAGAACATGAGGCACAGGGTGCTGACTCAATTCCATCTTCAAATTGGAAAATAGCAATATTAGCATAGTTATTAAGAGAAAAATAGCTTGCTCATATTATTGCAGAATGCTCTAAGAAATAATTTGTTATGATATATAATAATGAAATTGTCTGTGCTGAGAGGTTTTGGTGATATTTTAAATTAATTTATTTCTAAAATTTTATCTTTACTATAATACATCAGTTTGTTATAGAAATCTCTGCATGATGTCTTGAAAGAAGTGTGTTGCAATTATACATACAATAAACCAAACCAGTAAAAGCTCAGAGTCTTGAATAGTGGAAAGAACAATAAGTTCAGGTATGAAATTTGGTGTAAGCTAATTATTTGTGAAATTATCAATTGTCTCAAAATTTCAATAAACTGATATGGAAAATTAAGATGTTAAGTCTAGTTACATATTACCCACTTCTGCATCCAAAAAAAAAAAATGCATGAAATACAGCAGATACTTGACACCTGAGAATCATATGTCCCTCCTCCTGTCCACTACTTCCAACACTAACATAATATTTCAGTCCTCTTGCAAGCAAGAGGCAATCACTTTGTTGACCATTTCTCAAGAAATATACTGAGAAATAATCAAGATAGTTATGAGAAAAACCATTTAATAATTTTCTCTCCCAAGGTTCCATTAAAATAATATTAAAGTATTTTACAAAAATATACACACATATGAATGCATCCTATATTTCTGATAAAGAGAAAACTACTGAGTGAGGAAGTGGGGTGAAGGAAGCCACAGTCTAATATCCATGAAGAGTATAACGTAGGAGGAAGCCAACTTCAACCCTTAATCTAGAGAACAGATGAATTCAGTGTCATATCAGACATTGTACCTGATGCTGAAGATGCAGGAACTATAAACTGAAATGAAGAATGACTTTAATAAGTCCATTCCTAGATTGGACATACCTGAGAGGAGAATTTATGAGCTTAAAAATATGTTCATTGAAACTTCCAAAAGTGAATTGCAGAGATAAAAAGGAATGAAACACACACAAACACACCAAACAAAAACTCAGAACAACAGAAACTATGTTGCTGTTTGGTTGCTAAACCGTGTCTGACTCTTGTGACCCCATGGACTGTAGCCCACCAGTTTCTGCTGTCCATAGGATTTCCCAGGCAAGAATACTGGAGTTGGTTGCCATTTCCTACTCCAAGGGATTTTCTAAACCAAGTTGTTGAACCTACATCTCTTGCATCTCCTGCATTGGTAGGTAGATTCACCACTAGCACCACCTGGGAAGTCCAAAAATGATTCCAGTTCAATTCAGTTCAGTTCAGTTGCTCTGTTGTGTCTCTTTGTGACCCCGTGGACTGCAGCACACCAGGCCTCCCTGTCCGTCACCAACTCCCAGAGTTTACCCAAACTCATGTCCATTGAGTCAGTGATGCCATCCAACCATCTCATCCTCTGTCGTCCCTTCCCCTCCTGTCTTCAATCTTTCCAAGTATCAGGGTCTCTTCAAATGAGTCAGTTCTTCACATCAGGTGACCAAAGTATTGGAGTTTTAGCCTCAGCATCAGTCCTTCCAATGAAAATTCAGGAATGATTTTCTTTAGGATGGACTGGTTGGATCTCCTTGCAGTCCAAAGGACTCTCAAGAGTCTTCTCCAACATCACAGTTCAAAAGCATTTGTTCTTCAGGGCTAAGCTTTCTTTACAGTCCAACTCTCACATCCATACATGACTACTGGAAAAATAGCCTTGACTAGATGGACCTTTGTTGGCAAAGTAATGTCTGCTTTTTAATACGCTGTCTAGGTTGGTCATAACTTTTCACCCAAAGAGTAAGTGTCTTTTAATTTCATGGCTGCAATCATCATCTGCAGTGATTTTAAAGTCCAGAAAAATAAAGTCTGACACTGTTTCCCCATCTATTTGCCGTGAAGTGATGGGACCAGATGCCATGATCCTAGTTTTCTGAATGTTGAGCTTTAAGACAACTTTTTCACTCTCCTCTTTCATTTTCATCAAGAGGCTCTTTAGTTCTTCTTTTCTTTCTGCCATAAGGGTGGTGTCATCTGCATATCTGAGGTTATTGATAATTCTCCCAGCAATCTTGATTTCAGCTTGTGCTTCTTCCAGCCCAGTGTTTCTCATGATGTACTCTGCATATAAGTTGAATAAGCAGGGTGACAATATACAGCCTTGATGTACTCCTTGCCCTATTTGGAACAAGTCTATTATTCCATAGCCAGTTCTAACTGTTGCTTCCTGACCTGCATGTAGATTTCTCAAGAGGCAGGTCTACTAGTCTGGTATTCCCAACTCTTGAAGAATTTTCCACAATTTATTGTGATCTACACAGTCAAAGGCTTTGGCATAGTCAATAATGCAGAAGTAGATGTTTTCCTGGAACTTTCTTGCATTTTCAATAATCCAACGGATGTTGGCAATTTGACCTCTACTTTCTCAGCCTTTTCTAAAACCAGCTTGAACATCTGGAAGTTCATGGTTCATGTACTGTTGAAGCCTATTTTGGAGAATTTTGAGCATTACTTTGCTAGCATGTGAGCTGATGAACATTCTTTGGCATTGCCTTTCTTGGGATTGGAATGAAAACCGACTTTTCCAGCCCTGTGGCCACTGCTGAGTTTTCCAAATTTGCTGGCATATTGAGTGCAGCACTTTCACAGCATCATCTTCCAGGATTTGAAATAGCTCAACTGGAATTCCATCACCTCCACTAGCTTTGTTCCTAGTGATGCTTCCTAAGGCCCACTTGACTTTGCATTCCAGAATGTATGGTTCTAGGTGAGTGATTATACCATTGTGATTATCTTGGTGATGAAGATATTTCTTGTACAGTTCTTCTGTGTATTCTTGCCACCTCTTCTTAATATCTTCTGCTTCTGTTAGGTCCATATCATTTCTGTCCTTTATCAAGCCCATCTTTGCATGAAATGTTCCCTTAGTATCTCTAATTTTCTTAAAGAGACCTCTAGTCTTTCCCTCTATTTCTTTGCATTGATCACTGAGGAAGGCTTTCTTATCTTTCCTTGCTATTCTTTGGAACTCTGCTTTCAATGGGTATATCTTTCCTTTTCTCCTTTGTTTTTTTGTTTCTCTTCTTTTCACAGCTATTTGTAAGGCCTCCTCAGACAGCCATTTTGCTTTTTTGCATTTCTTTTTCTTGGGGACAGTCTTGATCCCTGTTTCCTGTACAATGTCACAAACTTCTGCCCATAGTTCATTACACACTCTGTCTACCAGATCTAATCCCTTGAATCCATTTCTCACTTCCACTATGTAATCATAAGGCATATGATTTAGATCATACCATCATAGTGGTTTTCCCTATTTTCTTCAATTTAAGTCTNTTGGGGACAGTCTTGATCCCTGTTTCCTGTACAATGTCACAAACTTCTGCCCATAGTTCATTACACACTCTGTCTACCAGATCTAATCCCTTGAATCCATTTCTCACTTCCACTATGTAATCATAAGGCATATGATTTAGATCATACCATCATAGTGGTTTTCCCTATTTTCTTCAATTTAAGTCTGAATTTGGCAATAAAGTGTTCATGATTTGAGTCACAGTCAGCTCCCAGTCTTCTTTTTGCTGACTGTGTAGAACTTTTCCATTTTTGGCTGCAAAGAATATAATCAATCTGATTTTGATATTGACCATCTAGTGACGTCCATGTGTAGAGTCTTCTCTTGTGTTGTCGGAAGAGGATATTTGCTATGACCAGTGTGTTCTCTTGGCAAAACTCTATTAGACTTTGCCCTGCTTCATTCTGTACTCCAAGGCCAAATTTGATTGTTATTCCAGGTGTTTCTTAACTTCCTACTTTTCCATTCCAGTCCCCTATAATGAAAAAGGCAATCTTTGGGGGGGTATTAGTTCTAGAAGGTCTTGTCAGTATTCATAGAACCATTCAACTTCAGTTTCTTCAGCATTACTGGTTGGGCCATAGACTTGGATTGGGGTGATATTGAATGGTTTGACTTGGAAATGAACAGAGATCATTCTGTCATGTTTGAGATTGCATCCAAGTACTGCATTCCAATCTGTCTTCAAAGAGAGAATGTGTCAGTTGACATAAGTGCTATATCCTTCCTCAGTGGATAGGCAAACAGCAGCTCAGGAATGGATTCTTACCAGTTAAGAATCTGCCTGCCAAAGCTAGAGATCCAAGAGATGCAGGTTCTTTCCCTGAGTCAGTAAGATCCCCTTGAGTAGGAAATGGCAACCCATTTCTTTACCACTGAGCTAACAGGGAAGCCTTCAGGAATTATGGGACCATTTCAAAAGGTGTAATATACCTAATTTTTTTTTTTTTTTTTTTTTTTGCTATAACTTGTAGCTTGTGGGATCTTAGTCCAGTCCCTTAGTTTGGGGACTGAACTCAAGCCTTTGGTAGTGAAAGTAAGAATCCCTACCCGCTGGCACGGATGCTCAGCCATTCAGTCATGTCTGACTGTTTGCGACCCCATGGACAGCATGGACTATAGCCCGCCAAGCTCTTCTGTCCATGGGATTTTCCAGGCAAGCGTGCTGGAGGGAGTTGCTATTTCCTCCTTCAGGGGATCTTTCTGATTCAGGGGTCAACCCCACATCTCCTGAATCACTTGCATCTTCTGCATTGGCGGATGATTCTTTATCACTGAGCCGCTGGGGAAGTCCCCTAACCAGTGGACCACCAGGGAATTCCTCTGCCTAATTTCTAGCTATAGTACTAAGAAAAGACTGTCCATGGACAAGGGTAGAAGCCAGGAAACCACTTGCAAGTTGATTTCAGTAATCCAGGTGAGATATGATGATGATGTCAGCCAGAACTGCAACAGTAGAGCTAATCTCAAGTAGTCAGACTCTGGATATATTTTGAAATTGTGTTAACCCTTGGTTCTAAATATGATGAATAGTTTACTTATGTGTCTTGAGTTATAGTTCACATGCATTGTTGAATTTGGGCTTTAAAATACTTCCAAAAATACTTTAAAAAATAATTTAAAGCAGACAAAAAAGAAGTTTGAAACACTAAGTGGTTTTTTCTGATAACATAGCTAGTCAACTTTTGCTGCCTACACAAGTTTCAATGTTAATTTTGATCCTTTTGGTAGCCACCAGAGGAAGTGTTACTCTTTGGAACAGAATACATAACCCTACCAAAATCTAACAGCTAAAAAAGCCCTCTAGTACTGACACAGAAGAATTCTAAACCATGTTTGAGCTAATAAGCCTATTGTGCCTACCTGGAAGCACGATTGACACAAATTTACAAATAGAAATCTTTCTGATTCTTTGTTCTATTAATGATTTATTCAGGAAAACATGCTAGTAGAGAAAGACAATAATAGTTTGCTGCTTTTGCACATAGACACAGCCTATGAGGCAATTTATTATCTGTGAATTCATTAACATGAAAATTTTAAATGTTCTCATCATGTCGAATAGGACCTTAGTTACACCTATCATGAATAATGAAATGATACATATTGTTGTCATATTAGTGTAATGCAAGACAACATGCATTATAATAACATAACCTCCCCTTTTCATAACTCTTCTCACTCATGGCTCCTAGATGGCTTTACAAACATTAATTAAGACTTACATCACCTCTGTGAGGCTGGGAACTGCCACAGTTGTCATCCTGATGCCAGACTAGAGATTAAACCATGTTATTAGAAGCAGTCCTAGGGTGAAAGCTCATAGCATTTCAAACCAGAACTTTTAAACAATATAACAAATTCCCATTCCATCATCCTTTGGTGAACTCAGGTCTCAAATTTAGCTGTTCTGTAGCTCATATGCATATCTTTGTGGAAATTGTCCACACTGATCACAAAACTTTTCAAATTAAAGTGTACTTATTCTGCATATTTTCACCTTAATACTGCCAAAGACTAAAATTCTTTTAGTAGATCATCTTCATTAGTCTAATAAGTTATATTATCTTTTACAGCCATTGAGAGAAGGCAATCAGGTCATGTTAATGCCAGCCCCCAAGACTGCCTTGCAACTGAGTTACAGTGTGTGGACTCGAACTTCTTATCCTCTAACTTTTCATCTGACTTGCTCTAGTGAGTCATGCTGCTGCTGCTGCTAAGTCGCTTCAGTCATGTCCCAGTCTGTGAGACCCATAGACGGCAGCCCACTAGGCTCCCTCGTCCCTGGGATTCTCCAGGTCAGAACACTGGAGTGGGTTGCCATTTCCTTCTCCAGTGTATGAAAGTGAAAAGTGAAAGTGAAGTTGCTC